>PISW01000930.1:0-448962 GCA_004023785.1 Mungos mungo | reverse complement strand
AAAAAAAATAAATAAAAAGGTTCCCCAGGTGTTCTATATGCCTTCTGAAGTTTAAGAGTCATTGTGCTGGGATCATTCGGCAGGTTCTACTCATTCAATCACAGAATTCCAAAATAAGAGGATCTCAGAGCTGGGAAGGGCTCTTAGGGAACCTTGAGGACAATGCCCTCACTGGCTGGAACATAGACTCTATGAACATGGCCATGGACTTGACTCCCTTCTGAGGCCGTGTCCCATTTTCATGTGGTTCTGGTATTTAGGCAGCTCTCAGATTTCACAGAAGTGCCTGCTGGTCCCCATCACTGTGGTTGAGCAATGAACAAAACAGGCCCCTGTCCCCCTCCTGGCCTTGGCCCCCAGACCCCCTTCCACATGGCGGATGTTTCTGCACTTGTAGTCAGTGACTGTGCTGTTGTGACCCTCCCTCTCTTCTGCTTTGGGGCTGGGCTTCCTCACTTCATACTGTCCTTCCTCAGTGGACTCCATCGGCTCCCACCAACCTTCTCCTGGCACGTCAGGACTGCCCTTGTCCTATGTAAACAGTGATTCAGACCTAAACACAGACCTGTTAGTGTGCTCGGCCCAGGAGAGAGCTCACCTCCTTTAATGGGATCCTATGCTTCTGTTAATGCAGCCTACTGTTATGGGCTTTTCTGGCAGCATCACCATGGCTCATTTTGAGCCTAAAGCCAACTCAGATCCCCTTTCACAGGTACTGCTATGGCCCAGCGTCTTCTCTGGTATCATGGGCTGTTCTAATCCAAGTGTGGGACTTTATCTTCGCCTCTCTTAAAAATTTCCCTAATAAGTTAAGCTTGCCACGCCTGACCATCCTGGATTCTATTTTTTTTTAATATGACTTATTGTCAAATTGGCTTACATACTACACCCAGTACTCATCCCAGCAAGTGCCCTCCTCCATCTTGGATCCTATTTCTATCATTCTGTGTGTTTGCGATTGCTCTTAGCAGCAGACTTTCTACGATGCTGACTAGTGTCCCGCTTTTGCGTTTTCCCTTGTCCTGGGACCAAGTTCTAGAGCAGGGCAGATGTCATGACTCCATACTGCAATTACAGTGGCGGTGTAATGCACCAACCCCAACATCAGTGGCTTCAAACAATGGTTGTTCATGGTTTCTATGTGTCAGGACATGGGGGGAAGCTTGGCCAGGCAGTTCTGCCTTGGGTTGTCTCATGGGGTTGCAGTCGGATATCAGCTGAAGGCTTGACTGGGGCTTGAGGATCCAGATCGGAGGTGGCTGGTAAATCGATGTTGGCTGTTGGCCGGTAGGCTCAGCTTTTGTCCTTCGGGCCTGCGGGTCGAGCCGCCTCACGGCATGGCAGCTGGGCTCTGCCGCATCACGTGACATGGGAGGCCAAGCCGAAGCTGCAGTGGCCTGACGCCCTGGCTTTGGAAGTCACACACTCACACGTCCGCCATGTTCTGTTGGTCACGCAGGACCTGGCTGAATTAGCGTGGGAGGGGACGTGCAGAGGTGTGAATGCCAGGGGTTGGGAACTGTTGGGAAGCCTCTTGGAGGTTGGTTCCCACGGTCCAGGAGACTGGCTCTTAGACAACGGCCAGGCTCCCAGGCCACCTAAATGTGGCATCGCGACTGCTTGTTTCTGTCCCTCACATGGGGACACCATGCACGTACCTTGCTAAGTCTCAGTGCAGGCCGTTTGCAGAATTCCTCTGGAGCATCCTTCCAATTCCCCCAGACGAGCAAGTGGTGTGGTCTGCTCTCTGGGACACCGCTTCCGCCCCCATTTACAGCACAGCCTTCGGCATCCCACTCCTAATGGTGCCGCCAGCGATGACTGAGCGGCTGAGCTCTGTCATACTTTTAGTTGATACTGAATTTTGCAGACGATGAAAACCATCAGGTTCCCTCTGTGTTCAGTAGCACTGGAAGGGAATCCCAGTTCTGGCCCAGAGAACGAGGGCAAATTTCCTAACCTCTCTGGGTCTCAGGTTTCTTTGTTTCTTCCTTCCTTTCTTTTTTAATGTTTATTTATTTTTGAGAGACAGAGGACAAGTAGGGGAGGGACAGAGAGAGAGAGAGGGAGACACAGAATCCAAAGCAGGCTCCAGGCTCTGAGCTGTCAGCATAGAGCCTGACGAGGGGCTCGAACCCATGAACTGTGAGATCGTGACCTGAGCCAAAGTCAGACACTTAACCAACTGAGCCACCCAGGCGCCCCTGGGGTTTCTCATCTGTATGATGGAATTGTGTGGAATTGTTGGATTCGAATAAGGGGTGTCAGCACCGAGGCAGTGATCAGCCAGATGGTGAAGTGTCTTTCCTTCCTTCTGTGCTACAATTTGATTTCCCTTCGTAAGTGTGTGCTGCTCTCTAGGTTTATAAAAGAAACTAAAATCCTCACCTCCTCAGAGTGCGGCGGTGATAAATACTATATGCAGTGCATGTAGAGAGATTGCGATCCTTTCTGGAAGCAAAGAGCCATAGAAGTATGATAGGGAAAAGCCTTCTCCTTGCAGACGGAGGTGGGGGAGTGCTCTTCTGAGAATTAGTAGGACATTCCAAAAGCGCTGTCTTATTACTTTAATATGGTGCAAGTGACACACTCAGAGGAAAGCGTTCTAATCATAAAGAACATGGAGTAAGTTAATGAAACACTTACAGTTCCCCACAGGTCTGTGTGGAATGATGACATTCAGTAACGGGAAAGTGCTTTGTCACGTAAGTCGTAGAAATTGAAGGGCATGTTTAAGGAAACACTCAGTTCTTGGAGACTCAGTTTTTGATTCCCCCCCACCCCCGGCTGAATTTATAGCAGATTCTATTTTCAGTGAAACCCTGCTATTTATAAAAGAGGAAATTATGGCAAGCATTTTACTCGTGACTCACTAGTGTTTTTATCATACGCAGGGGACGGCACTGAGTGGGGTGACAGCATGTCACTGTATGGTATCAGCTTCCGCGGCACACCTGGGCTCAGAGGACAGGTAGAGGTCCTTCCCTGGGTGTCCTCGGCCCCAAAGCTCCTGGGAGTCTTCTCACCTTCTCTGTCCCCAACCCTGAATCCTAAGGGACTGCCTCCTGCACCTGGAACCCTCCTCTTCCCCTTATTCCGGCCATTGGGGTCTTTCAGGACGGACTGCCCGCCCTCATCACACGGGGCTTGATGATTTTATCCTCTCTCGTTGATAAACGTTGGCTCGTTCTGACATGTGTGTAAGTTTCATCCCGATGTTTTGCACATTACAGCAGAGATAAAATACGTACTGATTAAATGAGCAGATATGGCATCCCACAATCGCTTGCTGGAGATGAAACGTCAGAGGTATAAAACGCATCTCCCTAGCTTGAAAATCGTCTGTTAAAACACGGCATGACTTTTCCCCGGGAAACTTGGCACTAATTTGCTAACTAAAGTCCTAGGGAATAGTTTTCTTGACATTCTAGCTGTTGCTATTGTCTGTTTTTAAAAAATTTTTTTTAAGTTTATTTATTTATTTTGAGAGAGACAGAGACAGCACAAGTGGGGGAGGGGCAGTGAGAGAGAGAGAGAGAGAGAAAATCCCAGGCAGGCTCTGTGCTGGTCGCTGATGCGGGGCTCAAACCCATGAAGCCGTGAGATCCTGACCTGAGCCGAAACCAAGAGTTAGATGCTTAAGTGACTGAGCCACCCGGGGGCCCCCGATCTGTTTGGTTTAGCATGTATTCCTTTAAGAGGCGAAAACACAGAGAATTTAAGGGGGGAGGAAAGGAATATTTAACTAGGTTATCTTTTGTTCTTAGGACATTTACTTGTTATCATTCAATCTTGAAACAGTCATTAAAAACCAAGCATCAAAATGCTGGAGGGTGCTCTGGCTCGCCTCAAAATCCTAAGCTCAAAAAAATGAAATGTCGGTTCCTTCATGGGCTAGCACGGCCTTGCCTGTCTGCCTGCATTCCTCCTTCCTTGATCCCTCCCTTTCTCCTTTCTCCCTCCCTCCCTTCCTCTCTTCCCTCTTTCCTTCCTTCCTTTTCTCTCTTTCTCTGTGATTGTGGTAAAATCTACATAACAGAAAGTTATCATTTTAACCATTTTCAGGGTATAGTTCAGTGGATTAAGTACATTCACAGTGTTTACTCAAAATACTTTACACAAGTGGAATCCTACAGTATTTATATGCTCTATTGACTGGCTTATTCACTTAGCGTAATGTCTTCAAGGTTCATACAAGTCAGAACTGTCTTTATTTCACACTAACATTTGTTGAGCACTTACTGTGTGCCAGGCCCTGTGCTAAGTGCTTCATTAGACCTCACAGTGACTCCGTGAAGTCTCATGAACTTCATCTCACTGATGAAGACACTGGGGACAGGGAAGCTTAGCCCAAGTTCACATAGCTGCTAAATAGAGCCAAGCACCTCACCCGGGCCACCTGGCTTCGGAGCCCTCACACTTCAACAAAAAATGTTTGATGGTGACTATTCATTGATCACCTACTATGTGCCAGATACTAAGCTAGGCAACGTTCCCGCATTTTTCCTCTCTCCCGCCGTTTCTTTTGATATATAATTTACACAGATTAAAGTGTATCTCAAATGTACAACTTGAGGAAATTTTAACAAGAGTTTATAACTTTTTAAACAATCACAGTGAAATCAAGATGTAGAAATTTCCAGCTCCCCAGAAGTTTCCCTTGAGCTCCTTCTAGTCAGGATACTCAACCCAAGGAGACCATTATTCTGACCTCACCGAATGAGTTTTGTCTATTTCTTTTTTTTTACAGTAATTTTAGAGAGGGCGCCTGGGTAGCTTAGTCGGTTAAACATCCGACTTTGGCTCAGGTTATGATCTCACAGCTCATGGGTTCAAGCCCTTTGTCAGGCTCTGTGCTGACAGCTAGAGCCTGGAGCCTGCTTTGGATTCTTTATCTCCCTTTCTATTTGTTCCTTGCCTCCTTGCGCTCTTTCTCTTTCTCTCTCAAAAATAAATAAACATTAAAAAAAAATTTTAAGAGAGAGAGCATAAGCCAGGGAGAGGGGCAGAGGGAGGGAGAGAGAGAATCCCAAGCAGGCTCCATGCTCAGTGCAGAGCCTGATCCGGGGCTTGATTGCGCAAACCGTGAGATCATGACCTGAGCCAAAATCACGAGTCAGCAGCTCAACTGACTGAGCCACATAGGTGCCCCAGTTTTGCCAGTTCTTGAGCTTTATGGAAATATTATTATCCTGCAAGTCCTCCTTTGTGTCGAGCTTCTTTCATTCAAGCTGGAGACAAACTGGAGAGTGCGTGTCCCACCTCAGGGGACGGCCACTACCCTGCTCCAACGAACTGTCACCATTCAGGAATTCAGGCTCATTGTTGCTGGATCATACAGTGTTAGTACTGGCAGTGGTAGTAGTAATAGTTATCATTGTTGTTTTCCTTGAGAAGCCAAATTTCTGGATTTTTACATAAAATCAGATGATGATCAACTTACACGTTGAATTGTGCTGTGCATCAAAACGTTGAAGGAGAAGCAAAACGCATCTGTGAGTAGTGGGACCATGCCACGGTGACGGCAGCCAGAATGCATGGGGAAGGATGTTTGAAAGGCAAAATCAGGGACACTGGATCTTGGGGGAGAGGGAGAAGCAAGAGGCAAGAAGCAAGAATGGCCAAACTTTTGAACCTTCTGCCTGGGAGAGGGAGGGGGAGTCCCTGTGACTGGAGCCAAGAAGTCAGGAAGAGCCAAACTGGCTTGGGACAAAGACAGCAAGTTCCGTGGTGGACGGTTGTGTGCAGACAGAGTTGGAGGGACATTCGGCGGAGATGGCCAGCAGGCTGCGAGAAACGTGGGCCCGGGGAGATTGGGGAAATGCTCAGTCGGAGACTCCACACACAGTTCATAGAACATTGAATTCTACCCAACAAATGCTAAAATAGGCTTTAATTGTATACTGTAACCATTGAAGGGAGAATGAAGAAGGGCAGAAAAGCTGGAAGGAGAGAGGCTGTTGGATAGAAATCCAAGAACACCGAAACAGAGACAGTTCCAGAAACACAGAGAGTGTCAGAGACCCCGACACGCCCAAGGGAAAGTGATACATGTGAGGGGTTCCTAGAGGAACAGAAATACGGACGAGTGTAGAGCAATGAACTCTCATGAAAGGTAGACAGAGCTACAGTCTAGATGGGTGACAGTGTCATTTTGTGCCTGTTAGGACTCTATGGCTAATGACTTTCAAACACTGTTGCATTTTTGCAGCTGTGGCCACAGATGGGGCTAGTGCTTCTTGGCACATATCCCCGGCACAAGGAAGTGAGAGAGAGTTCTGATCTTATACACACTGGCCAGGTCTCCTCGCTGGGCCCACCTTTAATTTCAAATCAAGTGAGAAGTCAGTCCTCCCAAAGGCACCCCAGCTGAAGGGCTCGGGCCAGCTCGGGCCAGAGCTTCTCTAGAGAGCTGTGCCAGAGCCAGTGTAGCCTTTGACAGATGAAGAAGAGGAAAGAGGGCGAACTTCATTCAGCTTGTGTGTGGGGGGGGGTCATTTTATCGTCATTTCTGGCCTCCCGTTTTCTCTGGTCGATGGCATAGGACTGTGGAGTCCCACCCATGTGCCTACAGAGAAAAGCATTCGGGCAGGTTCTACACTGTGTGTGTGTCAAAGAAATAGCAGCCGTACAGCTACCAAAGGGACACTTACAATCGAATTAGGAAACAGAAAATTGTCAAATTCGAGCGATTGAAAGCCCTGGCGAACAAATATGGCTACATGAGAAAACCAATACTGAGTGCAAGTCACTGATCAAGAGGAGACAGAAGACATATTGAGGGAGGGAAAGGTTAGGTCAGAAGGGGGTTAGGCAGGTAAGGGTAGGAGGGCAGAAAAGGCTCTGAATTAATTAGGGGGCAAATAGGGGCCCCTGGGGGCTCAGTTGGTTGAGCGTCTGACTTCAGCTCAGGTCATGAACTTGTGGTTCATGAGTTGGAGCCCCGCGTCGGGCTCTGTGCTGACGGCTCAGAGCCTGGAACCTGCTTCAGATTCTGCGTCTCCCTCTCTCTCCATCCCTCCCCTGCTCACACTCTGCCTCTCTGTCTCTCAAAAATGAATACATGTTAAAAAAAACTTTTTTTTTAATTAGAAATTACACTGGAGGGCAGACAGCTACTCTAGCTGCACCCCCCCCCTCCCGCCCCGACCAGTTTGAAAGTTGGTTGTTCCCTGTGCCCAGGTGAGCTGGGGCCCGCTGCCTGCCCAGATCTCACACCCGTGCGTCTCTCTCCCCAGCCCGGCCCCTCTACACGCCTCAGTTGGAAACGTGGCTTTTCCAGAGTCAAAAGCCAGGACACAAAGCACCTATTCACCCCGCTGGGTTTGAAATTCTCCTCCGAAATTCCTCTAACTGCAAACACCTTCTCCCAAGTACACTGTGCATCTTTTCAAATTTCAGACATAAACAGCGGCACAGCCCCGCCTGGCAACCCCCTCTCACTCTCCTGATAAAAATAGAAAGGGCTGAGGTGGGGAAAGTCGTGGGCACAGTGGGGGTTTTGTGGATCAGTTGTTTGCATGGGTGTACCTAACCCTCTCTGCTTATTTTGGGGAGGGGTGTCTTGGGGGGGTGGTTCAAGCTGGATTCTCGGAGGATTTGTCATCCCTGGCACCTTGGACCCTTCCATTCTGGGCCTGAGACACATCTCTGTGGTCACGTGTTTAACTGTGTGTCCCGGGGAGAAACACGTTTGCCTGTGGTCACTGGTGTGGTCGTGGGGGATGGAAAAAGTGGTGGGAAAAAGTGAGGGGAAGCAGTTCATTTCCAGAAGCCATCAGCAACGAGCTGTCCCCAGGCACCCAGGTGCACACGGCGGGCCCGGGGGTGTGGTGTGAGTTGACCTCCAGACAGGCACGGTGACCCCGTGAACCAGCGAAGGGCTTTTGGAGGTAACGAGGTGTTCGTGCTGCTGGCCCCTGCCTCGTGGGACGGGGGTGAGCGAGGAGCACAGGGTGAATGGGCCAGTTCGTTGAGCGAGGGCTGATGGGACCTGTTCTAGTTCAGGTGTGCCACTCACCAGCGCCCTTGAGCCTCAGCGACCTCCCCAGCAGAAGACTCTGCTGCTTCTCTGCCTATAATCCGCCTACAGCCATCCAGAGGCTTCTGGTTGCCCTCAGGGCACCACGGCCAGCAGGGCTTGGATGGCCTGGCCCCTGCCTCTCCCACCTCCCCTCCTCACCCCCACGGGGCCCCCTGACACTTGCTCTGTACGTCGTGACTCCCTCTCCCCCTCGGATCATGCTTTCAGTATCAGGGAGGTCTTTGCTGACCACCCCAGCCCCTCTGCCTGCCTCGGTCTCTCCCGCAGCACCCAGCCCCTCCCTTGTTAGCTGGGACCATGGCTCCCTGGGGTATATTTTGATCTGTTTACTTGTGCAGTGTCTGCTGGCCTCTCTTCCTGGACTGTGAGCTTCTCGAGGGTGGAGACGTGTCCCCAGCTCCTACCACAGTGTGGCACATGCCGCTTCTCAGTCAATATTTGTTGAATGAACGAATAGGTCTGTTTTGTTCTCCTCTGTATCTCCGGTGTCTGGCGCCTCAGATACTCTGTGAGTGAGTCACAACGACTCACATGTGTGGGGTGCTCCGAGTTAGACGTTCCTCTCTGCACTTTCTGTGTAGCAACTCAGTTGGTAGCCATAGCGATCTTATTTGTTAATGGCCATCACATGTTATTGCTGGTTTACAAAAGAAAGGAAAGGAGAGGAAAAGAGAAAGGAAAGAAAAAGAAAGAAAAGGAAAGAAGAGAAAGGAGAGGGAAGAGAGGGGGAGGGAAAAGAAAGGGAAATGAAAAGGAAAAGGAAAGGAAAAGAAAAGGAAAGAAGAGAAAGAAGGAAAAGAGAAGGAAAGGAAAGGAAAAGAAAGGAAGGGAAAAGAAACTGAGGCCCAGAGAGGTCAAGCACCATGCCACTGATCACACAGCAAGTGGGCAGTAGAGCCAATTCAATGGCCGGCGGTTAAGTTCCAGGGCCTGTGCCCTGGCCTCTCACCATGAATGAACGAGCGAGTGAAGAGCAGCTAGCTCATCGCAAAGGTTCAGAAACATTCACTCATTCCCCACACCCTGCCCGCTTGATTGAGAGGGTAAAATTGGGTCTCTGTAAGACAGCTAAGATGCAGTCAGTGTATAATCAGGTCTAAGAAGGAGTGAGGCACTGGAGGGGTGAGTAGGGTGAGGCCTCAGTACCCACCGGGCAGCCTCTCTCAGTCAGGAGAACCCTCCTGGTTTATTTTTTTTTTAACTAAAAAATTTTTTTCTAACATTTTATTTTTGAGAGAGAGAGAGCACAAGCAGGAGAGGGGCAGAGAGAGAGAGGGAGACAGAATATGAAGCAGGCTCCAGGCTCTGAGATAGCAGTCAGCACAGAGCCCGACACGGGGCTCGAATACAGGAACCGTGAGATCATGACCTGAGCTGAAACCAGATGTTCAACCGACTGAGCCACCCAGGTGCCCCCAAACCTTCCTGGTTTAAATGATGAGAGGGAAGGCCTGCGGCTGGAGCTGGCAAGGGGTAGGAAGCAGGGAAATGAGACTAGAAGCCGCACCTCCCATGAGCTAGCAAACTAGCAGACGGGCCGCTGGACGGGAAGTACCACTCGGACTCCCTGGAGGTGGCACCCGGTGCAGTTGGCAGCGTGGGACCCACAGGCGGGAGTTCTCTTTGGCCAAAAAGGGAGTCAGGGAAGAGGAGAAGTCTGCTCTCAGACATCAGTTCACATGCCCCAGGGCAGCCCCTGGGCTTTGCCACCTACGGCTGCCCGACCCCCACCCCAACCCTGCCCTGGGATCTGCGGAATCCTGAAGCGCTGGGTCTCAGTCTCAGAGAAAAAGATCATCATCTCCGATCTTCAGGCTGGCATCCTTACTCTCACGTTGTGTTAGGACTGCAGCTGGCACCCACAGTTAAAAGTGGGCGGTTGGGACACAGGCTGTACAGGGTCATAGGAAGCAGGTGATATTGATCATGGGCAGAGCCGGTCAGCCTTTGACCCCCGTTTCGGTCAGCACAGGCTGGTTACCTGCAGTAACAACGCCCCCCAAGTCTCAGTGCCCTGAAGTAACAAAGCTGAGGGGCACCTGGGTGGCTCAGTGGGTTAAACGTCCGAGACTCTTGATTTCGGCTCAGCTCATGATCCCAGGTTCCTGGGATCAAGCCCTGTGTCAGGCTCTGTGCTGGGTGTGGAGCCTGCTGGGGATTCTCTCTCTCTCCCTCTGCCTCTGCCCCTCCCCACCATCTTTCTCTCAAAAGAAAAAGAGAATAAAAGAAATGACAAAGATGTCATTTTCCCCCATGATCATATCCACTAAGGTTGGGAGTTTTGCACCAGGTCGTCACTTCACATCAGGCTGGTGGAGCAGCCATCATCTGGAGCATTGCCCATTGCCATGGCAGAGGGGACAGACAGCTCTGGGGCATTACATGTCAGCACCTGCGTGATCCAACCCAGAGTCGACACGTGTCACTTCTGGTTACATCTCATTGGCTAGAACTAGTCATGTGACCCCATCCACTTGAGAGGGGAGAGTGAGTGTAATCCCATGTGCCGTGAGGATGAAAAGCCGAACTAGTAGGAACAGCCCTGTTACTCTCTCTCACCAGTCTCTCAGTGACAGAATAAGGCCTGGGTTCCACCTGGCTGTTTTCATCACTGGGGCCCCTCCCTTAGGGGTCAGAATGCTTCCCAGAGTAAGTGGAGATGTAATGGTGCACTGGGGGGCCTGATGCCCCCCCGATTGGGTACCCGCTGCCAGAACAGCCTGTCAGATTTGATGGACAAAGACTTGGAGATTTGTCGGAGCCCTATTGGGTGTCCAGTTTGCCCAAGGTCTCCAGGCTTTCTTTTCTGGAAAGAGAGGATAGCAGGGTCCTTCCTGGAGCTGTTCCTCACCAGGGCATTTGGGACGTGGAAGTCCCACTAAAGACATGTTCTGGGTCCATGACTTTGACCCAAGGTCAGAGTGCTTGTCAGGCTGACGGCTTTTCGCCACTCTAGGATTGTGAGGTCCTCAGAAAACTCCATTCTCTCTCCACGGCTTCCCTGCTTGTCTCCTGGGACCTGCTCTCGGAGGCCACAGAGCTCTCCAGAAGGCGGAGGCTTCATTGCAGCTGGTTGTGGCCTGCAGGCTGCACACTTCCTGCCCGGGGACCCGTCACAGGCCCCCACTCCGGGTCGCAGTCGGTGGGCAGCTCTGCTCACTCCGTAAAGGTGGTACACGCAGAGAATGGAACATCTCGGGTGGCGAGAGCAAGGATGTGGGGAAGCCTGCCTGGAGCGCACGGGGTTCGGCTTTCCCACTTGGGAAGGTGGCTTGGATCTGGCTCCCGGGAAAGCCTGCCCGTCCTCACTTAGCAAAGCAGGGAGGGGTAGGGGAGCAGCTTCCTGGCTTACCTCGAGATGGGGACAATAGAGGCTGAGCGATTCTAAGCGGCTTTCTTTAGGCAAACAGGACGAAATCCAGGGGTTTGCTGTGAGTAGGTCTGAGACGCTTCCAGCTGCTGCGTTTGGGGTCTGCAGGGGCCCTGCAGCCTTGGTCCAAGTGCCCTTCTGAGAGTTGGAGTGCATTCCTGAGGGATGAGGCCTCAGAAGAGCCAGGGGTGGGGGATGGAGGCCAGGATCAGACGCCAGAATGCAGAAGAGTTCGCCATCCACATGCCCCTCCGCTGTGCAGGGCAGGGACCACGTGGAAATCGGGAAAGGCTTGCTGGGAAACCGGAGTTAGAGCAGATGCTGAAAGGGACCGAGGAGTCAGGTCAAAGAGGTAGAGCCTTGGGACACGAAGGCCTGGCTGGAGCTGTGGATGGGAGCCTGGGGGTCGAATTGTCCAGAGAAGGGACAAGGAGGCTGGTTCTCTACAGGAGGGGCCTCCCCAGCTGGTCTTGCGGAAGGCCACACCTTGTTTCTGGGGCTTTGCTGATGAAGAATCTAGAGAAGGGACTGGCGTGCCTGGCATATGACCCAGCTTGGGCAAGAGACAGGATGCAGAACAGAACGGAGAGGCCATCCTGGGTGAGGAGGACCTGGCCATCCAGAGGACCCAGAGGGCACTCAGGGACAAGAGCAGAAAGAAACTGGCACTAGTGATGCCACATGTCCAAATCCTGCCCCATTGTCAGGGCCCAGCTCACTTGCTACCCCGTCCGGAGAGTTTTAGCTTAGTCTGGGGTCGAAATTCTTCTTTGATCCCGTAGCTGTTGGTTTTTGCCGTACCTGGCTGTTTTGGAGTTAGTGGGTGTCTGTCCCAAAACCGGGATCTCACTGTGAACAAGACTTCACTGCGGGACACCTCCAGCTCAGCAACCTGGCTCTCAGGTATCTGAGGAGCTGAAGGGAAGACAGTGGGGGTGAGGTAGGTCTTTTCCTCAATTTCCAGAGTGCTCTTTCTCCAGGAGGGTTCCAGGACCACCTGCCTCCAGGCACCTGGGATGTTTGTTTTGAATGCACCTCAGACTTGTCAAATCTGCCCGGCCAAGACGGGTTCCTGAAAGTTACACTTGTATGTTTTCTTTTAAAATTAATTTTGGGGGCACCTGGGTGACTCAGTTGGTTAAGCATCTGACTCTTGGTTTCGGCTCAGGTCATGGTCTCACGGTTTATGGGAGTGAGCCCTTGCATTGGGATCTGCGCTGACGTGCCTGCTTGGGATTCTCTCTCTCCCTCTCCTTCTGCCTTTCCCCGGCTCATGCTCTCCCTCTCCATCTCTCAAAATAAATAAATAAACTTCAATACAGTAAATTTTTAGGAGGCAAATTAATGTATAATGAAATGTAACCACGGGTAAAGTTTGATGAGTTTTGATAAATCTGCAGCCATGTAGCCATCATCTCAATCGTGATATATAGTATTTCCTTCACTCTAGAACGTTCCCTCAGGCCTCTCAGGTAACCACTCCCCTTGGATCCAGACAACCATTTCTTTTTGTTACTACAGATGAGTTTTATTCCTTCCAGAATTTCATATCAGTGGAATCATTCAATGTGGTGGGTTGAATGGTGGCCCCAAAGATATGACGTCCTAATCCTTGAAACCTGCAAATGTTACCTTATTTGTAAAAGGTGCCTTTGCAGACGGGATTAAGTTGAGGATTTTGAGATGAGGAGATAATTCTGGATTCTCTAAGCAGGACTAAAAGCCATCATGGGTGTCCTTATAAGAAGGAAATAAGAAGGAGACTCAACACCACACACACACACACACACACACAGAAGTGAATGGGAAGTGGACCCAGATATTGGAGTGATGTGACCATAAGCCAAGAAATGCTGGCAGCTATTAGAAGCTGGAAGAGGCAAAGAATGGACCCCCACCCCCGGAGCTCCCAGAGGGAGTGCAGCCCTGCCCTGGAGACACCATGATTTTGGACTTTTGGTGTCCAGAACTCTGAACAAATAAATTCCTGTTGCTTTAAGCCACCAAGGTTGCGAGGGTTTGTTACCGCAGCCCTGGGGAACGAATGAATGCATGTGGGATAAAATTGTGTGTGCCTGATTTCTTTTGCTCAGCCTGATTTTAATATTCGCTCATGTTGTTTGTGCCTATCATTCTTTTCTTTATATTACTGAGTAGTATTGCGTTGGATGAATATACCACATTTGTTTCTTCATTTCAAATATTGATGAGTGTTTGCATTGTTCCTACATACAGGCTATTATGAATAAAACTGTTCTGAACAAGTTTGTATATAATATATTTTCTCTTGGATAAATATCAAGGAGTGGAATTGTTGGGTTACACTGTAAGTGTGTGTTCAATTTAATACGAAATTCTCAAATACTTTTCCAAAGTGGTTGTCCCGTATTGATTTCCCAAGACCAATGGATGAGACTTCCAGTTACATCACATCCACACCACCACTTGATTTTGTCAGTCTTTTCTTTTTTATATATGTATATGTATTATGTGTATATCTGATAAATAAAAATATATAATTCAGCTTTAAAGTATATGATATACAATAGATTTATATAGACAGTTGGCTTTTGACCAATGCCAGGGTTAAGGGCGTTGACCCCACCATGTGGTTGAAAATCTGTGTATAACATTCTGACTTCAGAAACTTTGCTAATAGCCCACTGTTGACTGGAAGCCTTATCCATAACAAACAGTTGAATGACACTTATTTTGTATAAGTATTATATATTATATTCTTACAAATAAAGTAAGCTAGAGAAAGAAAACATTATTAGGAAAATCCTAAGAAAGAGAAAACACATTTACAGTGCTGGACTGTATTTATTGAAAAAAATCCAGGTATAACGGGACCCACACAAGTTCAAACCCATGGTGTTCAAGGGTCTCTTTCCCTCTCTCTCCCTTTTTTTTTTTTTGTTGATGTTTATTTATTATCGAGACAGAGAGAAACAGAGTGTTAATGGGGGAGGGGCAGAGAGAGAGGGAGACACAGAATCCGAAGCAGGCTCCAGGCTCTGAGCTGTCAGTGCAGAGCCTGACATGGGGCTCAAACTCACAAACTATGAGATCATGGCCTGAGCCAAAGTCCGACGCTTAACCGACTGAGCCACCCAGGTGCCCCTCTTTCTCTCTATACAATATATGTTCAACTTTAATTGAAAGACATTTAATTATAAACAAATGTTCCCCATTTTTTTCCCCAAAAGAAAGAGTAAAAGAAAGTTCATGATAATTGATGCACAAAGATGATACTGTAATATTAGTGGAAAATAAGAAGATACAATGGGTGGGGCGCCTGGGGGGCTCAGTCAGTTAAGCGTCCGGCTTCAGCTCAGGTCATGATCTCCTAGTTTGTGGGTTCGAGCCCCGCGTCGGGCTCTGTGCTGATAGCTAGCTCAGAGCCTGGAGCCTGCTTCAGATTCTGTGTCTCCCTCTCTCTCTGACCCTCCCCTGCTCACGCTGTCTCTCTCTGTCTCTCGAAATAAATAAAAAACGTTAAAAAAATTAAAAAAAGAAGATACAATGGGTAGTTTTATTTCTAGAAATACCTAAATATGAACCCCATGATGGAGACACATACAGTGGAGATATTTAGTTAAATGTAAAGTTGTAGACCTACTGAAATCTCCATCTTAATTTTCTTGACTTAGAAGTGTTAAAAAATAAAGTAAACCTTCAAATGTTCTTTCACAATTCCTGCCAACCCTGTGGTGTCATTTAAAAATGCGGACAGCTTCACGGATAAGCGCGCCTTCTTTACCCTTGAAGGCTTGCTGGGGTCTGTCGGTCCGATTTTAGTCTGCATGACCTGTCAGTCTTCTAACCGTGACTTACTTAGGTGCATATCTAGAGGTACCTTACCGTGGCTTTCATTTGCATTAATGACCACAGTGTTGAGCATTTTTTGATATGTTTCTTGGCCGTCTGTGTATCTTCTTTTTGAAAAGTCTATCCAAAGCTTTGTGTGTATAGGGGGTGTTGTTCAACTTCTTACTGAGCTTTCAGGATTCTTTATATATTCTGGATACGAGTCCTTTGTTTAATGTAAGTATTGCAAATATTTTTCTCCCAGTCTGCGGCTTTCCTTTTCATTTCCTTAACAATGAATTTCAAAGAGCAGAAGACTTTAATTTTGAGAAAGTTCAGATTTCCAATTGTTTCCCCTTTATAGTTCTTTTTTGTGGGGGGGGGGGCGTCCCACGTAAGGAATCTTTGCCTATCAAGGTCACAAAACTTTTTCTCCTATTTTCTTCTAGAAGTTTTATAATTTTAACATTTCATGTTTAGGACTGGGATACATCTGAAGCTATTTTTTGTGTTTGGTATGAGGTAAGAGTCAAGGTCATTTTTCTTTTGCTATAGATACTCAGTTTTCTAGCACCATTTGTTGAAAAGATTTCTTTTCTCTGTTGAATTACTTTGGCATCTATGTCAGAAATCAACATACAAGTTCTTTATCCACTCATTCGTGGTTGGATCATGTTTTTCGATGGTACTGAGGAACAATACTTTTTACATTTCTTTTCCCAAATGGTTTGTGGCTGAAATCTGCATTTTTTCAACCACCTCTGGTGATTTTTATTTTAAAGATTTTATTTTTAAGTAATCTCCACACCCAACATGGGGCTCAAACTCACAACCCCAAGATCAAGCGCTGCACGCTCCAGTGACTGAGCCAGCCAGGGGTCCCAACCTCTGGTAATTCTTACGCCCCCTAAAGTATGAGGCCTCTCCATTGTAGGACACGGGCTCCTCATTAGGAATATGAATGCCAGAGCCCTACCTTTAAAGGATCTGACTTAGCATGTATGGAGTAGGCCCCCAGAAAAAACTTGACTAAGAGCTAAGCGCTGTTGATTTTTTTTTGCCTTGAAACAGAGGGTGCATTCTGTCCTTTTCATTCGTGTGTGCTTTAGACACATCACGACTGACCGTCTAGTAGGCTCTGAGGTGCCACAGTGAACAAGGTTTGGTAAAGGCAGGGATAAGCCCAGGCTAGCGTAGCCGCCCGTCGGTGGTGCAGGGGGAGGTCAACAGAACCTTGTGGGAAGAATGGGTAAATCTGGTGGTCCTGAGTGCCACTGTGAATGCTGCAGTTTGGGGACCCAGGGGGGCCTCTCTTGTCCTACAAAGACACCATGAGGCCTGACTACACCCCCGCGCTGGTTAGAGTCTGAACATGAGGCTACTTCTTGGGGTTAAGACTCTATGTCACGTTCCTTATGCAGACCTTCTGGCTTCGTCATGCTGTCTCCAAATGTCGCTGGTGGAAAGTTTCGGTCTCTGGAGGTGCGGAGAGGAGGCGGCTGCATTGGCTCTTCGGAGTTCTGTGACCGCTGAGCTGTCACGTAACTTGGTCTCCCTCCACCCTCCCTGTTTGTTTGCCGTCTGGGTTGCTTCTTCTAGTAGGATTGCCTGTCCCGCGTGCCCAATTTCACACCACACCTGAAGCCATTTGGCCTTTCTTCCCTGACCCCCTCCATCTGCTCAGTGCTTCTGGGAACATTGTGCAGCCTGGTGGCTCACAGTGTGCAAACCCAGCGAAACAGGCAGGGTACTCCGGCCCCAGAGGCGTTAGCCACGCTCAGCTTTGCATGACTTTTCCTTCTGACCTGGGCTAGAGCCTTGCAGTTCTGTAAGGAGAGGGGAGGCTGTTTGTGGTTCTCTAGAATGGTCCCCTTGGTTGATTTGCCTCTGGAGCAAGCATGCCACCCTCTGTTGTATTTGTGATTAAAATTTTAGGGGTATGGGGTGCATGGGTGGCTCAGTTGGTTAAGCGTCTGACTTCGGCTCAGGTCATGAGTTTGAGCCCCATGCTGGGCTCTGTGCTGACAGCTCAGAGCCTGGAGCCTGTTTCAGATTCTGTGTCTCCCTCTCTCTCTGCCCCTTACCCACGTGTGCTCCTTTTCTCTCAGAAATAAATAAACATTAAAAAAAAAAACATTTTAGGGAAATCACCCCTCTTTCTTTAAGTTTCTACTCCAGCCTAGACTTATCCTCCTCCAGTGTCTGGTTCTAAGGTCACCTTTGGAGTGCAATGTGTACTCCCTCAGGCAGGGGAGCAGGATGCGGGGGCACAGGCTTTGTTTGGCTCTGTGCTTTTGCCCATTGGCATGGTGCTGTGATCTCCCGGGTTGGGGACAACTGGGGGGGCAGGCAGGGGTGCTGACAGCACCTGGGGAGAGCCCGCTCATTGAGTGGCGCCACTCTTTGGGCCTCTCCCGTGTCCACCTCATGCCCTCACGCCCTGCCTCTCACAAGGGCCTGTCATCCCTGCAGTGCCTCGGGGCAAGCAGCCCTGACCACATCCCTCTGCTTCCATCCACCATGGCCCCCTTCCCACACCCCTGTTTCAGAGGGAACGGAAGCTGTAGATGATAATCCCGCACCTGGCAAACCCAGCGGGCCAGGGGTCACCGTGCTCACTTATCCTCTCCTGGACCTTCCTGTTGCCCAGTGGGGCCCCCCTCCCCTCTGAGGCCAGTCCCTCACTCACCTGTGGCGACCCTTCCATCCTCCACATCTTCTCAGGACCCCACGCACAATGGCCTCCTCTCTCCTGTGCGCGTTCTACCTCTGGCTTTCCCCTCCACCGTCCTCCTGAAGATCCTCTGGCTGGCGTTACCAACTCTGATGGATTTCTCTGTCTGACCGCCCCCTTGACCTCTAAGCAGCATGAGGAACAGTTGATCCCCCCTTCCTCACTGCTCCCCTCCCCTGCTCCGTCCTGGTGTTCCTTCTACCTCTCTGCCTGGTCCTCAGTGTCCTGTAGATTCATTCTTTCCCCACAAACCTTTAACTCTACACATTCCCCAGGCAGGGTCCTGGGTGCCTGTATCTTTCTGCTCAAAGCGAGTCACATCCTGAGCCCTCTACCAAGTCTTAGACGTCCCACCTGTTTCACCTCTGGTCTAGATCTTTCTTTTGAGCTCAAGGCATATATATCCAACTGCCTTCTTGCCCCCTTTTTTGAAAAACTGGGGGGAGAAAATGCATAACATAAAATTGACCTTAAATGGTTAAAATTTTAATGAATTCTGAGAACACAGTTCAGTAGTGTTAATTATGTTTACACTGTTGTGCGACCCGTTTTCAGAAATTTTTCATCTTGCAAAAATGAAACTCTGCACTCATTTAACAACCATTCCCCAGTCCCCTCCCCTGCACCCCGGGTAAGCACCATTGTCTTTTCTGTTCCCATGAGTTCGACTTTCCAGATGCCTTAGAGAAGTGAGACATCACAGTATTTGTCTTTTTGCGACTGGCTTATTTTCCTTCACACAACGTCCTCAAGATTCATCTATGTCCTAGCATGTGTCAGAATTTCTTTTCTTTTGGAGGCTGAATAATATTCCATTATGTGAACCTAGCATGTTTTCTTTATCCATTTATCCACTGATGGGCATTTGGGTTGCTTCTACCTTTGGACTATCATGAATAATACACGCTGTCCATGTACAAATATCTCTTTGAGCTCCTGATTTCAATTTTTTTTGATCTAGACCCAGAGGTAGAATTGGTGGATCATATGGTAGCACTATTTTCAATTCAAGGAACCTCTGTACTATTTTCCAAAGCAGTTCCACCATTTTATAGCCCCACCAATAGTATAAAAGTGTCCTGATTCACATTCTTAACAACGCTTGTTATTTTCTGTTTTGTTTTGTTTTGCTTTGATTTATGATTCTTGTCCTACTAGGTGTGAGGCGACAGCTCATTGTGGTTTTGATTTGCGTTTTCCTAATGATCAGTGATGTTTCATGTGCTTGTCCGCCATTTGTGTATCGTCTTTGAAGCAATGTCTATTCTAGCTCTTGGCCCGTTTTTAACCAGTTATTTGGTTTTTGTAGTTGAATTGGAAGAGTTCTTTATACGATCAGTACATGATTTATAAATATTTTCTCCTGTCCCCCGGGTTACCTTTTGCTTTGTTGTGTCCTTGGATACACACAAATCTTAAATTTTGACGCAATCTAATCTGTTTACTTTCACTTCTGGAGCTTATGGTTTCGGTGTCATATCCAGGAACTCCTTGCCAAATCCAGGGCTGTGACACTTTTTCCCTCTGTTTTCTTCTACAAGTTTTACAGTTTTGATGCGTTTTGAGCTAATTTCTGCTTATGGCATAGGGTCGATCTGCATTCTTTTGCTTTTTTGGAGAAAGAGACTATCCTTTCTCCAGTGAAGGGGCTCAACACCCTTGTTGAAAATCATTTGACCTTCAATTTGAGGGTTTACGTCTGGGCTCTTTATTCTATTACATTGGTCTCTGTGTCTGTCCTTATGGCAGTGCCATGCTCTTCCGACGAATACGAGAGCTTTGCCATTAGTTCCTCCTTGCTGTTTTAAAAAAACCTTTAGTTTTTTTCCCGCAGATATGTGTGTCTGTCTGTCCATGAATGCAATTTAAAGTTGTAACTACTGTATTGTAAATGATGGAAAATAATTGCATTGTTAAAAAAAATAAATTGTGTTATATTCAAAAAATAAAAAAAAATAAAGAGGCGGTAATTCTGTGAGGCTTCTGATTCTTTTGTACCAATAAGACCCTGCCCTCCCCTGAGGCAAGGACTTCAAGTCTTTCGTATTTTTCATTCGGAGTTCATCTTCATATACTTAAATAATATGCACAGACTTCTTGGCTTGTAAATTTTAAGCATTATCTATTGCTTTCTTATTGTATCAGAAATGAGGATTTCTCCTTCCCTCCCCACTGTCTTACAGAAGGTGCACACTTTTTGTTCCCTCCATCTTCCCACAGAGTTCAGTCAAAATTTCGGACCAGTACGCAGTATCACCATGACTATGGAAATGCGCTTCATGGCTGAACCCTGTAGTACACGGTCGTGTGTTTTCTCACAGAACCTGTTGCTTCTTCTAGACTTGATGATATTTTTATTTGACTGCTGTGTTTCCTACACACGTATCACTAATTCATCACCAGAAGGGACCTGGGAGCTTCCTTGGGACAAGCCCACCAACCACAAAGAAGCCCACAGCTTGGGGACGGGTCATACATCCTGAATGGAGCACCTACCTTTGCTGGGGAGACGCTTATTCACGGGGGTGCAGTTGAAAGTGCTCATCACTGATGGAGTTTCTTCTACGCATAAGGTGTTGGGCTGGGGTGACAGGGATGGATATGATGATATTCTGCACACCAGGGGCTTACAGTTGGGTGAGAGAGACAGGTATTGAGACAATAATTCCAATAGGAGGCAAACATTGAAGAGGAGTCTAAGACTGCAAATTCAAGAGCAGATATTTGAGGAACAGGTATTTCTCGGTAGAAGATTCAAGGAGGGCTTAAGCAGAGACGTGGTGTTTAAGATGAATTGAGATTTCAATGGGAGAGATTGGTAGTGTGGAGGGAAGGGCATTTAGGTCCAGGGAGAAGTGGGGAGCAAAAGTACAGAGACAGGAAAGTATAGCGTGGGGTCAGGCGATGGGGAGAGGATGGGTGGCCATGGTGTGGGATGCATGGGGCTGTACCATGCACATGAGAGCTGACATGACTTAGGAATCTCCGTGATAGCCACTGAGCTCGGTCTACTACAGTCACTAGTCCAGTGGTTCCCGAAATGACATCACCGGGGAAGTTAACTAGAAACGCAAATCCTAGAGCCATATCCAGACTCAGTGAATCAAAAACTCTGGGAGTGGGGCCCGGCACTCTGTATTTCTGCAAGCCCTCCAATGATTCTGACACACGCCAACGTTTTAGAATCATTATACTACACAATTTGATCCTTCCGACAATGCCGTAGCTAGACACTCCTGAGAGCAGATTGGAAGCATCTCTTCCTGGCTCCACATTGAGTGATGTCACATTGGGAGCTTGAAGTTGGCCTTAGTGGAAGCATTAATACCAAGGAAGTTGGCCAAGGCTACAAATTAGGGCGTCAAGTCTCCCCTGGGAGCCGGTTGTTAAGCACTCAGAGAGAACCACTGTCAGGTCGCCTGTTGGTAAGCGGTTGGCAGGAATGGACCTTGAACACTGGCAGCCTTGCTTCTGAGTGGCTTCCTAACCACCAAGTCAACTGCCTCCAAAAGTCTGGAAAGACAGGCTGGGGCCACAAGGTGGAAATATTTAAGTGCATGCCAAAACTTCAGGCTTTAAGGGGCGCCTGGGTGGCTCAGTGGGTTAAGTGTCCAACTTCATCTCAGGTCATGATCTCGCGGTTGGTGAGTTCGAGCCCTGCATCGGGCTCTGTGTTGACAGCTTGGAGCCTGGAGCCTGCTTCGGATTCTGTGTCTCCCTCTCTCTCTGTTCCTTCCCCCACTCATGCTCTGCCTCTCTCAAAAAATAAAATAAACATTAGGAAAAAAAAACCTTTGGACTTTATTCTGCACACACTGGATTTTTCAGAGTTTTGAATAGGTAAATGATATGATTGTATATTTAGGCAGCAGAATGAAATTGTTGGCTGTGGCATTTCGCTTCGCAAATATGGTGAAAAGTGGGATGGCGGGGTATCGGGAGGAGAGCCAAAATAGTTGTCTTCGTAGAGAAGGGCCTCAGCAGCCCGTGGGTTGCCCGTTCGCAGAAGGGGCCGAGGAGCCCTGCAGAGCAGACGCCACAGTCTCTCAAAGCCTCCTTGTCCTTGAGGAGAAAGATTCCCTGGCTGTCCCTCCAGCGGTCTGCTGGGCGCGTCCTGGGCTTTGCGGAGCCGCTGCCCGCCAGCGTTGTCCCGGGAGCCCCCGGTCCAGGTCAGGATTCCCTCTGCAGCCACTGTGGCGGGTCGTCCGGTCACTTGCCCACGTTCGGTCCTCCCTCTTCACAGAACCTTGAAGGTGTTCAGGTCCCCCTCACGTCATGACAGCCATGCACTTTAGGGGAGGCCGTGGATCCTTGGATTCCCACGGGTGAGTCCCGATTGAGTGTAGGCCGTCCATTCTCAAATCTGTGGTTTCAGGGCATTTAAAAACTGAGGACCCCTGAAGAGCTTTTGTTGATGTGTCATATTAATGTATTATTACTATATCAGAAATTAAATCTGACAATTAAAATTTTTTAATTAATTTATTAAAAAGTAACAACAATAGAGGTGCCTGGGTGGCTCAGTCAGTTAGGCATCCGACTTCAGTTCAGGTCATGATCTCACAGTCGGTGAGTTTGAGCCCCGTGTGGGGCTCTGTGCTGACAGCTCAGAGCTTGGAGCCTGTCTTCAGATTCTGTGTCTCCCTCTCTCTGCCCCTCCCCCACTCACGCTCTGTCGCTCTGTCTCTCGCTGTCTCTCAAAAATGAGTAAACGTTAAACAAATTTTTTAAAGTAACAGTGCTTTTAATAGACATAGTGCCCATTAACACAAATAACTTTTTTTTTTGAGAGGAGAGCCAATACCTGTGTGAGGGGGGAAGGGAACAGATCGAGAGGGAAAGAGGAAATCCCAAGCAGACTCCATGCCCAGCACAGAGCCCGACACGGGGCTTGATCTCACAACCATGAGATCATGACCTGAGCTGAAATCAAGAGTCAGATGCTTTACCAACTGAGCTGCCCAGGTGCCCCACAATAACACATTTTTTATGAAAAATTAGCATTTTTTAAACACATGAATATTCTGTGGGAATATCTAGTTGTAAAAAGAGAGTCTTTTTATGTACTGTATAGTTAAAACTTGCAAGGAGGGTCGATATCAAGTATTCTGACCATACACATACACAAAGACTAGCTGTGTGAGTTGATGGAAATGTTAATTAGCTTGATTTTAGTAGTCATCTCACAGTGTATTCCTATAGCAAAATATCATGTTATACAACCTAAGTGTATACAGTTTTTATTTGGAGATCCTATCTGTCTCAGTGAGGCTGGGGGGAAATTTTTTTTTAAAAGGAGTAATTTAATAGTGGATATTTTTTTCTTGATACTACACCAATACTTGATGAGAAATAATTTTTTTTAAAGGTTAGGTACAGGAGCATCTGGGTAGCTCAGTCTGTTAAGAGTCCGACTTTGGCTCAGGTCATGGTCTTGCGTGGATTCATGGGTTTGAGCCCCGCGTCGGGTTCTGGGCTGACAGCTTGGAGCCTGGAGCCTGCTTCAGATTCTGTATCTCCCTCTCTCTCTGCCCCTCCCCCACTTGCACTCTGTCTCTCTCTCTTTCTCAAAACTAAGTCAATATTAAAAATATTTTTTTAATAAAAAAATAAAGGTTAGGTACAATGTGGGATGCCTGGGTGGCTCAGTTGTTTAAGCATCTCACTCTTGATTTCGGCTCAGATCGTGATTCATGGTTCCTGAGTTTGAGCCCCATGTGGGGCTCTGTGCTGACAGCTCAGAGCCTGCTTGGGATCCTCTCCCTCTCTCTCTGCCCTTCCCCTGAGTGTGCATGCACTTGCTTGCTCGCTCTCTCGCTCTCTCTCTTTCCCTCAAAATAAATAAACTTAAAAAGAAGTTAGGTGTAACTTTTCGTACTCTGTTACATTAATCTATTGGTGTATCTTGCACTTTGGGTGGATCTTCTGTCCACCCACGATCATTTGAAAAATGCAGCTCACTGAGTGTGCACATCTTCCAAATGTCGACACATCTCATTATACAACCTCAGAAAAAAATCACGTTTATCAATCTTACCACCAAAATGTCTTTATTAGGAAGCCACCAAGTTCACGTTTTCCCAAATTCGCAATTTTTGTTCGAAACCTTAGGTTTTCTTCTTGACCACAATCACTGTCACTGTTGTTTTTCTTGAAATGGCAGGCTCGCTTTGTTCATGTTCAAGAATCTTTAGGCCAAACACCCAGGTCTGAATAACTCTAGTTTGCCAACTGTTCTTTATCATAAAAATAACATTCTCTGAAAAAAGCAGCTAGTTTAATCTGCAACTCAAACAGTTGTACAAGTGCTTTTTCTTTTCAGGGTAACCATTTTCTTCGGTGCCTCAGACACACTTTATGCTTTTATGCTTTATTTTCATCCCATTGCCTAAGACATTAAAAGTCATGTTAAAAAAGGGACATGGTTGGGGCGCCTGGGTGGCTCAGTCGGTTGAGTGTCCGGCTTCGGCTCAGCTCATGATCTCACGATTGTGGGTTCGAGCCCTGCGTTGGGCTCTGTGCTGATGAGCTAACTCAGAGCCTAGAGTGCTTCAGATTCTGTGTCTCCCTCTCTCTCTGACCCTCCCTGCTCACACTGTCTCTGTCTCTCAAAAATAAATAAAACACATTAAAAATAAAAGGGACATGCTTAAGTATTGAGATGTAACAAAATTAATAAACTCATACTGCTTCCTCAAGGACAGTCTAAAGTGAAACGGGTTCTTTTATTTTTCCTTCTCATTGGCAGCAAAGCACACGATGGCTGTGAGTGTCAGGCGCCCCTGCCTGGGCGCGAACACTTACCTCAGCGGTTTTACCCACCACTGCTTTTGTATCCTCAGCGCAAATGTCAACACCATCATTCCAGGATAAACCCTAAGATTCAAAGAAGTTCTTCAACACATTGAATGTCTCGGCCCCACCTGTGTCTGTTGCCAAACATTCACATAAAAGGTCTTCGATGATTAGTCAGTGCTGATCCTGGACAAATGCAAGCCAACAGGCCCCCCTGTATATCCATCCATTTGTGAAACGAAATACACGTCTGCCAATGAGCAGTCACCCCGGGCTTCACGTTTGCAGCTAAATCTTGCATTTGGCCAGTTGCTGTATCATGGGGAAGTGGCCGTGCTATTTCTTTTACCGACTACTCGTTCCGTTGGTGGATTCAGCAGGGTCAACGGTACAAGCCTTTATTCGTCTTTCAGTGAATGCAGTTTGATGACTTTGTAAGATTCTGTGGCCTTTTTTTCATTTCTAGCTCGGAGATCTGTAACAAATAATGTTTGGCTTTTTGAGAGCTCATGATGTCTACATTTAGAATACTTAAATCCTATTTCTTTACACTCTGGTCCTAAAAATGATACTACCATGTAGATGGCCCCATCAGGGCTGGGGCAAGGGTGAGACCAGCAAGTGGCTAGGGTACAGGACTTAGGGAGGTGCTCACTAGGAAGCCTTCGGGGTTTCCTCGTCCTGAAGAGGGAAATATGAGATAACCTCTTCTTCCACTGGACATTTTTGGAATCGGATGTAAGACCCTAAATGTAGTCATCTGAGGCCCATGAATTACGCTCCATTCTTGGGCTCCTTTCACGTTCGCCATCCAACACGTTAGAGATCCCATTAGCTCTACTGTGAAAGTGTATATCCAGCATCTGAGCTTCTCCCACCACCTCACACTCTTCTCCCAGTCCAGGCCACCATCGTTTTCCACTTGTATTATTGCAATATTTTCTTGTGTTTTCTGTGTCCCTTGTCCCCTTATTATCCACAGGGCAGCCAGGGTGAGTCTTTCAAAACCAAATTCAGATCCTGTATCACTCTTCTTTTCAAAATCTTTGGACGGCTTTCCCTCTCCAAGTTCTTCTTAGAACACAGGACCTACATCATCTGGCCTCTCTCTGGCTACCTCTCCCTGCGGCTCTGCCCCTTCCTCACTCATTCTGTCTTCCCATCTCCTGCTCCTCTGGCAAAACAAGCAGGCCTCTTTTCTAAGGCCTTTGCCCTTCCATTTCTCTCTGTCTGCAATGATCTTTTCTGAGATGTTTGCATGGCTCACTCGCTTTGTTCTTTTAGGCCTTTGTGCTGAGACGCCTTCCCAACCCCAGCTCCACATGGGACTCCTGACCCCCTTTACCCTCCTTTATTTGCTTCCACGGCATTTTCCTTTTCAACATATCACACAGTCATTTGTTTACTGCCGATCTTCACCCCACCCCACCAGTTGACATAATTCGAGCTCAACAAGGGCTTTGCTTTGTTCAGCACTGTAACCTCGTCACCTGGAAAAGTGGTCATCACTTAGTAGAGTTCACGACATAAGAATTCCAGAGAGAGATAAAAGAGTGTATGGAAAAGAAGAAATAGTGACTAAGAACTTCATAGTATTAAAGAAAGATTGAACTTGGGTTTTAAAAGTTCATAGAGCACCAGATGAGACAGATGGGCTCAAAACAAATACTAAGAGAGACACATGGCAGAGAAATTTCAGAACTCCAACCACCGAGAAAATTCTGAAAGTTTACAGAAAGAAAAAGCAGGTCTATAAGAATGTACATGAATTACATTGACATCAGATTTCTCAACAGGAGGAGGAAGCAATGAGGCATGAGAAATAAGGACTTACAAATTACTTAATAAGATTTGTCATTCTCTGGGAAATAAGTTTTATTTATTTATTTTAAATATAATTTATGGTCAGATTGGCTTACCTACAACACCCAGTGCTCATCCCAACAAGTGCCCTCCTCAATGCCCATCACCCATCTTCTCTCCCCCACCCTCATCTACCCTCAGTTGGTTCTCTGTACTTAACAGAGAGGGAGGGAGGCAAACCAGTAGAAAAGAAGTTTTAAATAGAAAATAATTATTTATAACAGTCAAGAACCAATTCTAGGTGATATTAGTATGACAGGGGGATGATGTTGAGGGAATGTGGAGACCAGAAAGAGGTGAGTGCCAAGGAAAAGAAATTAATAATAGAAAATAAACATAGTATGATTCTTAAAACATTAGGCAAAACAACGAGAAGAATAAAGATGAAATATACTACTTTCAATCGAGCAGAATAAAATCTGATTCATGCACTGAAAACTAGAAAAGAGAGAAAATCTGTATAATAAGTAAGAGTAACTATAAAATAAGATGGCTGAAATGAATCACAATATGTTAGTAATTAAAATAAATGTAAATGAGCTAAATTCACCGATCAGATTGGATTGTAAACAAAACAGAACAAGTCTAAGCAATATGATATCTTCTAAAGACAACATTATTATTATATATTATACACATTTTCCAGAAAATAGGATTGAGATTAATAAAATGATTTTATGAGGCTAACATATTCTTGATTCCAAAACTGATAAAGGACATTACAAGTAAAGAATATTGTAGACACATTTCTTTTAAACTCTTAAGTAAAATATCAGTTGAACTAATCCAAATATGTATTTTTTAAAAAGATAGTAAATTATGATCAAGTAGGAAAGCAAGAATTGTTCAACATCAGAAAAACAGAGTCTTATACATATCTTTAAAAAAAATTTAGTTAATTTTTTTTTTTTGAGAGAGGGAACGAGAGCGGGGGTGGGGGCGGAGCTAGCAGAGAGAAAGTCCCAAGAATCCAATGCAGGGCTTGAACCCTGAACCATAAGATCATGACTCGAGCCAAAATCAAGAGTCAGACACTTAACCAACTGAGCCACCCAGGCACCTCATAAACAGTTTTTGATAAAGTACACATTTATAATTTTTAATTATATAAATTTTATAATTCTTAAAATTCTTAGAAAATTAAGAATCAATAGATACTCCATTGATAAAATTTATCTACCCCAAATCTCATACTTAAAGAGAAATGTTAAGAACATTCCTTTTAATCCTGGGAATAAGACAAGGATGTTTGGTATTCACCATAACAATCGACCCGTTGTCACTGTATTAAGATAAGAAAAAAATACAACAATTCGAAAGGAAGCATAAAAATTATCATTATTTATAGATAAAGGTGATCAATTATATAAAAATTCAGCAGAACCTACAAATGTCTGGTCCTAATAAGAGAGTTCTGCACATTTACTAGATTCAAGATCAATGTGAAAAAGATATCACAAACATTTCTGGAAAGACCAACCAGAAAATAAGGTAATATTTGCAATTGGAACAAAGATTTTAATGGATAAATTCCTAAGATGTTTATAAATAAGATTTTTAAAATAAAATTAAGGACTTAAATGAATACATGAATAAATTAAGCATTAGGCCTATGCCATCCAACCCATAGCAACTGGCCACATGTAACCACTGAGCACGTGAAGTGTAGCTAGTTTGGGTTGAAATGCGGTATGAATGCAAAACGCACACTCCATTACGAAGATGTGGTTACACAGAATGTACTATTAAAATTAGTTTCACCTGCATCTTTTAATTTTTTTAAAAGAAAGTTGATACTAAAAATTTTTGAAGTTTATTAATTTGAGAAAGAGAGGGAGAGAGCAGTAGTGGGGCAGGGGCAGAGACTGAGAGAGAGAGAGAGAGAGAGAGAGAGAGAGAGAGAGAGAGAATCCCAAGTAGGCTCCAGGCTCTGAGCTGTCAGCGCAGAGCCCCGCTCGGAGCTCCATCCCATGAATGCGAGATCATGACCTGAGCTCAGATCCGGAGTTAGATGCTTAACCAACTGAGACACCCAGGTGCCCCACTTCTAAAATTTTTTAAATTACATATGCAGCTCATGGTAAATTTCTATTAGACAACTGTAGACCATAATTCTGAGTGGGATGGCTTCACACTGTAATGATGTAAACTGTCCTTTAATCTTTATCCAGCTCGATTTCAATCACAGCTCCAGCAAAGGGTTTTCTTGTTTTTGTTGTTTGGTTTTTTTGTTTGTTTGTTTTGGTGGTGATGGTGGGGAACATGGAAAAATGTCCAAGAAAGGATATAAGTGGGCAGTTTACAGAAAATGAAATCTGCATGACTAAGGACTTTTTAAAGAGATAGTTCACTTCCAGCAACGTGGATGTAACTGGAAGGGTATTATGCTAAGTGCAATACGGCAGTCAGAAAAAGATACCATATGTTTTCACTCATATGTGGAACTTGAGAAACTTAGCAGAAGACCATGGGGGAAGGGATGGGGGAAAAATAGTTTCAACCAGAAGGAGGCAAACATAAGAGACTCTTAAATACAGAGAACAAACTGAGGGTTGGCAGTGGGGGTGGGGCGGTGGGGAGGGGAGAAATGGGTGATGGGCATTGAAGAGGCCACTTGTGAGGATGAGCACTGGGTGTCGCATGTAAGCGATGAATCACAGGAGTCTACTCCCCAAACCAAGAGCACACTTTACACGCTGTAGATTAGCTAACTTGACAATACACATGAGATACTTTACCTCAATAACCAGAAGAAAAATAATTAAAACAAATATTGGTAATATTAGAAAGTTGGGTAAAACCAAGTGCTGCTAAGATGGTAAGGAAATAGGAACCCTCAATCCCTACTGGTGGAAGTGCAAACTGCTTACAGGTGTTCTGGAAGCCAATCCAACAGTACTCAGTGAAACCAAATGAGTGTGTCTCTTGCAAGTCAGCAAGCCAAATCCTGGGTATGCAGGCCCACAGATTTCCTGCGAAGATTCATAAAGGGACACACGCATGGATGTCCGTCGTTACCTGATTTGTGGTAGCCAGGAGGCGGAGACAGCCCGGGTATCCCTCACCAGGCAGGTGGACCGGCGTAGAGGGGGCCGGCGTGGGCTGTTAGATAGCAGTCCTATGTAGAAGGGTTATTTAGCATCAGGGATACAGCATCTGAACAACACAGGACCCGGATGAAAAGGTCCATTTCTACCGTACCCTCAACATAAATTAAACTCCCACCTGCTCACCGCAGCAATATCTTCCAAAGGCACACGTACATAGAAAAGAATGCGTGTTCAACAAATCCGAATGCAGTTGTGAGTGGGGAAGGGTTGAGTGTGAATGTCCAGAAAGAGGAGACAAGAGCTGGTGGCCACCTAGGAACGATGCCACGGATGGTCTTTTTCTACTTTGTACCTGAGACTGTAAAATATAAGAAGCATGACAAAAATGTCACCAGAAGTGAAGAAAAGCATTTGACTGGGTCAGGAAGCCGGCTCCTGTCCTCTAGGGAAAGCTCCCTGGCCCGCGTCCCTCCCGAGGACCCCACTTTTCTCAAAGGGCGTCTTCCTGGGGGCCTTCCAGGGGGCCCGGCCTGCGCGAGGCTCCTGGAAGCCTGCGTGGAAGGGGCAGCGCACACTGGAACCCGCTCTCTCTCCGGAGGGGGGGCGGCCCCCTTCCCTGGCCGGGCCGGGAGGCACCTCGGCCGGGCGGGCAGCTCGCAAAACACAGCGGGGTCTCTGTGCGGCCCTGAGGTAACCCGACAGGAGCGAGGCCGCTCCTGCTGGGCCGCACAGAATGGGCTCCTCTGTGTGCGCTTGTTTGCTTTGGTTTCGAGCTAAAAAAAAATGATTTCACACATAATTAGGGCTGTGGCAGTGAGATTGTGTCCGAGGTGCTTTTACTGGAAATATCAAGAGGACGGACAAGGGAGGGCTGTGTTCCTCGTCCAGCCAGGGCTGGGGAGGCGGAGGCGGAGCCCGGCAGCGCCCCGGGAGAGACAACGGCCAGTGTTCAGGGCAGAGAAGCAGCTTTCAGGGACACAGGCCCAGCTGTGAGCGGCTGAGGTTGGCCGTGGAGGTGGGCAGGGTGTGGGGTGTGCGGTGCGTGCGTGTGGTGTGCTGGGGAGGGGAGGGGGGCGGTCAGAAAGCAGTGGGGGCTGCTGCCCCCAGGTAGGAGGGGGTGGAGAAGGAGACAGGGGTGAGAGCTGCAGGCCACGGGAGAGATGGAGAAAGAGACGTGGCAGAGAGAGCCACCGTGGCCTTCCCCGTGACCCCGCACCATCCGTGTGCCCGAAACCGAGCTGCCCCTAGGCTGGGCACCTGGTGACCGGGGTCCCAGGCCTGACTCTGGACAGGTCCCTGAACATCACTGCGTCTCAAATGGCTTCCCCACGATAAACTAAGGCCGGACCCTCAGCCCTTTGCATCAGTGACATCCCATGGGAAATAAATTGTTTGGGGAACACCCAATACCGTATCTCCCTCTTGGAGACTCACAGGACACATAATATATTAGAGGCAATGAAGAGCCCTGTAATAAAATAAAACCCTGGTTTACTTGGAATTTGTGTAACGAAGTACTTTCCAAACATTTAATTACAGAACCCTCCCCCTCTCCCTGCTTTTTGTCTAATAATATCTATTAACATCTTGTGTGTTCTAGTTACTATTGCTGTATAAGGAACCAACCCCAAACTCAGCGGCCTAAAACGACCGTTTTATTACACCCACAGGTCCCGTGGGTCAGAAATCCGAACAGGACGCAGCAGAGATGGCTGGTCTCCATCCCATGCTGTTTGGGGCCTCGTCTGAAAAGACGTGAAGGCGAGGATGACCATGGCAGGAGATTGTCCGGGCTCACGTGTCTGGTGTTGATGCTGGCTGCACCTGTTGGGACCTCAGCCGGGGCTGTGAGCTGGGCCACCTCCGTGTGGCCTGTCCATGTGCCTGGGCTCAGCAGCCTCAGCACAGTCAGACCCCTTACATGGAGGCTCAGGGCTGAGACCCAGACAGAGGCTGTATGGCTCTGATGCTTTAGCTTTGAGTGTCAAAGGCACATTAAGAAGGGCACAGGGGCGGAAGGCATCGTGGTAGCCAACTTGGGAAAGTTCAGTCTGCCGCACTCCAAGAAATGGAGGCTAAAGATCTGAGGGCTTAGGGGTGCCTGGGTGGCTCAGTCGGTTAAGCCTCTGACTTCGGCTCAGGTCAGATCTCACATTCATGGGTTCGAGCCCCACATCAGGCTCTGTGCTGACAGCTAGCTCAGAGCCTGGAGCCTGCTTCTGGTTCTGTGTCTCCTTCTCTCTCTGCCCCTCCCCCTACATGCTCTGTCTCTCTCTGTATCAAAAATAAATAAAACATTAAAAAAAAAAGATCTGAGGACTTCTAAGAAGTGTTTGAAACCTGAAATCCCTCCACGACTGTGTTCTCTGGGTCCCATAACCCTATTCTCTTCCTCACACTCAGTCCCAAACAGCCAGTGCCAGGTTCCTCCCTGCTGCCCCTGTGACCTTGTTTCTTCCCTGCCATGCGGCCCCCACATGGCCCCTTAGGGCCTCGCAGGCCATAGAGTTGAAGGATGGATGGAGGTGAGCAAGGCAGAGGGGTGGGGGGAGGGGAGCACCTTCCAGGTGGTCGAAGCTTGAAGCTTCTAGATTTTATCCTAAGAGTTACCAGACGGCAGGTTTCCAAGAGAGAAGGGCTTGATGATGCCTTTTATTTTGAAAAGAGCCTTCTGGTTGATGCCAGCAAATGGACCTGAAGGTGAGCGTGGACAGCCGGGAGGTTATTTTGGATTTGACCTAGAGATGGAAAGAAGTGGATGGCTTGGACAGATATTTAGGAAGCAGGAACTGGCTTGGGCAACTGGATGGTGCTTTTTCTGTCAGAGGGAGTGTGGGAGAGGGACCTGTTGGAGTGACCTCTGGTCACATAGTTGTCAAGGAAGTGGTTGGATATGAAGGGCTGAAGTTAAGAGGCTTGGGCTAGATTCACACACCTGGAGTCCACACCTTGTACATGGTGGTGGAGAGCATGACCTTGCCCAGGGAAGGGCTACAGAGAGGGGAGAAAGGGACTTGGCATTGAGGAGGTACCTAGTCATTTGTAAGCATTCCATATTAACATGGTCTCCGTTTAAGAACCTGGACAAAATCCTATGAGTCTCCAACTCATCAAAATCTGGATGGAGCCAGCTGCGGCCCTGGCCATTCAGCTGGGGCTCGAGCACGGGGCAGCCTCTCCGAGGGCCCCCTGCCCTTCCCTCTTCTATGGAGAGAGAGAGGATGCGGGGTCAAGCGAGAGCCTCTTGTGACTGAAAGATCACAAGAGATCTGGGCCTCTTCTGTGCTTTTGGAGACTTTCTGTATTAAAAATGAACAGATTCTAAAGCATGGCTAGAGCAATGGTGGAAAAATCTAAAAATGTGTTTTATTTGGAAAGAATTCCAACCTTACAGATGACACACACAAATAAAACTAAACAAACACACCTGTAATCCTTTATCCGGATTCAGCTCCTGTGAACCTGTTACCCATCTGCGTTATTATTTGCTTCTCCGTCTTCCTCTTCCATCTGTCCATCCATCCGTCCACCCATCCATCATCCATCCGTCTATCATAAATCCACTTATCACCTATCTAATTTCTTTTCTGAGCCATTTGCAGTCAAGTTATTTATATCATGGCCCTCTGTCCCTAAATATTTCAGTTTGTATTTTCTAAAAATAGAGATATTCTTGTCCAAAACCATAGGAGGGTTTTAAGCTTCAGCAAATTTAACATCGACACAACACTTACAATTTGTATTCCAATTTTATCAGTTGACCCAATAATGTCCTTAACAATGTTCCCACCCCACCCCCTACTCGCCATATAGGTTCCAGATTACGGCCAAGGTTTAAATGTCATGTCTCTTTAGTCCTTCTTTAATTTGGAACATTCCCCAGCTTTCGGTGTCTTGCATGGCATTGACATTTTTGAAGTCAGCCCGGCCTGGCCCTCCTCTTAAGGGAATGTGCCTCATTTTGTGTTTGCTTGATGTTTTCCTGATGATTGATGGGGATTTATATTCTTGAGTAGAATACTGCATAGGTGATAATGTGTCCTTCTCAGAGCATCGTGTCTGGGAGGCACATGGTTCCCATCCGTCTCTCATCGGTGATGCTAACTTTAATCACCCAGTCTACGTGTTATCTGATTTTTTTCTTTATACAATTATTATTCTGTAACTAATACACAATCTGTGGAGGAACAGTTTAAGACCATATGAACATCCTGTTTCTCATCTCAATTTCCCCCTACATTTAGCGTCCACAGATCTAAACTTTTTTATGTTTTTCATTTATTTTTGAGAGACAGAGAGAGACAGCTCGAGCAGGGGAGGGTCATAGAGAGACGGAGACACAGAATCTGAAGTAGGCTTCAGGCTCTGAGCTGTCAGCACAGAGCCCAACGCAGGGCTCGAACCCATGAACTATGAGATCATGACTTGAGCCGAAGCGGGATGCTTAACCGACTGAGCCACCCAGGCGACCCTAGTGTCCACAGATCTAGTTTTTACCATGATGGTTGCAAAGTGATGATTTTCCATCGTCACAAATCCCACTACCTTTAATAGTCAACCCTCAAGGGGTGCCTAGGAGGCTTAGTCATTTGAGTGTCCAGTTTTGGCTCCGGTCATAATCTCACGGTTTGTGGGTTCAAGCCCTGTGTCAGACTCTGTGCCAGCAGCTCAGGGCCTGGAGCCTGTATCAGATTCTGTATTTCCCTCTCTCTCTGCTCCTCCTTCACTTGCACTCTTTCTCTCTCTCAAAAATAAATTTTAAAAAATTGAAAATAAAAAAATAGAGCGCCTGGATGGCTCAGTTAGTAAAGCTTCCGACTTTAACTCAGGTCACGATCTCATAGTTAGTGAGCTCGAGCCCCATGTTGGGTTCTGTTCTGACAGCTCAGAGGCTGGAGCCTGCTTTGTATTCCCTCTCTCTCTTTCTCTCTCTCTCCTCTGTTCCTCCCCTGCTTGTGTTCTCTCTCTCTCTCTCTCTCAAAAATGAATAAACATTAAAAAAAATTAGTCAACCCTCAAGAGTCCTGTTTCAACCAAGAGTTCTTCCTGTTCTCTATTTATTTATATGCCTATTTATTATCAACATGGACTCATGAATTCTTGTCTTTTGCAGTAATTCATTACTCTTTAATTACACTGCACTGTATTTAATTACCTTGGGCTCAGACTGCTGTGGATGTCATCAGCAGCTGTCTCCTCTTCTTCTTCTTCTTCTTCTTCTTCTTCTTCTTCTTCTTCTTCTTCTTCTTCTTCTAATGTTTATTTATTATCTAGAGACAGAGAGAGACAGAGCATGAGCAAGGAAGGGGCAGAGAGAGAGGGAGACACAGAATCTGAAGCAGGTTCCGGGCTCTGAGCTGTCAGCACAGAACCCGATGCACGGCTTGAACTCGTGATCTGTGAGATCATGACCTGAGCTGAAATCAGACGCTTAACTGACTGAGCCACCCAGGCACCCTAGGGGCTGTCTCTTCAAGCCAGGTCCCATGTCCTTATGACATGTGCTCCTCACTCTTCGAGAACCTACTTTCTGGCATAACAGGATATTCTGGGCTCATCTTGTGCTAGCTGGAACCAGCCTTTTCCTGAGGAACTCTGGTTCCCTTTAGTGGCGGATGGTATTAGAGACCAAGATCTGAGCACTGGGTGTGCTCAGTACTGCTGGGCTATCTTTGCTTCTCAGAGTCATGGTATGTTTAAAATATTTTAAGTATTGACAAAAATTAGTGCATTTATAAAAACACAATACAGTAGAATTGCTTTGTTTGCAGGAGGATGATGGGGTTTATAAAACCCTATTATTTCATAGAGCTACATGGCTCTGTCCTGGGCATTGGAGTTGAGGAATGATTGTCCTCTTCTATCTATGCTGCTAGTTGGTGTCTAGAACTATTTGAAGAGCCGCACTGGGGGGAATTGTAAACATGTGAGTTTGAAGCCCTTAGTGGAATTTGAAGTCCAAGTCGAATGACCTTTCTGTGCTGCACCTCTGGGCTCCCCCCATTCCAGCCACCGTCCGAATACATTTGCATAGCCCTGGTCACAAAAGACCTCTTAAACTGCCCAGTATTGTTTACCCAAAGAACAAGCTCTTCTCTGTGACCTTGTGGCCCTGGCCTAGAGCTGACCAGTGATGCTGACCTTGCACCTCCGTTCCCCTGGTCCCCTAACAGTAGTTCTTTCTTTGGCTCCTCTGAGCTTCCCCCTTCTCCTGTAAACAGTTGTAAAACACTCTGTCCTTCCTGAGCCCAGTCCAATCAATGCCAGAGAAGAGTTCAGTTTGGCTCTGAGGCAAAAGGTGGCCAAAGCCTTGTGTTTTGAGAAAAAAAAATTCATGTTTAATCTTTTTATTATTATAGCCTACCCCAGTTTTGAAGGGGTGACCTCACCCTCTGACCCTGGGCCTATGAATGGCAAATTCTTTGTAGGTTTAGGGGAGAGGGGAGGCCAACGCACCCCAGGATGCCCCATCCCATAGACTTTATGCCTCCAGAAGAGGTCGGATATTGGGTCTGGGGGAATGGGGCCTTGGGGCATTGGGAGGAAGGTGTTTAAGCAACCTATTACAAAGAGCATCTTTAGGTAAGTCCACAAAGACTTTATCGGGTTACAGCCATGTGAAAGGGCCTGTTCAGGTGCAGTGGGGGAAGCAAGAGTGAGTCCAGTTTGAGTCTCAAGGAGTCCATATTTCATGGGGAAATGGGCTCAACCCACTGGATTATAACAGGCTGTGGCTTCTGCTATTAGGAGGGAGAGAATTGCTAGGTCAGTCCAAAGAAGAGAGAAGTTCTTTCATCCGGAAGGAGGCTTCTTGGATGGGGTGGCCTGCCAGTGGGATCCTGGAGGACGAGGGCAGAGGAGGGGGAAGGGAGAGGTGGGATTGAAGGGGAGCCTGGGGAAGCAAGCCCCACCCCCCTTCCGCAGACCCGACAGCCTCCCTGGAGTCTCCCCTGCTGGCTTTAGCCAAGGCTGTGGAAGCCGGTGTTAAACATAGACTGTGTGGGACAGATGGGTGTGGGAACAAGAATCCTCTCCACTGTGGGTGCTTGGTGGTCCCGGAATGGGGCCTGGGCTCTGGGTGTGTCCACTGCCCCACACACAGTGAGCTTGGGGTGAATTCACGGCCAAAGTCAGGAGCCCCAGGAGAGCTGTGACCACCAGTAACCTGGGCAGGCACTAGGAGAGGAGTCAGAGAGGACATTTCTCCACTGAAAACATATCCAGCCAATCCAGGAAAAGGAATAATTGGTCACTCTGAGGAGAGAAGCTGCTCTAATTTAGAAGCGATTTCTTTTTTTATTGTTGTTGTTTATTTATTTGAGAGAGAGTGTGTGGGAGGAGCAGTGAGAGGGAGAGACAGAATCCCAAGCAGGCTCCACCCGATCAGTGAGGAGCCCAGTGTGGGGCTCGAATTCATGAACTGTGAGATCATGACCTGAGCCGAGTGGGCCATCCAGGTGCCCCTAAAAACAGCTTCTTGTCTTCAGTCTGGTTTACGAGCAGGCCTGGCTGGGAGCAGATTCTGGGGACATATGGGTTTCTTCTCAACCATGCTATCTCCTCAGGGCCTTTGCACTTGCTGGTTCTTCTTCTGAAACACCCTGTCGTTACATACACACATACCTCCCTTCTTCATTCACTTCAAGTCCTTGCTCATCCGTTACCTCCATTGTGTAGACCCTTGACATGTCACATATTTCACTTTCTTATTTTAGCTGTCTGTCTCTCCTTTCCTTCTCCCCTTGCACACACCAGAAGGTAAGCTCCATGGGGACAGGGCTATTTGTCTGTTTTGTCCACTGCTTTATCCTCAGTGCCTACGTAAGGATTTAGCTCATGATAGGCTCTCAGTAAATATCTCCTGATAGACATGGAACCTATTTGAGCCAAAGAGCCAGGCTGGCCTCTCCGAGTGCTGCATTCAGCAGCAGCAGCTGAGTGACAATGTGATCTGGGGAATGTGCAGAGTGGCCTCAGCAAACTTGGCAGAGGACCGGAGGAGAAAACACAGTAGAAAGTCTCTTGCCTGGTGGTTGGTGCCCAGCACTCGGTAAATTTCCATCTTGAACTCATGGCCATTTGTGAGGGCTGTTGGCAAAGAGATCTGTGTTCTGAGGCATCCCTGCTCCTCCCTAGCTGATCCTGGGTTGGTGGGGAACTGTAGCTGGCCCTGAACTTCTTGTCACAGCCCATTCCCTCCAGGGGGCTCTGTGTCCTGCAGAATGTAAACTTTCCATCCTCGAATTGGGGCACAGTTTATAGACGTCAGCCGCAGCTCTTCGGTCGGTTTATATTCTAGACTCTTGAGTCCGTGTATGAGAGCTCAGTTTCCGAGTAGTAATTGGCGGTGCTGAGAAGAAACGATCTTAAAAAGTCCATCGCCTGTGCTGGCCTTGGTGAACACAGCTTCCTATGAAACAAATGCAGACTTCATGGACCACCCCAAGCAGAGAATCCTTCATTTCTGTTCAGATCCCATTGTTTTCTTTGCTTGAGATATAATAAAACATCTCAGAAGCGGAGGGCTAAGAGGTAGGCTGAGCAACATAAAATGCTTTCAGTGGGGCCCCGTGGGCTAGACTGTCAAGACCATCTAATTATTGTACATTGGCCAACGTGGTAGATTAGATCAGGAGTTTGCAAACTTTTACTGTAAGGGGCCAGGCCATAAATATTTTCAGCTTCTCCAGGCCCTGAAGTCTCTGTTGCACCATTGAACTCTGCGATTATCGCACGAAAGCAACCACAGGCAAACAAGCATGGGTGTGTTCCAATAAAAGTTTATTTATAAAAACAGGCGATAGACTGGACTTTGGACTACAGTGTATAGTGTGCGGAGCCCCGGATTTGATTACTCATGGCAGTTATTTACTCCTTTCTCCTATTTTCGTGTCCCTTGACTTTGGGCTCAGTCATGTGACTTTCTTTGGCCAATGCACGGCGGCATATGTAACACAAGCAGAGACTTGAAATGTGCTTGTGTGGTTGGGTTTGTCCTCTGAAGCTTTGGTCAGGGCCCTGAGAAGATCATGCCTTGGCTGAAACACTGGCCCAAGAATGACAAGAGAGACGTGGAAGAGCTCAGCCTAGATCCGCCAACATATAGTTGACCCACAAACATGTGAGTGAGAATAAATAACTATCGACCTAGGACACTGAGCTTTGGGGTGCTTTGTTACAGAGCGTTATCGTGGCAATAGCGGACCGACACAGCCGGGTGTCTCACTCATGTCAACACAACTCATCCAAAGTGAATTACCTTCTCTCCCAAACGTGTTCCTCCTCCTCTTTCCCTCTTCCATACACCCAGTAACACAGACACGATCCAATCTCCTTAACCCTGGTCCCAGCCATGGGGTGAGTCTCCAGGTTCTGTTTATTCTGCCCTTTTCCTTTATTCTACAACAATTCAATGCTTTTTGCCCCCCCCCCCCGCCCCTTGCTCCTGCCCTTCATCATCTGGCTTCAGTATTCCTGCAGCATTCTTCTGGCAACTCTTCCTTTCTCTTGTCCCTGGTTTTTCCAACAGAGCATCCTGTTACCTTTGCAGCCAGCTTCCTGAAACAAATGTTGAGCTACACCACTGTCCTCTGCAAAAGCCAGGAATGGCTCCCCCGTTGCTTCTACCCAGCTATGTAAAACCTGTGGTTCAAGAGGAATGAAGAGGTAAGCAAATATTTCTTTTAGCAAAGCTTCTCCAGCATCCTGACCTCTCTGCCCCACACTCTATCTTGCCTGGTGATCAGTACTCCAACCACTGCCTTCTCCATGCCACACAGCAGTTGTGAAAGTCGGCCTCCGGAATGTTCAGACAGCAGCGTTCAGATATCCAAGCTCCCCAAGGCCCACTGACGTATCACCCAAAAGCCCAGGTTGGAAGGTACCAGGCGCCATGATTTCCTTTTAGCCTTCCTGATTTCATCGGTCAGCCCAGGAGCTCTGTAGGCAATGGGATGAAGCAGAAGAGGGGCCTTTCCTCAGCTCTAAGCTGCCCCCCCCCCTGCCCACCCAGCATCTCTACTCAGGTATCTAACTGGCATCTCAGACATGAACTCTGGATCCTGTCTCACGTCTGCCCCCCCTGCAGACTTCCCCATCTCTGCTAGTGACAACCCCAGCCTTCCAGTGCCCAAGGCACAAAATCTCGGAGACGTCCTTGGCACCTCTTTCTCTCACTTTTATCAGGAAATGCTTTTGACTCTCTCTTCAAAATGTATCCAGAATCCAGTCACTTCTCACTACTTCTGTTGTTAGCACCGTGGTCTATGCCCATCCCGGCTCAGCCAGCAGCCTCCTAACAGGTATCTTTGGTTCTGTTTTGTCCCCCGTTAGTCTCAACACAGAGGCCAAGGTTACAACTCAGGTCAGATCATGATGCGTCTCTACTCAGAACCGTTCATCATCTCCCCACTTCACTGTCTCATCTCCTCCTGCTCCCTCCCTCACCCCACCATGCCTGCTCTGCCTCCACGTTGTTCCCAGAACAAGTCAGGTGCACTCCTGCCCCAGGGCCTTTGGATGTGTTAACTCCTCCGAGCTTCGTCTCCTTTGCTCACTTGCCCAAGGGCGTGCTCTGTCTCCCAATTCGCATTCAGACGTCACATATTCATGGCACTCTATCAAAAATTCAGCCCCCCTTGGGGAGCCTGCGTGTCTCAGTCAGTTAAGCGTCTGACTCTTGATTTCAGCTCAGGTCACGATCTCACGGTTCGTGAGTTCGAGCCTCGTGTCGGGCTTCACACTGTCAGCGTGGAACCTGCTTGGGATTCTCTCTCTCTCTCTCTCTCTCTCTCTCTCTCTGCCCCTCCTCCACTCTTCCTCCCTCTCTCTCTCAAAAGTAAATAAGAAAACTTTTTTAAAAATTCAGCCCCCCTCTATACTGTATTTTCCCTCTTTTCTGCTTTATTTCCTCCTCTGCGTTTATCACTAACATACTATACGTTTTCCTTTTTTCTCGTTTACTGGCCATCTCCATCACTAGAACAAAAGCTCTCTGAGTGTCTTCATTCATCCAGGCAGCTATCATAACCTAACATAAGCTGAGTGGCTTAATCAACAAACTATTATTCCTCACCCTTCCGGAGGCTGGCAAGTCCAAGATCCAGGCGCCGGCAGATGCTGTCTGGCGACCTGCTTCCCGGGTCGTAGACCGCCTCTCTTATGGTGTCCTCACAAGGTGGAAGGGTGAAGGAGCTCTCTGGGGTGAAGGGCGCTGATCCCATTCCTGAGGGCTGCACCTTCGTGACCCAGTCAGCTCCCAGAAGCCCCATCTCCTCACACCGTCACTTTGGGGGTTAGAATTTCAGCCTAGGGATTTGGGGAAGGAAACACAAACATTCAGTCTATAGCACCAAGTGTCTTAGTCCGGTTTCCCAGAAGCAGACTGGAAGGTGAGGATGTGTGTGTAAGTGATTTATTAAGAAAATCCTTCTGAGAAACTAGAAGGAGGTGGGGTAGGGGTGGAGTGGAGGTGTAAGACAGGGAAGGGGAAGACGTCAAACAAGAGACAGCGGGAAGCGGGGTCCCAGCCTCTGCCTGATCCCGAGGGGGACTCTGGAGCATAAATGACATCTCAGAAGTTTCCTTCTATAAGAATCAGTCACTGGCTGCTGGCCGCCCCCTCTCCCCCGTGTGTGTGTGTGTGTGTGTGTGTGTGTGTGTGTAGGGAACATCAATTCCCAGGCATTTCCTGCTTCTGGGGAACGACTTTACAGACCTCTGAAGATCACAGATGAAAGCGTTAAAAGCAAAGCACACAGAAACTATGGCTGGACTCACAGAACGGATACAGGAGCAGGGCATGGAGTGCTTATAGTGTCTGCTCTCTGTGGTGGGCAGACAGATATTTTAAAGAGAAGGCAAGGGGGGCTGGGTGGCTCAGCTGGTTAGGCGTCTGACTTCAGCTCAGGTCACCATCTCACGGTTCGTGAGTTCGAGCCCCGCCTCAGGCTCGCTGCTGACAGCTCAGAGCCTCGAACCTGCTTCGGATTCTGTGTCTCCCTCCCTCTCTGCCCGCCCCCCCACTCATGCTCTTTCTCTGTCCGTCTCAAAGATATTAATAAACATTTGAGGCACCTGGGTGGCTCAGTCAGGTGTCTGACTTCGGCTCAGGTCATGATCTCACAGTTAGTGGGTTCAAGCCCCGCGTCGGGCTCTGTGCTGACAGCTCAGAGCCTGGAGCCTGCTTCAGTTTCTGTGTCTCCTTCTCTCTCTGCCCCCCCACTCTCTCTCTCTCTCTTTCTCTCTCTCTCAAAATAAAATAAAGACATAAATAAATATATATATATATATAAACATTTAAATAATCTTTAAAGAGAAGGCAATTAATGTTGATTGAAATTTTACTTTGTAACTAGAGTTTTATATACATTGTCTTAATTCTCAGAGAACAAAACGAAAAGACCTGTGAAGTCCACATGTCTCCTTATTTCAAAGAAAAGAAAATGGTGTCCCAGACAGGAAAACTAGCTTATTCGACTTGCAGAATATCAGAGCCCATCCTGATTCTCACACAGAGTTCTGTTGTGAAATCCATGCTCTTTCCACTGGAACACTCTCATCCCCAAAGAAAGCAATTAAAAACCAAGTTATAAAATGGTGAGGAAGGGGGCTCCTGGGCGGCTCAACAGGTTACCCGTCGACTCTTGGTTTTGGCTCAGGTCATGGTCTCTTGGTTCGTGAGTTCGAGCCCCACGTTGGGCTCTGAGCCATGTCAGCACGAGACCTGCTTGGAACCCTGCCCCACTCATGCGAGTGCACACTCTCTAAATAAATAAATAAACTTAGTAAAATGAAATGCAAAACTGGGCTCTGAGAAACTGAGGAAAGGGAGTTTTGTGGGTTCTGTTCTCACCTGTGTCCGTAGTGCCTGGATGTAGTTGGGGCTCCATAGATAGTTGCTGAGCGCGCGAGCAATGGCAATAAAAACAACTTTACAGAAGTGTTATGAGGAGTAAATAAACAAATGTGTCAAAAGACCAGAGAACAGCGCTTAGCACGTAAGAAGCGCTCAGTAAATATCCACTGTTATTATGGGCTCTCAGGCCCCCGGGCTCCGCTAGGGCCTCGGGAGCCTGCTGAGGGAGATGGCTCAGAGCGGACGGAGATGTCCTCACAGTGCTGGCTCAGTGCCTCGCGGCCTCTGCGTTTCTCTCTCAGAGCTGTCATCGGGAGATTAAAGCCGCAGCTTTCTTCTGGTCATGTAACAGGCACTGTGGTTTGGCATGGGAAACAAAGTCCCTCTGGGGACGTAAAACCTCACATTCGCTAGCATTTGTATGAAGCAGGGTGAAATATTTATAATAAGAAATCAATGGATTTGCTTCCCAAGAGCATTAGCTATAGAACACCAGAGTGAAGACGTGCAGAGCGAGTCCACGCCCCAGAGCCAGCCTTTACCTTCGAGACCAGCCGCTCCGTTCTTCCCGGATCCAAAGAAGGGAGCCCCAGGGTGGGAGGAGGGGGTGGGATTTGCCGGGATCACGCTGGTCCGTGGCAGAGCGGATCTAGAACCAGGCGACCCGTGTCCCACGTACGGCTCCAACTTCACCCGGCCGCCCTGGTTCTGCGGGACCCTCCGGCAGAAAACACCTGTTTATGGGAGGGCTGTGGCCTCTGAATCCGTTTGCACTTCTCTCTCCTGCAAACTGACTGCGAAGAAGCTCTGGGTCCACCTAGGGCCAGTCTTAGCGTATCAGAGACTGTGAGCCCTGGGCAGCTCATTCTATTTCTTGAAGCATTAAATGAGTTCCCTTTTGTGTAACACGGCCTGGCCTGTGGACTGTCAGGTGTAGTGAGGACAGGGACATGATGTGTATGCCAGAGCGCTCAGAGTTTGAACGAACATATGCAGGCAGCAGCCTCTAGGTATCTACCCAAAGAAAATAGAACTAACTCAAAATGATGAATGGACCCCTGTGTTTATTGCAGCATTATTTATGATAGCTGAGGTATGGAGGCAGCTTAAGTGTCCCCCACTAGACAAATGGATAAGGAATGTGGCGTATACACACACACACACACACACACACACACACACACACACAGAGGAATATTATGCAGGCCTAAAAAAGGATGAGATCATGTCATTCATGACAACATGGATGGACCTAGACAGCACCATGCTAAGTGAAATATGTCAGACGAAGACAAATAACATATTTGTTATTTCATAACACATGGTATCTATGAAGACAAATGAAGAAACAAACAAATGAACAGCAGAATCCAACCCATAAATACAAAGAACGGTTGATAGTGGCCAGAGGTGGGGGGCATGGGCAAAATGGGTGAAGGAGAGCAGGAGATACAGTCTTCTAATTATGGAATGAAAAGTCACAGCCTAAGAAATATGGTTAATAATTCTGTAACGGCATTGTGTGGTGTGGGATGGGAGCTCCCTTGGGGTGAGCACAGCATAACGTATACACCTGCCGAATCACTGCATTACACACCTGAACTAATGGCATTGTGTGTCAACTATACTCCAAATTTAAAAAAGAAAAGGAAGAGGAGGCGGAGGAGGGGAAGATGAAGAGGAAGGAGAAAGAGAAGAAGAAGAAAGAAGACCAGGCTGACATCTCCATTCGATGTGTTGACTCCACCTTGCCTTTGAGATGTTGGCAATCTGTATACACTGGGACAGCCATAGCCTATAACCAAAGCCTTGTGGACCTGTACTTGGGACACCTGATTCACTAAGTGTGCAGTTCCTGGCTCTGTACACAGAACAACCGATGGCGGTAACCAAAGGCTGAGCCTCAGGGACCTCCGCCCAACAGCCTCTCCTTGAGGCATGTACCTGTCCAACCTTACATACTTTGATGTGAGTGTCTCCTGACTAGACATCACTGGTTGAGGCTGGATCCCATCCAGAAGGTTCTGATTTAGCCTTTCAGGAAGCGGGGCCACAGCTCTTTATTTATAGAATCAGCCTACATCTATCTTGTAAATACTTTTACTGTGGCTGATTTCAAGCAACCGGTAATTTAACAGCTGACTTTCGAAATTCCTAAAGATCTTAACACTCGACGTTTGTAAGCCTGTACGAATCAGCCCCAGCACACCACTGGCCGAGATCATACGCGACGACATAGCTGTGTGCCTGATTTTTTTTTTCATTTAATATCATGTTGGGAACCATTTTGCAGCCATAATTGTAATAATTGATTCAGGCAAGGTTGCCAGTGGGCGCATTGGATGAAAGAGTTTTGGGGAAAGGATAGTCACGCTGTGTCAAGGTATCACCCTACAGCTTACTTACTGCTTGCAAAAAAATACGTCTACACTGGAGAGGTCTGGCAGCAATCAGTTTAGGAAAGGGATCGAAGTAGCGTACAAGCTGACACACGGCCTTTGGCATGATAGTAGGGGAAGGGCACAACATTGCCCCGGGGGGTATTCTTGTTGAAAGGATCTAATCTAAACACAATCACGAAGAAGCCCTCTGACATTCAGACTGTGGCAGTTTGGGCAAAACAATCCTGAACTCAAAAAAAAAAAGTCAGGGTGCCGAGTGGCTCAGACGGTTAAGCCTTTACTCTTGATTTCAGCTCAGCTCATGATCTCACAGTTGGTGGGATTGAGCCCCGCGTTGGGCTCTGTGCTGACAGTGCAGAGCCTGCTTGGGATTCTCTCTCTCTCTCTCTCTCTCTCTCTCTCTCTCGCTCTCGCTCTCGCTCTTGCTCTCGCTCAAATAATAAAGAAATAAACTTGAGAAAGAAGTCAATGTCATGAAAGGAGAAATATACAGGGCTTGGGACTGCTGTAGATTCAAAAGGAGACTAAGGAGCCGTGAGAACTGAGTGGGACACATGATCCTTGATGGGAGCCAGATTGAAGAAAATAGCTAAAAAGGACATTTTGGGGGACAAGTAGAGAAAGTTGAATATGGGCGCTGTGATAGATCATATTATATTATTTGTACTGCCATCTTGGGTGTGATGATGGTACTGGGCTCACCTAGGACATGGTGCTAATTCTAATGTGGTACTTAGGCTGGAAAGAAAATGTCTACAGTTGACTTTCAAAGGATTCTGCAAAGAAACCAAACCAAACCAAACCCCCCCAAAAAAAAAACCCACAAAAAAGAAACATACACCCAAATATGAATATACTAGGAGAAGAAGAGAATGTGGCAAATATTAGCAATAGATGGACCTAGGTGAAAGATATATTGGTAAGCGTTGCACACTTCACGTTTCTACCAGTTTGGTGTTTTTAAAATACAAAGAGGAAGTTATTACATTATAATAGGTTCCCTCACAAAATACTGCCATGTTGACGCTGTCTATTGTTTCACTTAGAAATATACTACAATTTATTTAACCAGATCTCCTACCAGGCCATCTCTTTCTACTGTTATAAACTGTGAACATCCTTGGAACTGAATCTTAGCACACGCCTATGATTATGTCCCATCGTGGTCTTCTGATTATCATGCCAAGAATTTTTTAGGCTCCGATGGGATGGATTCTCATGCTTGAAGCTTACAAGAGATGAGCTTGTTGACTAGACGCCAGGTTCTTCATATGACAGCAGAAAACCTCCCCATGGCCTTCTTCAGAGGGTTGTGTGAGAGGTAAGGGCGTCTGTCGGAGAAATTAAGATGCCCCACATTCTGAGTAGTTTTGAAGTGGTAATAGGTTCAGCTCCTACCCCAGGATGGGTCGAATCAGTGTCTCTGGGAGTGGGGCTCCGGCACTGGTTTGCTTTGTAAGCTCCCCCAGGGGCTCCTGAGGCAAACCAGTGTTGAGAAGAGCCGGTGTAGAAGGATCTAGAAAGAATAGTCCAGGAGGTGGGAAGAAGCCAGGGTACGGGGGAGGGAGCAGGGAAAAGAGGTACTAGGTGGTCCTGAAAAGGGACTAGAGAGAGAAAATGGACATGACTGAGAGGGACTTGATAAAGTTCTGTCCGGCGGGATATGATATGGTGTGACTACCGTCTCCATCTCCCTAGGGACCCCCAGTAAACCTACAATTACTTTTGAATGCCTTTGTACTTGGGATTTGGTGGGGAGGGAAATGATATTAGACTTCTCTCAAGGTGGGGACCAGGTTAAGAGCAGAGGTGGTCAGAGAGGGTTCGAGTCACACTAATTCTCAGATGGGGGAAGAGTTGACAGGCTGCAGAGGACACTGTCCTGTCTGTCTTGCCGCCCTCCCCCTGGGTCACAAGTCCATGAGTTGGCTCTGCTGGGTCACTCTTCTCCCTTCCTGGCCAACACATTCTCGAGGTCACAGAGTTAGAATCATTCTATTATTTTATTATTGGATTAAAGAGACACTCAGAGTCTCTTGATTTGATCAGAACACAGCACAGTTTCCAAGGTTGTATTGATTCAAAGCCAATCAAGAGCATTGAAACCACAGTTCAGAAATCTCTCTTGAGAAGGCTTGTTTGAATCATCTTTCGTCCCTACTAACATGGACATGGCATACTCGCTCCGTGTCACATCTCCGTCATGAAGGAGATGGTCTTCCTATTCTGGAGATGTATCTGGGAATTCGAAGCAATGATTTATTTGGATGCCCCATTTTGCATCTGCATCAGACCATCGAGGGGCACCCGGGTGGCTTAGTCGGTTAAGCGTCCGACTCTTGATGTCGGCTCAGGTTGTGATCTCGTAGTTTGTGGGATCAAGCCCTGCGTCAGGCTCTGTGCTGAGAGCTCAGAGTCTGCTTGAGATTCTCTCTCTACCTCTCTCCTTGCCCCTCCTGAGCTCATGTGTACACCCAAGAGAGAGAGGGAGAGAGAGAGAGAGAGAGAGAGAGAGAGAGAGAGAGAGAGAGAAATGGAATAATATCTTCTTTCTCCACAAATGCTGCTGAGGCAGTTGCTAAGAGATGAGAAATAGTAGTTTGCAAGTTAGTTGTCTTTTGTTTTTTTGTGTCACAATTGCCCACTTAGGACAGAAACTGTCACCAAAAATAAGATATGAGAACTGCAAGGAAAGCAATAAGCATATTTTGTTTATTTTCTTCCATGAAATACTCAATCCTCTTTATTTTATTTTTTATTTTAAAAAATTTTAATGCTTATTTATTTTTGAAAGAGAGGGGGAGAGAGAGAGAGAGAGAGAGAGAGAGAGAGCGAGCGAGCACGAGTGGGGGAGGGGCAGAGAAAGAGGGAGACATAGAATCCGAAGCAGGTTCCAGGCTCTGAGCTGTCAGCACAGAACCCGATGCAGGGCTCGAGCTCACAAACTGCAAGATCATGACCTGAGCTGAAGTCAGATGCTTAACCAACTGAGCCACTCAGGCGCCTCAAGACCAAATTATTTTTTATAACAACATATAGAGGAAAGCTGAAACATTTGGTTTTTTAAAAGCAAAGTTAGGTTTCTTTGGCCAGTACTGAAAAATGTTGCATTATGTGGTCAACCCAGGTTTCCTCTTCCTGTGTGCTCCAAGAAGAAAAAAGTTGGGATGCGTTTCTCCACCTTAGTAATTTGTAGCCAGCCTATCACTTTGGGATTGATCAGAGCAAGAAGAAAAACACTATTTTGAAAATATATCGAAGATGCTCCTTCTCTAAAAGGATTTTGAAGACTGCTTACAATTACATTTCCACAAATCTAGGCTGGAGTCACGGAATCCAATGCCAATAGGGACTGTGCAAGAAAAACAACTCAGAAATCTTGACATTACATGAAAATAGGGAGTTCTGGAGACTGGAAACTGGAAAAACCATCTGTGTCTAAAGGGGAGTCATTCAGCACCAGTGTCACTTTGTGTGTGTGTGTGTGTGTGTGTGTGTGTGTGTGTGTGAGATCAGTAAGAAATCTGTATTTTTGTGTTAAGCTTCTCAGTTAGTCCCTGTGGGTCTCTAATTCAGTAGGATGTGGGCCAAGTAAAACTGATTCGTGGGCAGGGTTTGGTTTTCAGGCTGACAGTTTGAGATATCTTATCAGTTTGGAAAACCTGAAGGGCTGGCCGAAGGAGGCAAGCACACGGGGTGTTCTGGAGGAAAATTGGGTGGGCTTGGTGCCAGGGGAGGAGGAGTCAGATGGTCTGGGAGGACTCAGAGTTGTGGACCAGGGAGAGCTTGCTTTGGTGCGAGGTGTGTGTGTGTGTGTGTGTGTGTGGCCAGGTGGGGGGAGGGTGTACAGATGAGGAGCCAGAGGAAAGTGAGTCCTGTTTTAACAAGTTACACTTGAGGTCACGACTGGGCATATCCAAGAGGAAAGGACAAGGAGGATGTAATTAACCTTGAACTCAGTGTGCCGACAGCACTGCAGCTGTAGTGTTAGATGATCAGAGCTCGTGTCTGGCTTCATCAAGGAGCATTTGTGTTTTGTCGTGCTCTTTACGCTTATCATAGAATATTGTGCTCTGTTCTGGGGGTCACTTACAAAACAGACACTCTTTTTCTCTTAAATTATAAAAGTAATATGGGGCACCTGGGTGGCTCAGTCTCTTCTCTCTCTGCCCCTCCCCTGCTCATGTTCTCTCTCTCTCTCTCTCTCTCTCTCTCTCTCTCTCTCTCTCTCTCTCTCTCTCTCTCTCAAAAATAAAGATTAAGAAAAGTTTTAACTGAAAATAAAAGTACTATGTTTTCATTGCAGAAAAATAGGAAAATACTGAAATGGACAAAAGGGAAACTGCCTCTAATCATGCCGCCGATAATAACAATTGATGGCTTCCTATACATGCTTCTAGCCTTTGTTTTAAGTTTATTTACTTATTTTAAGAGAGATCCCATGGGAGCAGGGAAGGGCAGAGAGAGGAGAGAAGAGAGAAACCCAAGAAGGCTCTGCACTGTCCATGTGGAGCCCAACGCAAGGCTCGAACCCACAAATTGTGAGATCACGACCAAGAGCCAGCCGCTTAATGGAGTGAGCCACACAGGAGCCCCTCGCCTTTTTTTTCCTATAAATATATCCCAAAATATTTTATAACATTGGCATAATAATATAAACACTACATTGTAATAGGGGTTTTTCCCCATAACATATCATGAACATTTAATCATATCAATGAAATGATCTGCCAAAGCATGATTATTTTTTACAGCATGATTTTTAATGGCCACTTAACATTTATTCCATTTGATGGCATCCAAATTTAGAGCGAATAGTCTGTTGCTGGACACATGCTGTTTCTCCATTATAAACAAGGTCATCTTTTTTTTCCACAATGTTTCTTTTTTTCAATTTTATTTAAATCCAAGCTCGTTAACATATAGTCTAGTAATGGTTGCAGGAGTAGAATTTAGTGATTCATCACTTTCATGTAACACCCAGTGCTCATCCCGACAAGCACCCTCCTTGATGCCCATCCCCCATTTAGCCCATCCCCCCACTCCCTCCCCTCCAGCAACCCTCACTTTGTTCTCTGTATTTAAGAGTCTCTTATGGTTTGCCTCCCTCTCTGTTTTTATCTTATTTTCCCTTCCCCTATGTTCATCTGCTTTGTTTCTTAAATTCCACATAGGAATGAAATCGCATGATATCTATCTTTCTCTGATTTATTTCGCTCAGCAAGACACATTCTAGTTCCATCCACGATGTTGTAAATGGCAAGTTTTCATTCTTTTTTTTTTTTTTAATGTTTATTTATTTTTGAGAGAGCGCCAGCCTGGGAGGGGCAAGAGAGGGGGGCAGAGGATTCAAAGTGGGCTCTGCACTGACTGGCTGACAGCAGGGACCCCAATGTGGGGCTCAAGCTCACAGACTGCGAGATCATGACCTGAGCTGATGTCGGGCGCTCAACCGGCTGCATCACCCAGGCGCCCCACCGGCTGCGTCGCCCAGGCGCCCCAAGATTTCATTCTTTTTGCTCACTGAGTAATATTTCAAACATCTTCAGTGCTAAAGCTTTCCACACATTCCTGGTTATTTTCTTAGGATAAACTCCCAGAAAATGGAATTGTTAGCTGTAGCAAAAGAAGAGGGCACGAGCTGAAAACCTGAAATGAGAAGTGGCATCTACGGTTTGGGAAGCAAGGGAAAACTGTGCCTTGAGACCCAGTCTTCCTGAACAAGGCAAAGGGGTTCAAGGAGTAACAGGATTTCAGGAGTGAGGATGTTGAGGGATTGGTTAAACTTTAGCTACAAGGACGTGGTTCCTGGGGTGCGATCATTGCTGATTGGCTGACAGAAGATGGGACTTTCTCTGATTGGCTGGCTTTCAGAAGCTTAGGTTCTGAGGTGAAGGGGAATGAGTAGAACAGGTTTTAAATTCTTTGTGGTCCTTAGTTGTTACTATCGGTGAAGGACAATTAGTCTTTTTTTTTTTTTAAGAGATAGGAGGAACTTTTAATTCTCAAGTCAAAAGGCCAAATTGCTGAAATCTTATATATACATATATTTTTTTTCTTACTTACTGTGGTAAAAACAAACCAATTAACCTCTAGCAGATCTACCCTTTCCACAAACACCCACGTGTACGGCATGGTACTGTTAACCAGAAGCACTATGTTGTTCGGCAAATCTCTAGAACTGTTTCGTATCTTGCATGATTGGAACTTCATACCTGTTGACAACAAATCTCCATTTCCCTGTCCCTAACTCTTGGCTGCCATCCTACTTTCTGCTTCTATGAGTTTGCGTACTTGCTTTATTATTATTATTATTATTATTATTTTTAGTTTGACTACTTTAGATACCTCATATAAGTGACATCGTGCAGTCTCTCTCCTTCAGGGACAGGCTTATTTCAGGTCGTATAATGCCCTCAAGCATCATTCATGGTGTAGCTTATGACAGAATTTTTTCTTTTGTGTGGTTGAATAATATCTCCGTGTATGTGTATACCACGTTTTGTTTATCATTCGTCTTCGCTGTTGTGAATAATGCCGTAGTGAGCATGGGAGCGCAAATATCTTTTCAGCATCCTGATTTCAATTCTTTTGGACAAATACCCAGAAGTGCGGCTCTCTACTGTTTTCCACCGTGGCTGCACCATTTTACATTCTAGCAGTGCATAAGGGCTCCAATTTCTCTACATCTTCGCGAAGACTTGTTTGCTATTTTCTGGGGTTTTGTCTGTGTGTGCATTTTGTATGTGCGTGTATGTGTGTAGATGTATATATATGTGTGTGTATATATATACATATATATATCAGGAAATGATGTAAATTAATAGATAGATGGTAGGTAGATAGATAGATCAGCCATTCTAAGAGGTGTGAAATAATACCTCATTGTGGTTTTGATTGCATTTCCTGATGATTTGTGGTGTTGAGTATCTTTTTATAGGCCTGATAGCCATTTATATGTTTTCTTTGGAGAAAAATCTATACACGTTCTTTGCTCGATTTTTATTTGGGTAATTTGGTTTTTTGTTACTGAGTTGTAGGAGTTCCTCGTGTATTTCTGATATTAATCCGTTACCAGAGATATGGCTTGCAAATATTTTCTCCCATTTCGTAGGCTGTCTTTCACCCTGTTGGATGCCTTCCTTGGCGTGCAGGAGGTCTTTAGCTTGCTGTGGTCCCACTGGTCTACTTTTGCTTCTGTAGCCTCTCCTGTTGGCGTCATGTGCAGGAAACCATTGCCAAGACCAATATCATAAAGCTTGTCCTCTGTGTTTTCTCCTAGGAGTTTTTTTAGTTCAGTGTTACATTTAAGTCCTTCATTCATTTTGTGTTGATTTTTATATATCGTGTAAGGTAAGGATCTGATTTCACTCTTTCACGTGTAGGTAACTTTTCCCAGCACCATCTATTGAAGAAGCCATGTTTTCCCCATGTTGGGTTCTTAGCACCTTTGTTGGAGGTCTGTTGGAAGTATGGGTGTGAGTTTATTCCTGGACTCTATTCTTCACTGCTGCTTTATGTGTCTATCTACATCAGTACCACACTGTTTTGATTTCTGTAGCTTTGAAATATGTTTTGAAATCAAGAAGTGTGAGGCCTTCAACTTTGTTCCTCTTTCTCGAAATTGTTTTGGTTGTTTAGGTTTCTTTGTGGTTCCATATGAATATTAGGGTTACTTTTTTTCTATTTCTATTTTTAAAATGCCATTGGGACTTTGACCAGAGATTGTACTGAATTTGTAACATCACTTTGGGTAGTATGGATGTTTTAACAGTGTTAAATCTTCCAACCCATGAACACGGATGTTTTTCCATTTATTTGTGTCTTCTTTCATTTCTTTCAGCACTGTGTTATGGTTTTCAGTGTGTAAGTCTTTAGCCTCCTTGGTTAAGTTCATTCCTAAGTATTCTTCTTTTATATCCTATTGTAAATAGGTTTATTTTCTTAATTGCTTTTTGGATTATTTGCTGTTTCTGACACCATATTTGAAGTAATATATGCAGAGACTCAAATACTTCCAGAAAAGACTGATAATGATAAGAAGATGAGAAAGCTTCTCAATGAAGGAAAGTTCAAGAAACAGGGAGGTGCGTGGCCTGGAGTAGAGCCGACCGGGGTGGACGTGAACACTAACAGCAAAGCCAGCCATGACTGAAAGGGACACTTGCCTTTTCTCCAATGGGAGAGACTCTCTGGCTTTGGAGTAGAGCCTTCATTCACGCAAGAGACTGCTGCATTTGGTTGACACTCGTCATACAAGCGGGTTAGGAGTCTGGAGTTGGGAGATCTCAGGCCCGCGAGTGAATCCTAGCCGGGCCACTTGTCAGCTGTGTGGCCCGGGACAGGTTATTGAAGCTCTCTGATCCGAACTTTCTCGTATTGACTGTGGAATTCAACAGTATCTTCCTCATAATAATGCTATGAGATTGATACATAGCACGAGACCCCAGAACTCTGAAGATTTAGAGTGTTCTTTGCTTCTTGGGGAATTCAGTGAGTATTACTGAGAATTTTAGTGACTATTATTTGGAGCACAGAGCCATGTGCCTTGTGCTGTGCCTTCAAGAGGATCACCGAGAGGCAAAGATAAGACCTGTGCCATAGAGGGGATTATGGAGAGACCAGAGGGAAGGAAATGGACTTGACACTCAGGGGTGGGGTGGAGGGCATTTTCGGGAAAATAAAGAATGGGCCCCAAAAATGTATGTCAGCAAACACACCATGTAATAAACAAATATATTTGTGAATGAACATCAGCAACAACAGAAAGGGAAAAAGGGAAAGAAGAAAGTCACAAAGATTCTATCATTGTTTGGTAATGTTTCCCTTTTATTTTCTGAATTTGATGCAACATGAATATAACCACGTGCGGGCATTTTATTTTCAGCCACTGCTGAAGTGGACACAGGAGAGGAAAGAATGAGGAGGAATGAGGGGCCGTTGACATTTGGGTTCTATTACGTTTAAAAATAACTGTATTTTTCAGTAGTATAGAGAAACCCATATTTGGTGGCATGAGTAGATTTTCGGGACAAATTTAGCATGCTACCAGCTGCAAATAACTTGTAATCCGTTAGTCGCATCCATATTTTTGTAGCCAGTCAACGTGGTGCTGATTTATGTCTGCTCTTAAAGAAACCATTACAGAAATGCCCTTGACACTCACTAAACAGCAAGCCTGAGAGGTTTCAGTCTCACAAGAAGCTGTTTTCCAAGAGCGGTTAGATTCTAAATGTAACTCTCGTGTAAAAATACAGAAATGTCATTCCAAGGCATAAAATAAAGCTAATAGGTCAAAGACCATATTCAAGTAAAGCTTTTAATAGATACTTCGTGAGCGAAGAATTCACGTATTTGCTCAGCAGACAGTGAGTGCAGCAGGACGTTGTCCGTGTTTGGGGAGGCCCCTTCTGGTTTTGTGACCTCACTTCTATGTCCCCCTCTGGTATTGTGACGTCCCCTCTCTGTCCCCCTCTGGTATTGTGACGTCCCCTCTCTGTCGCAGAGTTCATTGTCATCAGCTCAGGAAAGTCATAGAGGGCAGCCAGGTCACAGGTGAGAGCCTGAACTGGATGACCGCTGCCGGTGACATGGCAGGTGACACTTACCAATTCTCCAGCGTGGCTTCATATTGAGCCAGTTGAGAAATGGTTTTATTCCTTTTTTTTTAATTAAAAAAGTTTTAAGTTTATTTCTTTTTAGAGCGAGACAGAGAGAGCGAGTAGGGGAGGGGCAGAGAGAGAGGGAAAGTGAGGATCCCAAGCCGGCTCTGCACTGTGAGCATGGATTTCGATGGGGGGCTTGAACTCACAACCCATGAGATCATGACCTGAGCCAAATCGACTGGTTTTATTCTCGTCCCAGGCATAACGCAGGGGTGTCGGGCATGCTACACGGGGTACCTGGGCCAGAGTGAAACAATGTAGGAGTGTTCACTTGCGATATCACCACACCGTGGCTACTACAGAGTTCTGTGTTTTTACCTTCAGCCTTGCTGAAAAAATTAGTAATTTTTACCTATCTCAGGAAACAAAACAAAACCAAACCACAAATTATGTTTGGCATCCACTGATATTGATGGGGACTGGTAGCCTTCTGGGAATAATTCCAAACCACATCCACACTTGGGGGTTCAAACACCCAGGAATGGGGTGGAGAAGCCAACAGACACTTAATTGCAAGGGGGATGAATATTTGAGAACCTGGAAGAAAATCTATGACAGAGAAAGGAGGACAAGTCATGGTGAGTGGGACTCAGCGACGGGCTTGAGTTCTGAAGGGGACCAGCATTTCCTTAGTCTCGGTGTGTGGCTGTGGGCTGAACCTGCCAGAGCCCAACCCCCCTGAAGTGTGTGGCTTGTGAAGGCTTGAGGAAGGAGGGGCTGTGCATGTCTAACTCCTGGGGACCCAGACAGTTGTGGCAGAGTACGCCACTGGGTGGGAGACAGGTGAGCTCTGGCACCTGGGAGGGGCAGTAGAGACGCCCTGTGGGTCAGCAGCCCGTGGGACTGAAGATGAGTGGTGAGAGTGGGGTGTGACAGCAGAAGATGGTAGGCATGGTGTTGAGCTCCTGGGGCGGGGAGCTGAGGTGTAAGCACCAAGTTTTAGTTTGCATGCCCCTGTTCCCAGAGCGGTAGAGCATCTTCTCAACTTTGGTAGTCATTCCAAAGACTTCCTTTCTTATAAGTGGATCTTCATATCCTTTTACTATGGAGCGTGGTTTTTTTGTTGTTGATATTTAAGAATTCTCTTATAAATTCTGGAGACTAATCCAGTGTCTGCATGCTCTGCCGTAAATATCTTCTCCCAGCCTGTGGCTTGTCTTTCTCTTTTGTCTCTCATGTCTTGGCATGCAGGACGTTTTAGTTTGAAGATTGTCCTTTTTTTTTTCAGTCTTTCATATTTTATTTGTATGTCTTTTTATATCTTATGTCAGACATTCTTCTTATCCCTGGTGGCATAAATACATTAGCCTGTTTTCCTGAAATATTTTCAGAAACATGAAATCGTTGGTCACCAGTTATCATTGCCATCATGATGTTTTTCCTCTGTGGTGATAAGTGTAGTTGTGTTTCATTCATGTTGTTGATTCATGGTGTTACCTTGCATGAATAGATCACAATTTTTCTTAATTTAAAAACATTTTTTTAATTTATTCATTTTTGAGAGAGACACACACACAGAGTGAGCGGGGAAGGGACAGAGAGAGAGGAAGACACAGAATCCAAAGCAGGCTCCAGGCTCTGAGCTGTCAGCACAGAGCCTGCCATGGGGCTTGAACTCACGAACCAGGAGATTGTGACCTGAACCAAAGTCGAATGCTTAACCTACTGAGCCACCCAAGCGCCCCAGATCACGGTTTTAAAGATCCATTCTATTGGCACTTCATTTGCTTTCATTTTTTGACTATGACAAACAGCACCACGAACAGCGTTCTTGTACTGTCTTTCGGGGCATATGAAGACGTTTCTAAGGGCAGAATTGGTGGGTCATAGGTTATGTGCACCTAAAACTTCAACGAAGGAAAATTGTTTTTTAAATTGGCCGCATCAAGTGACAGTCTTTCTGTAAGTGCAGAGGCATCGGCGTTACCTTATAACATGGCCAACGTTTATCTCTTATTTTCTTCCTTCCCCTTTGTTTAGATTCACTCCATTTTTTGTTCTCAAATGTCTTGGTACTTTGTTGATTAAGTTTCAACCTTCTTGGGGCACCTGGGTGGCTCAGTCGGTTGAGCCTCCAACTCCGGCTCAGGTCAGATCTCACATTCGTGGGTTCGAGCCCTGCGTCGGGCTCTGTGCTGACAGCTAGCTCAGAGCCTGGAGCCTGCTTCCGGTTCTGTGTCTCCTTCTCTCTCTGCCCCTCCCCCTCTCATGCTCTGTCTCTCTCTGTATCAAAAATAAATAAAACATTAAAGAATTTTTTTTTAAAGTTTCGACCTTCTTTTCTCACGTAAGTAGTTAGACTATTAAGTGTCACTTTACTGCTCTAGCTGCATGATGCAAGGTTTTTAAATGAATTCTTTTTCCATAATCTCCAACTTACAGAAAAGTTTCAAGTAAAGTACAAAAAAATCAGTCCTTTCAGGTAAAGTCCCAAAAAATTGGCATTTTTTTCAAGTAACATACGGAAAAGCGTCAGAGACCGAGCGAGGTAAGAAGGTCTGTCCCTTGGAAGGGGCCAGTAGGCAGCAGTGGTAGAGACTGTTCCCAAGGAAGATGGACCACACGTGTCACTATATTAGGGAGGACAGGAGCCAGCCGGGTGTCTCACTGTTGTAGAAGGAAGTTGTACCTGTGGAGAGGAGAAAACTGAATGAATCCTTGACGTTGGGTTGGAATTGGAGGCACTAGCATGAGGTCTGCGGTCTCCTTCTCAAGCAGCTCGGACTGAGGCTCCTCCCTTCAGGCACCCCCCGCAGGCTGGTGGTTGCTGTCCCCACCAGGTTTGGGCTTCAGCACCTCACACCAGCCTGATTGCTTACCCAGATGCCCTCCAGTCCCAGCTCAGGCTCTTACTCCCCACGCCAAGCCTCTCCCCTGCGTGGATGTGCTCCTCACTCTTCTTGGCGGAGACACCCCTTCCAGGTCACCTCTCGATGGGCACCTATCCGTTACCTTGCTGTGTCCGCCTAACGGCTTAGGGGTGAAGGGGTCAGGTAGGGAAGGGAAGAAGAGCATCCCATTAAGTTTCGATACATAATCTTGTCAATGTCATTCAGTTCTATGTAACTTCTAATTTCCAAGTTTGGTTCTTCTGTAATGCACGAGTTATCTAGAAGTGTGCTTTAAACTTTCCGAAAATGTACATGATCATACTTGTTTTCTTTTGGTTCTTGATTTCTGTCTTAATTGCCCTGCACTCAGAGCATATGGTTCATAGGATACCGATTCTAGTTTTTCTCATGATTTGCTCTGTGCCTAGTAAATAGTTGATTTTCACAAATGTGTTCCGTGTTCTTGAAAAGTATTTTTAGGGGTGCCTGGGTGGCTTAGTCGGTTAAGCGTCCAGCTTCAGCTCAGGTCAGATCTCACGTTTGTGGGTTCGAGCCCCGTGTCAGGCTCTGTGCTGACAACTAGCTCAGAGCCTGGAGCCTGCTTCGGATTCTGTGTCTCCCTCTCTCTCTGACCCTCCCCTGCTCGCACTGTCTCTCTCTGTCTTTCAAAAATAAGTAAAAAAGCATTAAAATTTTTTTTAAGTATTTTTAAGTGTTGGGTACTGATAGAAGTGAATGGTTCTATAGATGTTCGTAGATTAAGTATTTTGCAAATATTCTGTCCTTCCAAAATTTTTGTCTGCTTGATGTATCAGGGAAGCATAATAAAGTCTAGCATTATTATTGAGGATCTATACATTTTTCTTTCCAGCTCTATCACTTTTGGTTTTATAGATTTGGAAACTAAATTTATTATGTTATTAGAACTGTTATAGCTTCCTGGTGAGTTACTCCTTTTATAATCATGTAGTTATTGATATTCTCAATCATTGTTTTTCCCTTAAAGTTTAACAAGGCCACAGCAGCTTTATATGCAGGGCAGAAAGGGGTTATTTCTTGGTATACTGTTTTCATCCTTAGTTTAGTCTTTCTCTTTCATGTTTTGATTGTTTCTCTTGTAAATATTACATGATTGTGACTTTATAAATTTCTCCTTATAATTCTGTCACTATTTAATTTGCGCATATTTATAACCGAATCAGCAAACTTTTAAGTGTTTAGACTTTTACCGTCTGTAATAATTAGAGTTGTTATTTTTGCCATCTTACTGCATGTTTTCTTTTTTTAAATTTGTTTGTTTGTTTGTTTCTGAGAGACAGAGAGAGTGCCAGCAGGGGAGGGTCAGAGGGAGAGGGAGACACAGAATCTGAAGCAGGCTGCCGGCTCTGAGCTAGCAGTCAGCACAGAGCCCGATGCAGGGCTCAAACCCACGAACTGTTAGATCATGACCTGAGCCGAAGTCAGACACTCAACCGACTGAGCCACCCAGGCACCCCCTGCATGTTTTCTAGGTGTCTTGCATTTCCTATGCATCTTTTACCCCTTTTCTGCTTTTCTATTGTCTTCATCTACATTTTTAAAACTTCCCTCTACATCATAAACGCTTAGTGAATGCTAACTAATACTATTTTATTTGATCATCCAGAAATCTCTGCGCTATATGTTGTTAGGCATGGGTGTGTATTTGGAAATCCTGGTTTCTTTTTATTTTGGCATTCAGCTTCCCCATACTCAGAACACTGACTTCCCCAGAACCTACCTGAGCCCTTAACAACTGAAAACATATGGCTCGGTGGCTTACATTTTCCCACCAAATGTATGTCATGACACTTTTTCTCATGGCTGTGCCTTGTAATGTCTATATAATAGACATAATATATATAAACATAATTGTTTCCAATTGCTTCGGTATTATGAGTAATGCCACAGTGAATATCTTTGCGCACATTTATAACTCCTCCCTTAAGATCAGTTCCTTGAAATTGCTGATCAGAAAGAAGAACTATTTTATTTATTAAAAAATTTTTTTTTAATATAGTTTATTTATTTTCAAGACAGAGAGAGACAGAGCACGAGTGAGGGAGGGGCAGAGAGAGAGGGAGACACAGAATCTGAAGCAGGCTCCAGGCTCTGAGCTGTCAGCACAGAGCCTGACGCAGCCCCACCAACCATGAGATCATGACCTGAACCGAAGCTGGATACTTAACCGACTGAACCACCCAGGCGCCCCAAGAAGAACCATTTTAAAGGCCTTTCAGGATGTCGCCAAGTTGCCTCTTGAAATGTCACACTCCTTTGTGTGGACATTTTCTAGCAGTCCAGAAACGCCCAGAGAACATCCCAACAATTCTCTTCCCAAGGCCGCCGTGACCCCAGTCGGGTCGGGGAGAGAGCCAGGGGATCAGGCAGACTGTGGCCAGGGCTCTGGGAGCACCTGGTGGGTGTGGCTCGGGTGAGGGCCCTTTCTGGGCCCCCACATGCTCCCCGTCCCCGGCCCCCGACCCTCCCCGACCCCACCCCCCACCCCCCACTCCCCGGTTGTAGGCTCAGCACAGACTCCCCGGGCAGCAGGTGGGGCACTGGGACCCCAAACCCCCGCGGGGAGTACTTTGGGCCCCTTCAGTTGGGGAAGAGGCGCCGGGCAGGCCCTGGGTGGGCCTCGGCGCCGGCGCGCGGGGAACTTGGAGAGCAAGGTCGTGGGCAGATCGCGCCCCCGCCGCGGTCCGTGGACTCCGGGACGCTGTGCCTCCCTCGGAGGTCCGGGCGCCTCTCTGGGCTCCGGAGCTGCCGTCCCGGAGAGAGGGGGCGCCAGGGCCCGGGGCTGAGCCCGCCGCCCGCCGCGCCGCGCTGCCAAGCCCCGGCGGCCGCAGGAATCCGCTGGCAGCGGCCGTCCCGCCGCCCGCCCGCCGCACAAAGCCCGCCCTTGTTCCGCGGCCTCGGACGCGCGCCCTGCGCCCGGACCTCCCGGGGTCCTCTCCGTCCTGCTGGGGGCGCGCTGCCGGGGCTCCTGGGGCCCTCCGGGGCGCTGCGCGGCCCTGCAAGGCCAGGCCCGCCGACCCCGCCTGCTTGCCCCCGGCCGGTGGGTCATGGGCCCCCGCCACCTGCGGAGGCAGAGAAGGTGCCCTGGGCACCGTCACCCGGGGAGGGGGGGCAGACGAGGACGTGGGCGCCCAGCCGTTTTGACATGGCATTTCTCCCGCGCATTCCTGGGCCACACTCCTCCAAAGGGCGGATCTGCCTGCACCCCCTGCCCCCCGCCCCGCCCTCTCCCCCTACACGCAGCCCACCTCCCACCGCACACGTCGGGGAGCTGCTCTTTGCCAACGCCTGGCAGCAAGGCTCCTCTGCGCCCATGTCCCCTGACCCTGCAGAGTATCCCTTACACTTGCACAGCAAGTGGGCATCCATCCCTCGCTCACTGCCCCACTGAACGTCCATTTATTGAGCGCCTGCTGTGTGCCAGGCACTGTTCCAGGTGCCGGGAATATATCAGAGAACAAGGCAGACCCAGTGTCTGCCCTCAGGGGTCCTGTGGCCTGACTCCAAACGCTGTTCCTTCGCTGTGATTACATTGGCTTTGGCAGATCGCTCCCGGCTGGCCCCAGCTCTGCCTACCTACAGATTCAACCCGACGGTACATGGGACAGACTGCCAGGCCTCCACAGGTATTTGCTAAGGATCCCCTTATCGGAGATTGGCAGGGAAGTGCGGGAGGGAGGGAGGGAAGAAATCCCAGGGAAGTGAGAAGAAACATGTGTGAAAATTAGGCGCTCTCCCTGGATCAGCATGAAATAAGCCGGGGCCTGCTCAGAGAGGCGTGTAGAGCTGCTATTTCTCACTGAGACCTGTTATTTTTTTACTTTGCGATTTCGAGCAGGATTTCACGTTCGCATCCAGGGGCAGGAAAGAAGCCGGCCAGGATCCTCGAGGGCAAGGCTGCCTGTTTGCTGAGTGGGCTGAGGGTGGGGAGCAGGGGGGAGTGGGGTCGGCCTGATCAGAACACAAGGGCATTGGTGCCAAGGCCACAGGCCGAAGCCTCCTCTGTCTGTAAACTCTCCGTTCTCACCTCGTCCCCTGGTTCCAGCTCCGTTCTCTTCTCTCTCCTGCTCACAAACCTTCGAAGGCTCCCCTGACCACCGGAGCATAAGCTTCCCACACGCCACAGCCGTAGCATGGCCCCTGATCTGTCTTTTGTGCCATTTCACGTGACCTTGCACACCTGCCCCTCGCTCCAGACAGTTAGGACAACCTCTTGCTCGCTGTGCACCCCTCTGTCTTTGCATTTGACACCCATCATTGCTCATACACGCTCAGCACTCCGCTGTGTTAGGTCCCGTACTTTCTGTATCCCAGTCCTACCAGCTAGGAAGTATCAGCCTCTGTCTCTGGACAAATGACAAAACTGACACTTAGAATAGTTCCTGACTTGCCCAAGGTCACCTGGGAAAGGGGAATTTGAACTCAAGCCTCAGAGTCCCCAGAACCTAAACCGTTGACTAGTACCTAGACCCGTGGCCGGATCATGCTGCTCTGTTCTGTATGGTCTCTAGTAAATGACCTTATGAAAATGCTAGAAGGTTGGGGAGAGATACCAAAAGCAAGAGATGACACCAGTTGACTTGGATCTCTCAGGAGACCCTGGAGTGTCTCCTGCTAGAACTTTCTTCCTTCTCCCAACATGGACTCCCACCCACACCCTTCCACCTGGCTCTACGATGTCCCACCTTCCCCGCTAGCCACCCCCAGACCAACTCGAGGGGGTGCAAGTTTCTGGGCCAGTGACCGGCAGTCCCTTCCCCTCCCAAGCACGCCAGTCTGCAAGGGGAGGCGGGCGGTCATCTCCTGGGCTGTCTGGAATCCTCACACTGCTTCGTCAGTACTTTTGTTGCAATTGAAGCTAACGGAGGACCGTGATTCCCCGGCCGCGGCGGAGGGAGACGGGGAAAGGGAGAACATGGTCGTCCAGGTTCTGTGGCCCCAGGAAGGAGCCTCCTAACTTTTGTCACTGGCACCCAACCCAGCGGGAAGGAGGGGAACGTTGTGGTCTTCTGTGCTTTCCAAGGTCCCGGAAAGCCCAGAGAGTGCCGGATGGAAAGGCCAAGAGAGCGGAGTAAGTCGTGGACTGGTGGGAGGCCATTTGTCACAGGCCTTTCCTGGGCTTTGCCCACTGCCCGTTAGGCCTGAAGGTCAAGTGAGGCAGTTGAGAAAAAAATCCTCTCTGTGAAGTGTCTGAGGCCCTTCTGAGATGAGAGAATGGCCCCCTTTCAGCAGCCCCGTTTGGAGCCAGGACAGTAGTCCCGGAGGGAGCAGCCCAGTGAATGGTCATCTGTCTGCCCACACGGACCAAGGCCTGGCCTTTAAGGGCGGAGACTCCGATTCTGGTTTCTGTTTGCAAATTCGGGGGCTCTGGAGTACTTCCATAAATAAACACCTATTTATTGAGCTCCTACTGTGTGCACAGCGCCGTGAGGGACACAAAGAGGCACTGATTTGGAAAACCACAGATCAGAATTTACCCATGCAAATGCGTTCGCTCCCCCGGGGCGGCTGGGTACTCACATGTCCGGGGAGGCTGCCGCTATTTGAGGACCGACTCCCAGCCCCTTCTCTAAACTATCTTGGATTTTCTCAGTGGAGATGGCTGATGTTTTAAAATTAAAAATAGCTAGTAGTCATTGGGAGCTCATTCATCCGTTGCCTGCCATGAGCCAGGCATTGTTCTTCTTATGTGAGGAGAGTGTTCGTGGTGTGCTAGGGTGATTAGTAGGTTGGCGGTCAGCAGGCTAAGAACCCCCTGGCCCACCCAGTCTGGGAATGACCCCAGCCCTCTGAGAGTAGAATGTATGCCCGGTATAAGGTGGCAGACGATGACAATACCCAAGGGTTGAATGACAATGACAGGCAGCCTGGGGTGTAGAGAAGGGAGACCTAGCACACATGGTAGTGGTGGGGAATTATCTAGGGCTTTCCTGGGAAGGATAGTAATTACCAGTGTTTACCGAACCCCCTTTATGCTCTCACGAGGCGTGGTGCTAAGCACTTTACAAGCATTAATTATCTAGCTTTGTCCTCACAGCCCTTCCAGGGAAACGTAGGATTCCCTTGTCCACAGTTTATGTGCGAAGACACAGAGAGGTTAAGTAACTTGTCCAGGATCACACAGCAGGGAAAAGACCCAGACCCACCTGGTCTGATACCTGAATCTATACCTTTAACTTCCACACTGTGCTGCTTCCGGGGAGAAGGGGAGACAGCCAATGGCTAACCACCAGAGAACAACCAAGTTTCAGGGAGCCGAGTAGTGGTAGCACCGAAGACAGTTCTTAAGGAAGATTCGAGAGCCAGGGCAGTGTCCCAGGATGCAGTGCGTGGCCTCCTGGCGAGGGGTGCGTAGAATCTCAGAGGATACAACCTTTGGGAGGCACACAGCCTCGGGTTTGGACTCTGGCTGTCCCACTTTTGGCAGAGCGACCATACACGTTAACCTCTGGGCATTGTTTTCCTCATCTGTAAAGTCGAGCTGCTGGGACCCATGTGGCAGCGTCCTTATGAGGACTGACAAGGATCATTTATGTAAAGCGTTTAGCAGGGCAGCCACTCCGTGAATGCCAATGCTCCTTTCTCTTCCTAAAAAGACATCATTTAGGAGGACAACACTCACACGAGCAGGCGGCTGGCACTGAAGCTCTCACAGCCATCACGGGCCTGTTAGAAAATGCAGAAGACAAATGGCCAGATCAGAAGTCGGAGGCACTGACCTTGAGGAAGGACGGAAGGGGAGAAGGCCATTATTTTAACTCTGAAAGCTGTTCGAGAGCATGTTTACGCCCTGGCTTCCATAGAACCGCTTTGATGTCTTCACTCCAGCGTCACTGAGAGGCGACGTGACACACCTTTCGTGTCAACCCCTTTGCTGCACAGGGCGTGTTCATTGCCTCTGTGAAACCGTGGTCTCACACCGGGAGTTCTCCACCATGAGAGAGAGTAGCCCTGCTTTCCGGCAGGGAAACTGAGACCTGGAGTGAGTGCTGATAAGCAGAGTCCGAGCTGGGAAGCAAGTGTCTCACACACACACACACACACACACACACACACACCATGAGACAAGTGGTCGGAAGCAGGTGGTTGGTTGGTTAGGTCATCCTAGCAGGAAGTGGGCAGAGAGAGACAGGAGAAGGGGAAAGCCCAGACAGACTATGTTAATGGCAGGGGACAGACTGAACAACTAGGGCTCCATGTCACTCGAGACCATCTGAGAAATCATGTGGTAGAACGTGCCTCAGACTTGCGTCCCCCTCGACTGCCCAGGGCAGGGCAGGGGCAGGGGGTTGCTTGGAGCACAAACCCACCAGCTCTTGTCCTCACTGGCTGAGGGGCTGCCTTTGGCAGTGCATGAGCCGAGATCTGGGAAAAATCTTGCAGACAGACAGGAAGAGAGAAGAGGCAGGTGCTGAGGGTGGGCCTTACTTCTCTGGCCTCGATTCTTCAGGCGAGACCCCACCTCGTAGAGGTGTGAGAATCAAATGACACGATGCATAGGAAGCACCTAGGACCTCGCTGCTGCGTTTCAGATCTGGCCGAACGGAACTGCCGGGATTCAAGCCCGCGGAGCCCACAGAAGTGGAAATTTCATCTCGTTCCAACTGAACTGTGTGAGTGTCGAGAGATATTAACACTTAGTATCATCGGTTATACTTTTAGTCATTGTATGTGGTGCGCCCGAAGGGAGGCAGCTGGGAATGAAGGCTTACATCCCCCCAGTCCTAGAATCTCGGCATCGCTGGTGTTTTTCTGTCCTTCCAGGTGCGGGAAGGGCCCCCCGCCTGGGTGAGTCAGCAAGGGGTCCCGCTCAGAAAGACTGACTCAGGGTCCTGCCCCTCCCCTCTCATGACTGGCCTCCTTCATGCCTCATTCTGGGTGGGGTGTGGAATGCTTTGCTCACCGGAGTCCCAGTGCCACGTCCTGCCGAGCTCAGGAGGAATTTCACAGCCTGTGGACAAACCCAGCCCGTGGAGGGATGGACCCCTAGCCTCTCCCTGAGGGCTGCTCCCCTCCCCCGCCCACTGGCCCCCTTGAGCTCCTGGAGGGGAGGAGGTCTGGTAGTCATCGCCATGTCTCCATGGCTCCCTGTCTCACCAGCTCCTGGGTGTTTGTGCATCTGGTCCAGGTAGTTTCCTTGGCCTGGGACTGGGCAGTCGTGGCCCGAGATCCTGAGGACACAGCCGAGAAAGCGCTGGTAGATTTTGCCTTCCGCCTTTCCCCAAAGACAAACCCTCTCCACAAACACCATAAACCAAGTCAGAAGACAGATGGACAGCCCTGGGGAGGTCGAGGCAGATATTTGCAAGTTCTGAATCACAGGCTAAGCATCGACGTGTAAATTGCTCCTTGAAACTGAGAAGGAAAGGAACAAAAACGTAACAGAAAAATGGGTATAGGACACCAGCAGACGGCTGGCAGGAAAAGGGAAGGCAAATGGCTCAAACATACAAACTGTGTTCAGTCTCACAAGCAGTTAGAGAAATACATGTTGGGACTTCATCAAACCATCATTTCTCCCTTATTAAGTTGGCGAGAATCCCAAAGCTTGACAACTCACTCTGAGGCCGTGCTGTGGGAGTGCAAAATGACGGGGAGCTTGACGTCTAAGCCAGTGGCTTAGGGGGGTACACTTGGACCCACCCCCTCATTCCAGGGATCTAACCCTGAAAATACAACCGGGAAAAGGAGTACATGGTTATTCACTGTGGCATTATGGATAAAAACCAAAGATAGGAAGAACGCAAACGCCCATCAGTAGGGGACTGGTTGAGTAAGCTGTGGTCGGTCCACATCATGAGTACCAGGCAGGCCTCAAACAGGACGAGGAAAATCCCTGTAAATGCATGGATGGTGATTTCTAAGACATATTGTCCAGTGGGGAAAAAAAACCAAGATGCCTGAAAGAGTACATCATGTTACCTTTTGTGTAAGAGAGAAGTGAACATAGTAATTGGGTGTTGACCTAGGTCGCGGAATGAGCTGGAGAAGATAAAGATGATGGGTAGACATTTCTGAGTACATCCCTTTATATCATTTTAACTTTGAACTATGCGAGCGTTTTACATATTTGAAAGTAAAACTAAATCAAGAGGGGAAAAAAGCAAACCCTAAAACTGAGTACAAGCAGAAGTCAGTGAAGCTGCCTGTTGAATTGGTAATATTACTTTCAGGAGAGAATAAGTATTTTAGACAACTTAGAAAAATACATGACATAATCATTTTATTCAAGTTCGTTCGTTCGTTTGTTCTTTCTTCCTTTCTTTCTTTCTTTCCTTCCTTCCTTCTTTCTTTCTTTTCTTTCTTTCGAGAGAGCAGGGTAGAGGGGCAGATGGAAAGAGAGAGAGAATCCTAAGCAAACTCCATGGTCAGCGTAGAGCCCAGTGAGGGGCTCAATGACCCTGGGATCATGACCTGAGCTGAAATCAGGAGTCAGATACTTGACCACTGAGCCACCCAGGCACCCCATGTACAATGCCACTTTTATTTTTTTTTAATTTTTAATTTTTTTTGAGAGAGATACATGTGAGCAAGGGAGGGTCAGAGAGAGTGGGAGACACAGAATCTGAAGACAGGCTCCAGGTTCTGAGCTGTCAGCACAGAGCCCGACGCAGGGCTCGAACCCAAGAACTGTGAGATCATGACATGAGCCGAAGTCAGATGCTTAACTGACTGAGCCATCCAGGTGCCCCTAATTTTTAAATTTTTTTAAATGTTTATTTTTAGGAGAGAGAAAGAGCATGAGCAGGGGAGGGGCGGAGAAGGAGGGAGGCACGGAATCCAAAGCAGGCTCCAGGCTCTGAGCTGTCTGTAAAGAACCCGATGCAGCACTCTAACTCCGCAAACCGCGAGATCGTGACCTGAGCCGAAGTCGGATGCCCAACCGACTGAGCCACCCAGGCGCCCCAATGCCACTTGTAAACACAAACATAAAAGGATTTAGCTCATTTGTAGAATCACCAAAATGACACATTTCATGTCTCATGCTTTGTACATGCACACGTCCTTGGTTCTTACCAGAACCATGGAAATGTTGCACGAAACCAACACAGCTGTTTTTATGTCACTTCCTGATGCACTCTGCCAGCCCTCCCTCCCTTCCCTGTATTTATAAGTAAGGAGGTCTTGGGAGGAAAAGATTGCTATCTCGTGCCCTTCCCTTGAATGTTCTCATTTGTGGGGTAAGCTACCCGGTCCCTGAGATGTCAGGTGAATAGGGGACAATGTGACAGAGCTCTTGGGTCATTCATGTTTCTTTGAACCCTCTTGCCTTCTTTCTGCATTTGAAGTGAATTCTGATTTGGATAGAAAGCCCCTGGTGTGGACGAAGGTACCCCGCTTACTCAGTTGTAGATGTGACATGCCTCTCGGTCCCCTGGAACTGTGTGCTCATGAGGTCCTGAGGACACTATCCACGGACGGGTGGCCGGGAATGGTCACTCTGAATACTGTGTGTGTCTCCTCTGCTCATGCACGTTATCCACTGTCTGTTCTTCAGACTTCACTTACAAGTTAAAGGTCAAATTTCAGGAGGAAAAAGCATTTCAGGAGGGCAATAGGAGGACATCAAACCAAGGGGCGAGGGGTCCTTCAAATGCACAGGACACACATCCATGGTCACAGGGCAGAAAATGAGGACAAAGGGCTCTAAATCAGAGGTTAGCAACCTACAGCTTAGAGGGCAGATCTAGCTTATTGCCTTTTTTTTTTTTTTTTTGTATAGCTGTGAGCTAAGAAAGCCTTTCAAATTTTTATTTTCTTTTTAATTTTTACTTGTTTTTAAGAGAGAAAGAAAGGGAGAGGCAGAGAGAGAGGGAGAGAGAATCCCAAGCAGGCTCCGCACTGCCAGCACAGAGGCAGGGCTTGATCTCATGACCCGTGAGATCATGACCCAAGCCGAAATTGAGAGTCTGATGCTTAACCCACCGAGCCACCCAGGTGCTCCATTTATATTTTTGAATGGTTGCTAATCTGAGTACCGATCTTGACTTTGCTTCTTGGTTTGCAAAACATAAAATATTTACTATCTGGCCCTTGGCAGAAAAATGTAGACCCTTGCTCTAGATTGAAAGAGACTGAAGAGGAAGAAGAACAAAGTTAAGGAGCAAAATAACCAATGCATTGGGAAACTTTAATTGAATCCTCGTTTGGAAGAGAAAATAGAAAACGACATTCTCTGGACAATGGAGGAACATTTATTGTGGGTTTGGAAAGTGTGTACATGGCCATTGTGTGCTCCTTCAACTTTTGTGCATATCTTGAATTTTATTATAAGAAGAAGCTGGGGAAAATATCCAGACCTGCCTGATGAGTTTCCCTGCCTATTGGGGGTTTGAAATTCCTGTAACACAGGTGAGGTTTGAAAGATAACAAAGGACATTAGAATGCAGGGATGTGCTGTGTACCCAGGCCTGGCGTGGGGAGCATCCTCACTCTTGTTGAGGTTCCCGGAGGGCAGCCGGTGGGGTGGTAGCAAATGTTTAGCAATTAGATCTCTGGGAACAGAAAAGCCAACTTAGAGCCCCTGCCAAGGTCTGTGGTATAGATGCTCCCACCACAGCTGATATCAAGCCACCAACGCTTATGTCACTGAACTTGAAGTTGAGAAGACATTGCACAATCAGCTGTCACAGGCCCGTTCGAGTTGGCCACAGCACACCACTGCCATCCAGCCTGACAAAGGCTCGCGTGTGACGAAACACATCCTGATCCCTCGGGTGTCGCTGTGAGAGTTAAGGATGGGAGTGGTTCTAATCGTGACCTCGGGAAAGAAGGAGCAACGAAGCTAAGACGTGGGGCTCAGTGAGCCTCCAGCCAGAGCCGGCCCCTCCCCTGGCAGGAACCGGGCGCTCCGGTCTGCAGTCCGGAAGGTTCAGCGTCTCGGAGGCCAACGCCGCACCTCCCAGCAGCCGGCGCTCCATTTTCAGACCACCCACGGCACACCTTCTTCCCTGACAGCCCCGCCTTGCTCCAGGCTTCCAGGCCTCCCCATTCACCACCCAGCATCTGAACGCCTCTGTCTGGGTTTACTCTCCCCCTTGTGATCCATTCCCCATGCCAGGCCAGCGTTCGAGTGCCCCTCTGCCAGATGCTGTCTTCCCTGTCCCACAGATACACCCAGTTTATTCTGTCCCCTCAGGTGCACACTCACATTTTCCTGGCTTGGGATGTCCTGCTCCGTCCTCTCTAGCTAAATTCTACGAGTGTGTAAATGTGGCTCAAGACCCACACACGCCAGGAATCCCCAATTGCCTCCATTTATCATCACCTCCCCCTTTATCTACCCTGGCTTCATCTGCGTCACCTCTACCATCATGAGTCCGCCACTGCCACCGTCACCTCCACCGCCAATGCTCCGTTATCTCCAGGATCGCTTCCACCACAGTCAAGCTCACCTCCAGGTTTACCTCCGCTGACTTTGTCCCCTTCACCACCTCCACCACCATCTGCTCCGGAATCGCTGGGACCACTGCCGCCTTCCCCACCTCTACCGGTAGCCCCTCCACTGTGCCTTCTCCACCTTTCCTCCCAGGGCTCGGTCTCAGCTGTCAGCCTCCCCGTGACATGGTCAGTCACAGTGACCATGACTGCCCATGACTACTTGTAGCAGTATTGCTGACTCCATTTTTCTGTCCCCTGTTCTTAGCTCCTCCTCCTCCTTATGATTATCTGATTGTTTTGTTAACCATCTCCATGTCCCTACCCCTGACACTGAATGTAGAAACCTTCTATCTGGTCCTCATATCACCCATAAGTGATATCCATGTGAAAACAGGCCTTTTCCTGGTGAGATAAAGAGACCTCTATGAAGAAAGCAAGCTCAGAGCGTGCTCGAAGCCCAGGGACAGGGCGTCTGTCCATAGCCCTCCTCAGGACCTAGAGGTCGGCCCCTCGGTGTGCAAATAGGGACCAGAACAGGGTCGGTTCTGTAGGGTGAGTTCACAGGCTCAGCCCCTCCCCCTCCGAATCCTGCTTCCCCATCATTATCAGAACCAGGGTCAGCCGGGCTTGAGGCCAGTGATACAGGAAGAAATGGCGGTGCCAGCTGGGTTGGGTGAGTGGTCAGTCTGACCCAGCCCTTGGTCTGCCCTGTCTGCAAAGCTTGCTGGGAAAGCATGCCGGTGCTCCGAGACTCCAACCTCAAGCGGTTGGGCGTAAGTCCCAAACATCCCCTTAATAATCACCGTGTCCTCCCGCCCCTGAAATTATCGAAACCCTCCTTGAACCGATTTCTGTTTGCCTCCCTACCATCGCTTGGGTGGATTGATTCCAGATGTGTGCAGCTTCCTGAGTAAAGTACTTACTGCTTTCCGTCATTCCTCCCCAAACACCCCTTCCTAAGCTTAGTGGGGGTGCTCCCCACCACCGCCATTTTCAAGTGCTGAGCCTTCTCCGTGTGCCTCATGACGTGAAGACTTTGTCTCTTCTCAATTCTCTTGAGATCCAACAAGCAAATACCGGCATCAGTTTTCAGACTAGGTCCTCTGTGCCCTGACAGGCATACTTGCTCTTTTCTGGACCTCCCTTGTGTAGCAATGCCTTTATCCCGGGGGCACGGAGGGGAGTGGGATGCAGCCCCTCAGCATGAATCCCATGCTGCCCCTTGCTCCTCTGATACCCATGTGTGTGCCTTCGGGGTACATTGAAAAGAGCGGTGAGGCATAGATGGCTCCTTCAGATCTGGCCTCTCTCCTCCCGTCCTGCTTCTCTCCCTCAGGCTTCCTGTCACCTGCTGAGCAGTCATAGCTCTGTGCTCTTGCATGTGGGCTTCTCCCCCGGAAAGGTCCTTCCTCTTCCTTCTCTTCTTCTGGCTCAACACCCAGCCCAGGCCCTGGGTCACTGGAAGGCCTCCCTGCCACCTCCAGAGGGACTAGGTGTCCTCCTCTGGGCTCCCAAAGCCCCCTGCCCTCCCTCACTCAGAGCATTTAACACACTCACTTTAGCTTGTTATTGGTTTGAAATGTCTCATGTAAGAAGTTCCTTGTTCACGCTTTTGACCTAGAAACCTTATCAAGGCAGGCCCATAAAAGAAGGGCTTATGGGGGCGCCGGGGTGGCTCAGTTGGGTTAAGCGTCTGACTTTGGCCCCGGTCATGATCTCGCGGTTTGCAAGTTTGAGCCCCATGTCGGTCTTTGTACTGACAGTGTGCACAGAGCCTGCTCCAGATCCTCCGTCCCCCCACCTTCTCTGCCTCTCCTCTACTTTGTGCTCACTCTCTCTCTTGAAAGTAAATAAATAAACAAAAAAAAAGGGAAAGGCTTATGGAAGAGAGAATCTGGTGCTTCTATAAGAGGAAGTTAGAATGCACAGAGAAGGACAGTACAGGGCCTCAAACAGATCAGGAAGAGGTACATGGTGTGACAAGACAGAGGCAGGCTCAGTGCCCTGGCTGGACAGCACCGGCTGCCCCTCCGAGGGGCCTCCGAGCTCCGGTGTTTCCTTAGACTCACTTCCCATTTTTTTTTAATTAAAATGTTTTTTATTTTGGAGAGATAGAGCACAAATGGGGAGGGAGAGGCAGAGGGAGAGAATCTCAGCACAGAGCCCAATGCAGGGCTCAATCTCACAACCCTGGGATCATGACCTGAGTTGAAATCAAGAGTCGGACACTTTACCAACTGAGCCCCCCAGGTGCCCCTCACTTCCCATTTTTGAAATGACATGTTTTCCTCTACTAATGACCTGGGCAACTTCACCAGCCCAGCAAGGCAGGTTCATTTTTTAGCAGCTACTTCTTTGGAGCCCTAGCTCACATCTTTCCTGGACTTATTCAATATGAGATTTTAAAATAGCCTTGTGGCTTCCTGTGGACTATTTGCTTTTAAAGCAGGCGAAATTTCTATTTACTTCTATTTTTTCCTAACAATATTTTTCAACAGTGCCACTTACTAAAAATGACATATTTCTTTGGTTCTCCCCTATCACCAGGAGGTAAAGTTTAATCAAGTGTGTATGTTGAGGCGGGAGGTCTACCCAAATATTTCCTGGGTAAGATCCAGGTCCCTACTTGGGACCAAGCCCCACGCGTGTCCTTTGCCTGCGGTTCTGAAGCCATAGTGCCTGCTCTGGGAAATGCTGACATATCTCCTTGTCAAACGTCTCTTCCGTTCTGTGTCTGGATGAGGTTATTTCTGTTCTCACGACAGATGTCATGTTGGGCACACAGCCAATGTGGGTAGCTACAGGGCCCCTGGCCCAGGGGATTCCTGAATCCCCGTTGGCACAGCCCTTCCCCAGCTGTGGCAGTGACAGTAACAGTGAGAGGAGAGAGCTGGCAGACATGCCCGGGCAGGCAGAGCGGCAGAAGGTCCAGCTCTCTGGAAGCACAATCAGTTCCCCTCATGGCTTGACGCAGGAGACCTGGATCCCAGTGTCCGTGGGTCTCGCTGGACAGTGGGTGCCCATTCATGACATGAAAAACAGAGAATGTTCCCCTCAAAGACCTCACTCTCCCTGGCTTCTCTCTCCTCATCCCAAGCTCAAATGTAGCTCGATAGGGCTCACGTAGATAGCGGAGATCACAATCACCCCCTTCCCAGATTCATCATAATCTTCTGGGGACCACCTGTTTCCCTTCCCGCCGTGTTACCAGTCTCCTTCCTGAGCCAAACTTTGCAGCTTTCTGCATAGTCCTCTCTGGTCCTGTGTCCTCTCAAACCCAAGACTGAAGTCATCCTAGAAGATAGCATTTCTAGTTTATCTGGATTAAAGTACGCCAGGTGTTACGAGGAAAGCAGCTATTGTCATTCTTGTTTGTGTCTTTTGGGTGAATATTCATACTTCCTGTTGGTTGTATTCCTAGAGGTGGAGTTGCTGAGTCACAGGTGCTATTCACATTTAGGAGGCTCTACCAAACGCTTTTCCAAAGTGGCTGAACCGCCTCACCCTCCCACCTGCAGCGTGCGGGAGTTCCGGTGGCTCCACATCCTCCCCCAACACTCAGTGATGTCAGCGTCTTTAATGTCAGTCTTTCTGATGTGTATACAGCAAGATTTCATTGTGGTTTTGCTGCATTTCTCTGGTGAATATTGATGTTGGGCATTTTTTCCTTGGATTACCAGCCATTTTTGGTGTCCTTTGAAAAGCTTCTGTTCAAATAGTTCACATATTTTTTAAAAGATTAAAAAAATTATTTGAAGTTATTTACTTATTTTGAGAGAGAGAGCATGCATGCACAAACAGGGAGGGTAGAGAGACAGGGAGAGGGAGGATCCCAAGCAGGCTCCACACTGCTAGCACAGAGCCCGACATAGGGTTCAACCCATGAACTGTGAGCTCATGACCTGAGCAGAAACCAAGAGGTGGACATTTAACCAAGGGAGCCACCCAGGCACCCCTACATATTTTTTAACTGAGTTATTTCTTTCCATATATTTGACATGTGAAGTTTTAGAACGTTATGAACAGCACTGCTTTCTCAGAAATATATATATATTGCAAATATCTCCTAGTCTTTGGCTGATCTATTCAGATACTTAATGAAGTCTTTGGTTTTTATAAATTTTAAAGTTTTTACTTATTTATTTTGAGAGACACAGAGCACAAGTGGGGCAGGGGCAGAGAGAGGGAAGAGAGAGAATCTTAAGCAGGCTCTGCACCATCAGCTCAGAGCCTGATGCAGGGCTTGATCTCACAAATCATGAGATCATGACCTGAGCCAAAATCAAGAGTCAGACATTTGACTGAGCCACCCAGGCACCAGCTCCCTTAATGATGTCTTTTGATGAAAAGGCTATTACTTTAAATGAAGTCCACTTTCTTTTTGTTTTTTCCTTAGTGGTTAATGCCTTTTATGTCCTGTTTAAGACATGCTTGTCCAGGGGCGCCTGGGTGGCTCAGTCGGTTAAGTGTCCAGCTTCGGTTCAGGTCATGATCTCACAGTTTATGGGTTCGAGCCCCACGTCGGGCTCTGTGCTGACAGCTAGCTCAGAGCCTGGAACCTGCTTCAGATTCTGTGTCTCCCTCTCTTTCTGACCCTCCCCTGCTCACGCTGTCTCTCTCTGTCTCTCAAAAATAAAAATTAAAAACATTAAAAAAAAAGACATGCTTGCCCTTCTCAAGGTCACGAAGATATTCTGTTTTCTCATAGAAGAGTGTTTTACCTTCCTACTTCAGGCCTGTGATCCACCTTGCATCAATCTTTGTGTCACATGTAAATTAGAGGTGAAGGTTACTTTTCTCCCGAATAAATACCCAGTTGCTCCAGTATCCTTTATTTCAAGACAGTTTTCTCCCATGGAACTCCAGCGGGGCTTTTGTTGTAAATCACAGCAGCTTTATTCATACTAGCCCCACAGGGAAAACAACCCAATGACCACGAATCCATGAACAAATTGTGGTATATCCGTACAACGGAACACTTCTCAGCGGTATGAAGGATGAACTGTGGATAGGCACAACATGAATGAATCTCAAAGACACATTGAGGAGAGGAAGACCAAGACTAAAGGATCTGTATCATTTGGTTCCATTTATATGAGGCAAAATGAATGCATGGCCCTCATGTCAGAGAAGTGGGTCGCCACATTCACAGAAGGGTGGGCGTGTGTTGACTTGGTGGGCTGGTTACAAAGCACTGCTTTTCTTCTCTGCACAGGTGCCCTGGCTGCAAAGGTCAAGGGAGGCCATGAGGCACCAGAGTAGTGTTCCCTGTTTGTAACTCAGCTGGGCTTTTCCCATTCCTGCTCCGAGCAGGGCCATAGCAGGGCGTCAGCTGTTTTCTATGGAGTCCCAGAATGTGTCAAGTCCCAGAGTCCTAAGCCTTTGGCTCTTGCAGCGATCTTGGGACTCATTCGGCCAAGCCATCTCGTTTCGTAGTTGAGACAAATACAAGAAATGGCAGTTTGGATGAACACATGCCCTCACCCCCAAAAGCTCAGAGAATTCTGTCATTATCCCTATCATCTTTGTCATCATGGCCGTGGAGGTTTTGCCGGTTTTCTACATGCCCAGCACAGGGCGAAACATTATCTAATGAATCCTCCCAACAAGCCTAGGGCAGGAGGTGCCTGGGGGACTGATGAAGAGTTTGGAGCCAGGGTAGACCCAGGTCATACAGCCATGTCTGCCTGACTCGGGGCTGCCTGAGTCTTCATCACCTGCCACCCTGTGCCCCACCCAGGGCTTCCATTTCTCAAACACTTGCTTGTTGTAGACCTCAGCGTTCACACGGCCTTCGAAGAGTGGAGTCTTTCTGTTCCGGGAGGGTCTGGACCACACAGCATCCTTGAGAGTCCACCCTGTCTTCTCTGGTCCCGGAGGCCACCTTCCTATGGGAGCTACTCCACGGGCGCACGTGTGGGCCACATTCACCCAGAGCTTCTCCATTGTGCACCTCTCCTGTCTCCTCTATCTTTTAGGGTTTCTGTCCTCTGTGTCATATGGGGCCTGTCCCCTCGGGGCTCCCCTATGGAACCCAGCCTCCAAGGGTGTATGGACCTATAGAAGGCTCGTGAGCAAGTGTGAAAGATGACTCACCTTCACACACACCTGTGGTTCCCGTCACCCTCCAAGGCCCAGGATTCATGTCCCGGATTTTCTCAGTCTTTCCCCATTGGGTGGAGACTTTATAGAGAGAAGTGACACATTGAGAAGACATGCTAAACCAGCCCGAGATGTCTTTTCCGCCCTGTGGGCCATGAGGCCATGTTTGTACGTGCGCGCGCGTGCGTCCGTATGCCTTTACGGGGTCCGAGCCACCAGGCTTCCGGGGAAAGCTGTGCTGTGGGATTCAAGAAGGGCGGGGCTGGGAATTTATTTTCTTCTTGACTCTGTTGGCCCAATTCCCTTTCCTGGGGATTCCTTGCTTCTGTTGGGAGTGTTTGTCTTCCCCTGGATCTGAACCCAACTGCCTGCAGCTTTGTGAAGACTCCAAGAGACACAGTCCCAGGGGGGGTCTCCAGCCAAGTACAGGGAATGTTATGCCCACAGGGACATCTGTCATGGGCCAGGAAGAGCTGGCCAAGACAACCCAGAGTCAGGGACTTCCTCCCAGAAACCCTAGATTAGAGGCAACCCTCAGCGGCCACCTGGCCACCCAGCTTTCCCTGCGGAGAGAAAGGGAAGGCAAAAAGGGAGAGAAGGAAAAGGAATAAGAAGGAGGAAGGAGGAAGACAGAAGGAAGAAGCGTTCCTTTTAATCGTCTCAGCTGTCTGCCCTTCCGGCCCCTTCCCTGAGGAAACTGTGCCCCCGGGAGCCTCATCCCTGAAAAAGCGCTTGAAACTTTAGGGACTGCATCCAGAAAGGGTCTCGGATGTCTCTGTTTTAAATATGAGCATGGAGTTGTCTTGACCTATTTTTTAATTGAATGATGTTATTATTTTTGTTTGTTTTTTATTTATTTTTGAGAGACAGAGAGAGACAGAGCATGAGCAGGGGAGGGTCAGAGAGAGAGGGAGACACAGAATTCGAAGCAGGCTCCAGGCTCTGAGCTAGCTGTCAGCACAGAGCCCGACCCGGGGCTCGAACCCACGAACCGAACTGCGAGATCATGACCTGAGCTGAAGCCGGACGTCCAACCACCTGAGCCACCCAGGTGCCCCTTGACAAATTGTTTAAAGAGTATCGAGGCCACACGTTGGGTCCCGTGCAGGCATAAATATGGGACACTGTTCATGTGTCTATTTGTCAGTAGCAGCAAATCAACGGATCCCCTGCTGTGCTAGGACCCTGCCGTGTCAGGGAGCAGGACACTCGGGATCCCAGGCAGCTTGAGGGTAGGATTGCCAGGGGAGCTGGGTGCAAATGGACCATTCTCAGGGAGTGGAGAGTGAGGAGCCCACGGGGAAAGAGCTGTGGTGAGGAGCCAGGAGACGGGACTCTTCTAGACCTGGGGTCGGTGGACAGACTGGCGCCCACCACCTCTTTTGTAATGAACAGCTCATCCACCTGCGTATCATCTGTGGCAGCTTTCGGGCTACGATGGCAGAGTTAGGTAGATGTGACAAAGACGACCCTCAAAGCCTGAAATGCTTACTTTTTGGTCCTTTACACAAAAAGTATGCCAACCCTTGACCTAGACCCCCAGCCATTTTCGGGAGTCCAAAGTCCTTAGCACAGTGCCTGGTGTATGTACTTGGTGTTAAATAAATGTTTGCTGTGTGAACAAGTAAGGAGTGCTATGTAGGGGCAGAGTGGACAAAGGGGGGACATGGCAGAGAAGATCCAGGAGGATTTGGTGGAGGGAAGCAGGAAGGGCGGGGACCAAGAGCCAGGCAGTCAATCCTTGTTATTTGTGGGTTACACTTTTGTGAATTTTCCTACCTGCTCAAATTTACTTGCAACCCAAAACCCAGTGACTGCCGCACGGTCATTCGTCAATGTGCACAGATCGGTGACAACTTTGAATTGCCACCTGAGCTTGCCTGCTTGTTTCTGCTCCCACATCGTTAGCAAGTGTCCTTTTCGTGGTCTCTTTAGTGCTACGTGTTTTTTTGTTTTTACAGGTTTGTGCTTTTTGTGGGTGATGTCACCGTTTTTTTAATGTTTATTTATTTTTGAGAGAGAGAGGGAACAAGCTGGGGAGAGGAAGAGAGAGAGAGAGACACACAGAATCTGAAGCGGGCTCCAGGCTCTGAGCTGTCAGCACAGAGCCTGATGTGGGGCTTGAACCCGCAAACCGTGAGATCATGACCTGAGCCGAAGTCAGACGCTTCACGGACTGAGCCCCCCAGGCGCCCCTGATTTCTCTGTTTCAAATGGCCCGCACGCCAAGTCCTGAAGTGCTGGCTGTTGTGCTGGGCCTCACGGAGGAAGTACAGGTCCGAGAAGCTCGGTTGGGGCGGGAGTCTTCACTGAATGTTAATGAACCAACAGCGTCTGTTAAATAAGACGTCCTAAAACGGACGTGCGTGTAAGACAGCGTTGCATATTGATGGGTTGATGGACCTGGCAGGAACTGACCCTGTTCTCTCCTAAGAATGACAGTGTGGTGTTTGCCAATTCAGAGTTCATGGCGGCTTTCTAGAACATCGCTGAGAACGTGAGAATTGCCTATAGATCAAGTACGTGGCAGGAAACAGACCAAGTCTGTTAGAAGGGACGGAGGGAGGAGAAGCCCGGCATGAGACGAAGATGCGGGGTGGAGATCGGGCAGTGGCAAGCAGCCGGGGTTCTCGGGGTGTGCCGGGGCCAGCAGCCATGAGGCTGTGGGGACAGCCCCTGGGATGTCACCACTTTCAGCCAGAGGCCACAGCGAGGACCAGGGACCCGCACAGAGAAGGACCCTCAGAGATGTAATTGGAGATGAGAGAGGGGGACCCAGCTGGGACGTGGGATGGGCAAGACCTCTGGAAGGGGATTCTGGGACCAGGAGAGCACCCCGAGCTGCATGGGGGGATGGAGCTGGAGGCCGAGAGGGTGTCTGTCCATCCGTCCATGGCACGGGAGACAGAGCGGGCAGGACCTTTCAGCCGGCACCAGGCTTCCCGAACGAGGCCTGGGCGTCTGTGAAGCTGCGCTCACGAAGCCCGTGCCCTGAGTTACCCTCGGAGCAGAGGACACTGGGCGCCAAGCCTGCCCCGTGGGCCAGCTGGCCGTGGGCAAAGTCAGAGGCGGGGCGGGGCTTAGCAGGGCAGGGAGTGGGCGGGCCAGACACCGGGCCAAGGCTGGGGGCTTCCAGGGGGAAGTCTGCCCCAGGAGGGGCCGTGAAGAGGGTCCCGTAAAGACCCCTCTATTCCGAAACGACCCCCGAGGTGGACTGGCTGTGATTTAAAACGGATTTCATCCCCACCGCCCTATCTGGATGTCACCAGGCCCCCCCTCCCCCACCCCAGGCCCATCTTGTCATATCGACATTCTGTTTGCACACAAATAACCTCTTATTAGCATTTTCTTAAAAAACCCAACTATTAAGTCATAGGTGTTCAAAATGGAAAGTACCTCAAGAAGCCCAGTTCCTTACCTGAGAGCAAGTAAAACATGATCATATCTACGTTACAATTTAGGAGCGGGGGCAGGGGCCCGAAGCTGACAGGTAATAAGGGACTCCAGTGCCGGCCCCCCTCTTCCTAGGGCCCCCCCTCTAGACCAGCTCAGGCTCTCCCTTCTCCTTCTCTCCGACTGGTTTTGGGACTCTCTCCATCTGGTCCCTGAGCTTCTCCAGCAAGTCTCCTTGAGGCCGCCTTGTCCCCAGCTGTGCGTCGGCCTCTCTCCTCCTGCCCCTGCTCCCTCGGGGTTCCCGCGCCCCCCTGCCTGGCGCTCTGGTCCCAGGCCCCGCCTCGGCCACTCTGTCCAGGGCCCTGGCAGCTGGGGGCTCAGACGCGGGTGGGCTGCGGCACAGAGAGGAGCTCTGTGGCTCCTAGAAAACAGGCCCCGCTCTGTGCGCCCTGAGGCCAGCTGCCGGTTTGGGGTGGGGGGGGAGCAAAGGAAAGAAAATCTGCTGTAAAAAAGCCCAGGTGAAGGCGGCCAAGACAAACATGCCCAGCCAAAGGAACAGGAGGGCTGGAAGATTCCAGATGCAGAGGCCCCCTTCCACTGCCAGGCTCCGTCCAAGGGGCTGGGTGAGGGATGGGGCAAGGAAAGTGCCAGGGCCGGGTGTTCTTAACCTGCTGCTTCCTGAGCCCAAGCAGGAACCGTTTCCCAGGGGGTGGGCCCTTATGGGGGGGGGGCGGTGAGGAGGACCCAACCTAACAACTCAGGCTTAGGTTGGAAGCCTCCTGAAGCCCAGCAGGGGGCAGCTGGGGGAGGGGCACATGGACAATGCCAAGCTTTGTCCCCGGCGATGAGACGATGAGCAGCCGCAGGACCCTGCCCTCCGGCTTCTGGCCCCCCTCCCGCTCTGTCCAGGCTCCTGCCTTACTCACTCCTGTGTCACGTGGTCCTTCGGTCAACACTGGTTGGGCAAGGGGGGCTGGGGGAATGTGTGGGTCCTTCCTTTACTGCTGTTCTGGGAACCAAACCCGGGCCTCATGGAAATGTACCCTGTGAAAGGACAGCGCAGCACGGGACGTTTACCCAGGGCGGGCCCCGGGTGAGTCAGTGGGCCGTGCGTCCTGGGAGAGATTCACGCCTGCGGGTCGCGGGTGTGAACAGTAGGCCATAGACTACTAACTCTCTCTAGCTCCGGGAAAGAGAGGCCAGAAGTCCCTGCAGACAAAGTTGGCACAAGGGCGGGGGACCCCACGGGGTTGGAGCAAGTCTGTGGACCTGGTTGGGCAGAAGCCCCCAGGGGCTGATCCTTAGGCAGAGGCTCTGGGGTCTGTGCCCACTGTCCCCCCACCCCTCCACCCCCACCGAGTGCGAGAACCAGGGCCTGATGCAGGGCAGTGGGACAGGATTCCTCAACAGGCGGCCTCACTGTGTGTCTGAGGCCTCCTGGCTAAGACTCAGGGGTCTTTTCCGAATTTCCAGAGGGCTGGCCCCTGGAAGAGAGAGTTTATGGTCTATGGGGCCCCCAGGGGGAACTGGAGTGATAAAGACAGAAGTTTCACTCAAACTAAGGAAGAACTTGTTAGTAATTGTGACGTCTCTCTGAGGACAGATGATGCGCTTTGGAAGGTAACGCATTATCGCCTACTAAATGCACTCAGACAAAAGCTGCAGCCATCGCTTTGGACAGACATCTGGAAGGGAGTCACCAACTGGATGGCTGGCTCAGATAGATACTCTTTAAGACCCTGTCCTTGAAGTTTTTGAGTCCTGGCAATTATGACTGTGACATGCACCTTGACAAGGGTCCTAAGAGCACCGAGCCTCAGTTTCCTGATCTGAAAAACTGAACTCATCTAGGCTGTATCGTGGTGGGGACTCAACCCGCTTTGACAGCTCAAGGCTATCCTGACGTAGAAGGCTCTCCCAGAGGTTCTCAGTAAATAGTGTGGCTGTGGACTTACCAAGGTCACTAGTTGACGAAACCAACGGCAAGACCCCAGCATCTACGGAAGGTTCATGAGCCTCTAGCGTCAAGCCTTGTCTCATGGTTCCCTCTATCCACCATCAGTCAACACACACACACACACACACACACACACACACACACACACACACTTTGCGGGCTCACACACATAAACGCACTCACACATACCCCTCCTTCTGTCCCAGAAGTCTTTTAATTTAAGTAGGGGAGCATATCTGCTTCCTGCATTTAGCTTTTACCTTTTTAAATTATTCATTTATTTATTGTAAATGTTTATTTATTTTGAGAAAGAGAGCAGGGGAGGGCCAGAGAGAGGAGAGAGAATCCCAAGCAGGCTCCACGCTCTCACTACAGAGCCCAACGCAGGGCTCAGTCTCACAGACCATGAGATCAAGACCTGAGCCAAAATCAAGAGTCAGAGGCTTACGTGGCTGAGCCACCCAGGTGCCCCTGGCTTTAAATTAAAAAAAAAAAAAAAAAAAAAAAACACAAAGATCTCTTCTAAGTTCTTTATAACCTACTTGCTCTCTTTGGGCTAGAGGAGGCGCTCCTTCCCACCTGAGCCCATCAGTATTCCCTGAAGCTTCTCTGGAATGGTCCGTTTTTTGCTTCTCTTGCCCACCAGGCTGAGCTCCTGGAGGACAGGGTTTGTGCCTCCTGCATGGCCAGAGTGGGGGTGCTTAGCGGCGAAGAACCCGTGCTTCGGAATCGAGCACCCCTGGGTCAGAGTCCCAGCCTGCTCTTGACTGACGGCAGGAACTTGGCCTCCCAGAGCCTCAGTTTGCTCATCTGTGAAGTGGGGATAATAAAGGGAGGCTAATCCCACTCAGAGTTGTGGGGATTAAAGAAAGAACAGACGCGGGGTGCTTAGCAGGTGCCCAGGGACGCAGGACATGTCCCATAGATGGAGCCACCGTGACTGTAATTATGGAAGCAATGCAGACATGGGAGTGACTGAATGGATGGAGACAGGGCTGAACGAGTAGCCACTCACCTGCCTGTCCCCTGCCTGGTGGGGCTGGACTTGTCACAACCTTCTGCAGGGACCCCAGGTGCCATCTCCCCACAGCAGAAAGGGTGCTGTGTTAGGAATCAAGGAGCAAGGTGAGCCTCTGAAAGGCAGGGCACTCAGGGACCAGGGGGGCCAGGCTCTTCCTCAGGTCCCTCCCAAACCCCACAGCTGCTCTGGAACCCTTCCGGGGCCCCGAGGGCGGTCCCTGCCAGGGAGCCTTGAGATCCCTTGTGCCACGGCCTCGGCTCCTTGCACTCTTACGTAAGCAAGCCTCGCTCCCAGGCTGACCGTGGCTTCTGGAGTTTGTTTAAGGAAAGCAGCAGCAGGAGAATGAGAATTGGAGCCACTCATTGTCTGGCAGAGGCTGCAGCAGACGTGCGACAAACAGCCCATTGAAGGCCGGAGCTACCCAGTCCCCAAAACAGCCTGCAGAAGGGACACCTCCTCCAGCATTTACAGAGGTGCCCCCGGGGCTCTATTTAAAGACCCACACGCTGGAATAAGCACAGGCAGGTCTATTTCTAATTGTCCACGTGGCCCTCTGGGACCGTCTCTGACGAGTGACTCCACTTCCCTGGTGCCTCAGACTGACCCCCCACGCCCACCCCACCCCCAGACATTTTAGTCTCTTCTGGGTCTTTTCATTAAGACAAACAAGCATCCTAGTCTATTCGGTCTTTCAACGTTGTTGTTTCTTTCTGAAACGTGGTTCAGCCTGGTCTCTCGGGGAGGTCAGCGTTCGGGCCAAATGCGAATGGTTAACATTTAATTGTTTTGATGACACCAAGTAGCAGAGCCCGGGATTATTTTGGGGGAGGGGCGTGCGGGACAGGGGCAGGGTGTGAAATACAGGCCACCTGCAGTCTTGGAACCCACAGTGATGGGTCTCCGCCTGGTGGAAAGAACCTCTGAAAGTGCACATGAGGGGCGCCTGGGTGGCTCAGTCCATTAAGCGTCCAACTTCAGCTCACGGCATGATCTCACAGTTCGTGGGTTCAAGCCCAGCGTCAGGCTCTGTGCTGACAGCTCAGAGCCTGGAGCCTGCTTCGGATTCTGTGTCTCCCTCTCTCTCTCTGCCTTCCCCTTCTTTCACTCTGTCTCTCTCTCTCTCTCTCAAAAATAAACATAAAAAAATAATAGATGAATAAAAGTGCAAATGACAAAAAAAATGGCCCCAGGGCCCAGGCTCCCTGCCTTTCCTGCAGCCACGCATGGGGACGGAACTGGTGGTGGCAGGGACAGCGCCAGGTGAGACTCTGAGCCTGGCATGTGTGTGTTATGCACCCATCCTGAGTGGCCCTGTAGCCAGGGATGGGGGCGGTCTGGAGTCAGGCAGATAGGTGTTCGAATCCTGGCTACACCAGACCAGGCAAGCTTCTACCTGTGTGCGCCGCAGTTTCTTCACCTGCAGGAGAGAATAATGAAAGAACCAGCTCCGAGGGTCGTGACGGTTGGAATGAAGTGATGTTTGCAGAGAAGTTAGAACAGGGCCTGGGGCTTGGCAAACAATCAGTTACTATTATCCCCACCTCGGAGAAGAGGAACCAAAGCTCGCGGAGGTCCTGAGACCTGCCCCAGGTCCCCAGGCCGGCCGCGGTAGAGACGGGGTTCAAGATCAGCTGGGTCCAGACCTGCACAGCCGAGAGGAAGGGGGTTCCGACGGAATCCTGAGCTGACAGAGCTGAGGGCCGCCTTGCCTACCCTCCCCCATGCCTGCAACGAAGGGGCCCGGGGAAATAAGGCGAAGCCTAGGAGTCTCGGTTGTAACGCTGACATTTGCCTAGTGCTTCTGGTTGCTTCTATTCAGTGCTCACACAGCCGGCACAAGGTGCCGGTCCTGCGCCAGGCACGTTACGTGTATTACCTCAGTTCTTGTGATAATCCCTTGTGAGGTGGCTCCTATTACTAACATCCCCATTTTGCAGCTGAGGAAACCGAGGCACAGAGAGGTTAAGTGACTTACCGCTGTCACACAGCAAGCCCATGCTAGGACTTAAACCCAATCTGGCTCCTGAATCCATTCTCTTAACCATCAGGTCAGGCGCTTTATATGCAAAAACGCCTCCCACTGAGCCTTGCCCTCACCCCTGCCCCCAGCACCCCTTTATCCTTTGCCACTTGTTTTATCCTTAAGGTGCTCATGCCCCCCTAACTTAACGCGTGCTTTGTTTATTGATTATGTCTATTGTTTATTGTCTCTGCTGTGTCTTTCACATAAGCACCGCCGGAGCTTGCACACAGTAAGCACTCAGTAAGTACTGAACTAATGAGTGAATGAACCACTACATGAAGAAGTGAAGGGCTCATAGCAGTTATGCCGTATTAAGTATATTAAGTACTGAGACTTGTGCAAGCCGTCATTTGGTTGAGTGGTGAGCCGGGGCGCAAACCCAGCTCTCACTGAAAAATGCTCTTTTTTTTTTTTTTTAACTTATTAGTTAGTTGGTTTGAGAGAGAACGAATGAGGGAGGGATGGAGAGAATCCCAGGCAGGCTCCGTGTTGCTAGCACCGTGCGCCACGTGGCGCTCCATCTCGCAGACTGTGAGATCAGGACTCAAGCCAAAATCAAGAGTCGGACACTTAACACACTGAGCCGCCCAGGCGCCCCCTCCGACGAAAACCAATCTTGTCTGTGGCCTTCTCTGTGCCGGTGCGCAGCTCGGGGATGACACAGGCCTGCCTTCGGGGAACTCAGCTCCCCTCGAGTGTGGGAGTGTGGGCCGAGGTGTGGAGAAGCTTCAGGATGAGGTGCTTTGTGCGAGTGCCCACAAGGCTTCTGGGAAGTTCCCCAGAAGAGGGAGGGGACATTTGACCCAGTTCCTCCCATCATCCACATTCTGCTGAGCCTCATCCGGTTGGTTCTCCTCCATGGGGTCCTGTAGGAGCACTTGGCCTGGGATGATGGGGTGATACTGCCTGGCCTGACACAGTTTCTGTGGTCACAGAGCCCAGGAAGCCCCTGGGAAACCGATGCCTCGTCCGGGCAGCATGTCCTGCACTCTACCTCCCAGCTCCGCCCTTCCACACCCTGTCCTTCCATTAGGCCCGTGCTTTACCGGAAACCCACCAGGGCAGGGCTCTTTCCCCACCTACTCCTGGGGTGCCCTGCCTCCCCCGCTCCTGGCCCCCCATGCCGCCTGCAGACGGAGATGCCCCAGGGCTGTCCCTATTCAGCTCTCAAACACTGGTTAGCTTCCTAACCGCTCACACTGATGGAGCCCTGGACGTGCTCCCGCATTCACTTGGCTGCTTTATCTCAACCCTCACACCCGCCACCCTCACCCTTTGCGTGGAGATGCTGGTGTCATTTCCATTTCACAGATGAAGTCACAGGGACAGAGAGAGAAGGCAGGCGCTGCCGAATCACACAGATTGCTAGGGGCGGCACTGAGACCGGTGGTAGGTCGGCTGGGGGTCATGAGGCTTTCCATACAGCCTCCCACGTGCGCAGGGGAGTGGCCCGAGTGCCCAGGGGTGACCCGGGAGGGACAGACATGAGGGCATCCTAGACAAAGCTCCGCCTCCTCCACTTGTGCTCACTCTGGAGCCAGAGTGTAGGCACGCCGCCCGCCCCCCCATGAGGTCTTCCTGCTCCCATCCCTGGGTGGAGGTTCAGGCACACCCCTTACACGAGCTGGTGGGACTGAGAGCTGATGTCCCCAGGTTTGCCCTCCCATGAAGGTCTGGGGCTCCAGACCTTTCCTGACCCATCCTCCACCCTGCGGGGCTTCCCTGGCTTCCCAAGGTGCTCTCCCCCACAGGAATGTATTAAAGACTTCTGTCTGTCCTTCCCCATGTGCGGCTCTGCGGACACACGGTATGAAGACTGAGATGAGAATTTTAATGATGAATTTCTTGGTGCAACTGGAATTTCAGTGGGGCCTGTACCAACCACCCCAAGGCTGACTGAAGCCTTCTAACCAAAGCTCTTTCCTCCAGGACTTCTGAGCAGGTCTGCCCCCCCCTCTCCCCTCCCCGCCTCTCCTCCTGGTGATGTAAGCCCAGGAGGCAGCCCGGGGTGGGGATGGGGGGGCGGGGCTCAGCACCCACTCCCAGCCAGACCCCGAGGGAGCTGCCGGTTTGAGCCGGTTGCATCTTGGGATCAGCTTCTGCTGCCTCACATGGACCAGGCGTCCAGAGACCACAAGACAGAATTTAAGCCCCTCCTTCTTCAAACCTGGGAGATTTCTGGCAATCTCAGGGAAGGATCTGATATTTTGTCTCCTGCTTTTCTTTAATAGCAAACGGATGGAAAATGCAGAAAACCCGGTGCTCAGCAAAACCTCCCTCTATAGGAAATAGCTGCAAACCGCGCTCCAAGATGAACACCCAGCCAGCTGAGGTGTTTCTTGGAGCCTCTGGCTCGGTTACATAAGGCTGATGGCCCAGCCCAGGCGAGCTGGCCGCCCTGGCACTTGGCAAGCCCCCTTCACTCTGTGAGCCCCCTGCCCTGGGCTGGCCAGGCCCCTGGGAAGACACAGGCTCTCTCTGTGATTAACAGCTGGTCTGTTTAATACTGACTCCTCCCCCTTGCCCCTTCTCCCCTACCCCCAGGCTCCTTTTTCATGGAAAAACAACAGTTTCCATGATGAGCTCAGTGTAGCAGCAGGGACTGAACCTGTCTGGGCCTTCATTTCCCCATCGGAGGGTGCGGATTAAGTGACCTGTGGTTTTTGCTGGGAGCCAAGATTCCATGATTCTATGGGTTTTCTCATGGAGGAAAGCTTCCCCCTGGTCTTGTGTCTGCAGACCGTGACCGAGAGGGAGGGTTTCCAGGCAGAGCCACCGAGCCCCCTCCTGTTGGGCTGTGACTAATCCTGTCGTCTTCCCCACCTAGCAACAATGCACACATACACAAGCAAGCATGCCTCACGTGGGTTTCTTTCATTCATTCATTCATTCATTCATTCATGCATGCATGTGTCCATCCAGTCCACCAGTCCATTCAGTCACTCACTCATTCATTTGTTCTGTGACTGCACATGGAGCCCCTGCTGGGTCCCATAGACGCACAAAGGAGCTGGGATCCCCTCCCTGCCCTTGAACTCACAGTCTGCAAGGAGAGGGGCGGCATGTAGGTCAGATGGGACAATGCCGAGTGAAAGGTCTCAGGCAGAGGTCTGACAGGGAGTAGTGAGGACAAGAAATGTCCACAGCATCCTGGATGTAGCTACGCTTGCTCCCACTAGACCCAGAGTGTAGACATGCCAATGAGGTGCCCTCAGCACTTTGGGGGTGATGTCTCTAATCATGTGCCCGGGACCTAGGAATGTTACCAAGTTGGCGATTCTTACCTTGACCACAGCACAGAGTCAAGGCTCAGGACTCTAAGGTAAGACAAAGGCAGACAAGCACCCAGGCCTCCCTATAGAATTCCAGAGCCAGTGTGGTCATTTCCTTCAACCTCCTCTTGAAGGCGAGGAAACTGAGGCATGGATTGGTCAAGTCACCTGCTCCGTGTCCCCCAGCCGGGGAGAGGCTGAGTGAGAGGAGCGTGGCCAGGTCTGCTGACTCCAGGCTGGTCTCCGGCCGGCTCCAGTTCCGGCACGCTGCTGTAACTGCTCATACCCCTCTGCCTCTTTCTAGAACTTTCCCTGGGAGATCCTGAATCAGACTGCCAGGCCGCAGCAAATGCTGCTGTGCTAGCAGACAGGGGTGAGCTCATCCCCCGAGGTGGCGTGGCAGGATGGTGGTGGCAGCCTGGGCTTCTGCTCCCGTCTGAACTCATGGATGAAAATAGCTTGCCTGCGGTCTATTGATACTCAATACTCTATCATCAGATTGAGGAAGTCAATTAGAAGTGTCTCGTTTCCCCCGCCCGGGGGGCCTGGGAACTGCACGGAAGCCAGAGACCAGTGACCCATGGGAACCAGGCCCTAAGTTCCCCTTGACAAGTCCACCAAAGCCAGGGGCTGCAGGCCACATCGGGCGGCTCCCGGGCGCTGGCGACAGGGGAACCTGGAACCCAGCTCTCCAGTCTGGAGAATGGGCTCAGGCTCAAGTTCAAGAACATCTGGTCCTCCTGGAAGATGCACAGGAAATAGCTCAGGATGGGAGGGCCCTGGGATTGCCCTGAGACTTCCTGTGGGCAGTGGGGCCGAGGCCCCGAGCCCTGGCTGGTATGAGATAGGAGCCACTGTGGCTGGTTCCACATGGCACCTCGGGGACACTGGCCAGAGGTACCAGTGCCCGGGGGAACACAACTCCTTTCCTTCCACGTGTGACATGCACAGAAGCGGGCCCCCTTCTCCCTCCAATGCCACTGCTGACCCGGGCTAACCAACAGGAGCCCCCCTCCCACCAGAGTCACACTGGGCCCCTTCCTTGACACAGCCTAGCCCTCTGTGGGCCGTAGGTCTAACGTGGCTCCACCTTTTGGTTCAGTCAGCTCCCTCCACCTTTGCCTCCACAGCCTGGCCCCTTTCCAGGCCCTGGGGTTCCTTCCACCTTCCCTCCCCTGGCCAGTGATGGCTATGCTAGCACAGGGTTAAAATGCCAGCCCAGCCCTCATTTTCCTACCTGAGGATCCCAACATCAGCATCACCTGCAGAGATTGTGAAAACCGAGGGCTGAGCCCTACCCCCAGAGTTTCCAACTCGGTAGGTAGGTCTGGAGTGGATCCTAAGAACATCCATTTTGAACAAGTTTTCCAGTGACACTAATGCTGCTGGTCCAGGGACTACACTTTGAGGGCCACCGTGCTAGGCAATGATAGGATGAGAAGGGAGGCAGCTTTAGCTGACCTAGCGGGGGGGAGGGGCTCCCCCACCTCCAGGAGGTGACATTGAGCTGGGACGTGAATGACAAGGAAGAGCCAGTCGTGCAAAGGTCTGGGGGTTCCTGAACTCTTCTGTGCCACAGGCACTCAGGCGGTTGAGCGAAGCCTGTGGAACCCTTCCCAAAGTGATGTGTTTTAATGCATAACATAATACAGGGTTATGCAGGAAAATGATTTCAGTGGAAATCCAGTTCAATCCATAGACCTCTGATTAAGAACCCCTAGGGGAGGAGTGTTCAGGGAAGAGGAAACAATCAGTGCAAAGTCCTTGGGGTGGAAATGAATTTGGCAGGTTGGAGGACAAGACAGGGGCCCGAGCTCAATGGGTGGAGGGGGACAAAAGCAGGGACCTGTGGCCAAGTGGCTGGCTTACAGTCTGTACTGGGGCTTTTAAGCAGGGGGCACAGTGATCAGATCTCTATTCAGTTTTTTAATCCTTATTTATTTATTTTGAGAGAGAGAGCATGAGCAGGGGAGTGGCAGAGAGAGAGAGAGGGAGAGAAAGAATCCCAAGCACGCTGTCAGCACAGAGCCTGATATGGGGCTCGATCCCACATCTCTCCCACAGAGAGATGATGACCTGAGCAAACTCAAAGTCGGTCCTTTAACCCACCGGGCCACCCAGGCGCCCCTGATCAGATCTCTATTTTAAAAGATCACTTTGGCCGCTGGTTGGTGAATGAGATGTTAGAACCAGAGGGAAGGCAGGAGGACCCTTGAGGGGCTGTTGCCAGCCTCCCGGTGACACACGGGAGAGGGTCTCCGGTTCCAGCAGAGGGACTAGAGTCTGCGGAGTCGAGTGGGATCTGGGAGGCCTAGCCGAGTGAACTGTCTGGGCGCTGGACACGGAGCAGAGGCAAGGGAGGACGCGGCTTTGGGGTTAGAGCCCGGGGCTGACTCTGTTCTTAATTCACGGCGTGACTTTGGGCCAACTGCTTCCCGGCCTTGGTCCTCATGGAAGGAGGGGTGGACCGACTCTAACTGCGAGGCTGTAAAGCGTTGGGTGCGGGACTGGCGAGCCCTCTGGCTGAGAAGGGCTGTTTGCCGGGAGAGGGTGATGCCCAAGGCGGCGGACGCCCCTGTGGCTGCCCAGCCGGCCTGCGGACTGCTCCGGGGGCGGCGGGGGCGGCGGGACGGCGGGGCGGAGAGGCGCCTCCGCTCGGCTGCCAGCGGCGCCCGCCCGGCACAGTGGGAACCCGGAGCGGGCCCAGCGGGGGCGGGGCTAGCGTCGGTCACCACCTCCCCCTCCGCGCTCCTCCCTCTCCCCTCCTCTTCCGACCACCTCCTCCTCCTCCCTCTCCCCGCCTCCCTCCTCCTTACCCCTTCTTCCCCATCTCCTCCTCTCCTCCCTCCTCCTCCTTCCCCTTCCCTCCCGCCCCCCATCTTCCGTCCCCCCTCTACTCTTTCCTATCCTCCTCCCCTCAGAGCGACTGGAAAACAGGGACAGCACAGAGGCGGACCACAGGACAGGACAGTGCTCAAGACGAAAAGCTGCCACTTCTCAGTGCCCGCCCTTCCCACTCACCCCTGCCCTTGCTCTCTGGGTCCAGGGCTGGATGCCTGGAGGAGGGGCCTTCCCCTACCCACTGGACACCTGTTGGCCCTCCTGCAGAAAAATGCTTCCTTCCCGCCATCCCACTTCATTGCCACAGCCCCCCATTCCCTCCCTCGGACCCTTGAAGTGCAACCTGGAGATTGCTTCTGGGAGGCTCCAGCATTTATTCAATCAACAAGTTTATTGAAAGTTTATTTCAAGTTTATTGAAAGTTATTTCAAGTTTATTGAAAAGCTGTTCCTTGCTGGCTCTGGGCTAGACCCTAACACACATTAAAATCCAGCCCTTGCCAAGGAAGAGCACCCCTTGAGTGGAGGAGACAGAAATGGATAGTAGCATGAATACAGCACCCATTGTCCGCGAGGTCTGTGAAGGTGAGGCAGTATTATCCTCATTTACATATGAGGAGACAGATTCCATACAGGGTAGACAAAGAGAACAGAGGAGTGAAATTTACCTTTACATTTATATACACAACCCTAAAGAGGCAAATCACTTAGATTATACAGATCACTTAACAAAACCTATCAGCACGGCTACAATTTAAAAACCTGAAAATCTCAAGTATTGACAGAGACAAGGAGCCACTGGGATTTTCATACTCTGCTGGTACAACACGGTGCAAACACTTTAGAAGAATGCTTGGCTGTGCCCGTTAGAGCTAAGCCTGCAAAATCCCCATGATGCAACAGTTCCACTCCCAAGGGCACTAAGTGCTTCCATCCACCCAGAGAGACATGTTCAGTGATGGTCATGGTCATAGAGGCTTTGTTCATGTATCCTAGCCCCCAACTGAAACAACCCCAATGATCCTCAACGAGGAAATAGATCAATGGTGTAGGCATAGAGTAGAGAATTGTGCATCCGTGAAAAAAGAACGCCCTAGTGTTGCAGACACAGCCTAGATGGACCTTACGGATAATATTGAGTGAAAAAAGCCAGACACAAAGGGGAACATACTGAATGACTCCATCCGTATGAAGTTTTAGGCGGGAAAGCTGATCTAAAGTGGCAGAGATCAGAATAGTGATTACGAAGTCGCTGACTGCGGGGACACAGAGAGCCTTTGTGGGGGCCAGAAACGCACTAAGTCTTGATCTGAGCGGCGGTCACCCTCGTGTAAGCACGTGTACAAACGCATCAGGCTCCACACTGAAGGTCTGTCACTCCACGTCACGTAAGTTAAATCTCAACTCAAACAAACCGAAGAGCTCCTGCCAAACAACTAGGGCAAGTTAGGAAATGCAAGTGTTTTATGGGCAAAGAATGGAAATTGGTCATTCACAGAAAGAGAAGTCCTCAGCACTAGCAAGCATTTGAAAAGATGCCCAATCTCATTAGCAATTAGACAAATATATACTGAAACACCGTATCACGTGACCCCATTAGAATGACGATTAGGTGCGCCTGGGTGGCTCAGTTGGTTGAGCGTCCAGCTTCAGCTCAGGTCATGATCTCGTGGTTTGTGGGTTTGAGCCCCATGTCAGGCTCTGTGCTGACAGCTCAGAGCCTGGAGCCTGCTTCGGATTCTGTGTCTCCCTCTCTCTGTGACCCTTCCCTGCTCACGTTGTCTCTCTTTCTCTCTCTCAAAAATAAGTAAAGCATTAGAAAAAAATAAACAAAAAAGAATGACCAAGATTAGCGAAGTGGACAGTACCAAGTGCTGGCCAGGACATGGGGTGGCCGGGCGCTGGCGCATGGCTGGAGGGCATGTGATTAGCTGGCTCAGGCCATGGGGAACCAGCCAGACCAGCAGCCCTTGGTGAGAGCATGTAGGTTGCACACCTTGGGACCCAGAGAGCCACTCTTAGTGTTTGTACAGGCTGGCAAGGAAGCCGGGAGGATAACATGGTCACTGGGACATTATTTATGGGAATGCTGCTCTGAACTCAACCTTGGTGCTCATCAAAGGGAGGGATATGGCAGCGGGTGGGACACACTGTGGAATTCTGCACAACCGTTAGACACGGTGAACTTCTGACTGCAGACCGTGCATACACAGGTCTCAAAAAATAGAATCAACTGAAACAAGAACTGGAACTCAATTTCCAGCAGAGTACATTGCATGTAAGTTAACACCCCCCCACACACAATAGCTCTGCATATTTTATGAAAATCTGTGCATATTTAAGGGCATATGATAAACATCCGAATGGATGCTTAAGGGAGCGTGAGAGTAAAGATTGGGAAGGAAGGAGAAAGATAAACTAAAACACGACCCAGCCATCCTGCTTCAAGAAATCAAAGCATATGTCTCCACCAAGATTTCAATATGCATGTTCCTCGAAGCTGGGTTTGTAATAGCTCCAAGCTGGAAACAACCCAAATGTCTATCAACAGATAAATGGATGAACACATTATACTCTAACCATACAATGAAACGCTACTCTACAGTTAAGGAGAGAAAAAAACACTGATATACAAAACGATGTGGGTGACTCCAAAAAAAATTATGCTGAGTCACAGAATACAGACTGTATGATTCCACTTGTATAAAGTCCTAGAAAATGCAAACTAGTCTATAGTGACAGAAAGCAGAGGAGTGATTGCATCCAGAAAGCGGAGGGTGTGGAGAGGGGGGAGGTGGGAGGGAGGGATGACCGAAGGGCTCAAAGAAACTTTGGGGGAGGTGATAGATTTGTGCATGACCTTGATTAAGGGGTTGGTTTCTCATGTGTATACACCTGCCAAAGGTCATCAAACTGCACTCTTTAAATATGTGCAATTTATTTCCTGTCGATTAGAGCTGCAAAAAAAGAAAATAAGAAGAGCACTTTGCATTAACTAATGATGATAATATACCTTCAACTAAAGGGTGTGATAAACCCAACTCGTTGCCTTTGAAATTAAAAGCGAACAAAACAGGGGTGCCTGGGGAGCTCAGTCAGTTGAGCGTCCGACTCTTGATTTCTGCTCAGGTTTTGATCACAGGATCATGGGATCGAGCCCTGAGTCAGGCTCTGTGCTGGGTGTGGAACCTGCTTAAGGTTCTTTCTCCCTCCCCCTCTATCCCTCTCTCTCTCACTCACTCGCTCTTTTGAAAATAAAATAAATTAAATTAATAAAATTAAAAAAATAAAAGCTAACAAAACCTAAAAACGAATAAAGCAAAAACTAAAGCTTAGATGGTGAAATGATATGTCCAGGCTCACAGCCGGGATGCTGACTCCTAGACAATCACTATGACACTCTGGCTCAGGGCTTGCACTAGTTCACACTAGTTCACACTAGTTCAGGGTGCTCTGTAGGCACCTGTACTTGGTGGGGGCATTCACCCAAGCCCTAGGGTCATCTCTAGGAAAGGCAGTGGGCACTCAGAGATGGGGGGGAGGTGTCAAGGCCCTAACCTCTAGGCCCTCCCACCCAGTTGGGGAAAGACACTGGGACAGATAGTCACAAAGCTAGGTGAAGTCAGGGAAGGCTTCCTGTAAGAGGTGATGCCTGAGTTCACAGGTGTTTCGGCCAGAGTAAACACTTGGTGGGTAGTATCTGTTTATTGTCATGGCTTCCCATGATCTTAGAGAAAGGGAAGTAGAAAGAAAGAGGGAGTTCCAGGAAGAGGGGCTTGGTGGGTCTGGTATGTCAGAGAGCAGAGGTGAGCATGTCGATTTAGTTCTGGTGTAACCAGGAAATAGGTCAGATTACAGGGGAAGTCTTTCCAGGGCTGTATGACATCCCCCCTGAAAGTAAGCCTCCCCAAAGACACGGGGACACAGGACAGTTCTGGGCTCGGTGTGGTGAAGGCACCCCCTTCACTATGGTTGGAGCTTGGAGCTTCGCGCGGTCGACCGCGGAGTCTCAAGAGTAACCTTAAATAAGCGCCCACGTCTTCAGTCCTGAGGAATCCAATCTGCTGGTGCTTTACTCCATCAAGAAAGAGTGTCCTCCCTGGGTCTCTGCCTCCCGGACACACAGTAGGAAATCAGTACCGGTTAGGTTTCCCTCTTGCCTCCGTCCTTTTCCCAGACACGTGCAGGCTCTGCTCGATACCTACCCACAGGGCCACTGTCTGTACCAGGCCATGAGCAGGGCGGGTGGACCCTGAGGCCCGGGAAGACTCGGGCCCAGGCTCCCGGGATGATGGCCCCTCAGCCACGTGGAGGGGACGGGGCTGTTCTTGCCTCACTGCCGTGAAAAAGCCCCATTGTGGGGTCTTTGCGGGAGAATATATTTATTTTGTTTCCTGAGCTGTGTAAACAGTGCACCGTGCCACCAGGATTGAGGCGGCTCTGTGTGGCTGGGGAGGGATTACGTCCCCCTCCTGGGTGGTGTGGTAGAAAAAGGCCCCATTCAGTCAAGGCTGGCGGCCCACCGCGGTGTCCCTGGGGGCAGCCTGCTTTCCCTCTTTCCCCCCGAGGGAGGGGCTTGGACCAGGGTGTGCATGTGGGGGCTGGGAGGCACCCCTCTTCCCCTTGAGATGAAACCCCCCAGGCTGAGCTTCTCAGAGGCGGAGCCGACCAAGGAGGCGGCGCTGGGACTCAAGCGGGTCCCCCGTCTAGCGTTCTGGAAGGACTTCACATTTCTATCTGAGATGTTCCCTTGGAGGGAGGTTTCAAACCCGGCACAGAGATAGGCTGAGGGAGACCTTAACCATAGGACTCCAAATGCATGTTTTGAATTTGTGTTTGTATCATTTCTATGATTATTTTGCAAATAGCACAGCTATGTTGCATTATACTTGGGGCGTGTGTATGTGGAGAGTGTTAATTTGTTCACAGGAAATGTTTTGGACACACCTCGATTTTTGTGACCCTGTTCTGGCCTTTCTCTATTTTTTAGTGCACTGGGAGCCTCAGTCCCTGGAAATGGACCTGGATTTTCTGGACCTGAGGGCCCTTGGCAGGATGAGCCTGCATCATGAGTACCTTTGGACGCGGAGGGGTGAGGTGAGCGGGCAGGGTGCCCAGGTCTCCTGCAGCGGTGAGAACGGTGGGAGGCAGGGCTATGTCTTGGCCAGGTATCCTGCCGGTAGGCAGAGAGGCCAGGAAGGGGGTCGTTCCTCCAAATTGGCTGGTTCCCCAGATGATCAGGCCCTTGGTAGGGAACATGAAGTTCAAGTACTTGCAGGGCTGTTCCTGGCCTCTCCCATTGGGCCAGGCTCCCGGGTCAAGCACGGGCTGCCTCTCACTGGACGCACGCCCCACCTCTGCTCAGGACCCTCACCCACTTCTCTACTATCCTGTATTCCCATTTTCTGCCTGGCTCTACTATCCTATCCTGTGTGACCTTGCATTTGAGGGGCAGAAGCTAGAGCTCCCAACTACCAGAGGAGGCTCACTGTCACCATCCTGGCCATCGGGCTGGCCCTCTGCCTCCTAGTCCCAGTCCTGCCCCTGCCTCACTGAGTGACCTCGGGAATTCACCAAGCTGTGGGTTTCTCATTTGCACGGTGGAGGCTTATATTGGTTAGTGTCTGAGGGCCCTCTCAGCTCCAATTTTCTGTAAGCCTTGGAATCTGGATGCAAATAAACTGGGATCAGATGGAAAATCTTTACATGAGCACATGGAAGGTAGCAGCTGGGGGCCCACGGCAGCTCCGTGTTCCCATCACGGCTTGAAAGGGGTTTTCTCCTGGCCATTTGCATCCGTGCTCCTGGGAAGGTCAAGGATGTTTGGCTAATATACAGCCCTCCTCATCCCTTCACCTCTTGGAAAAGAGCCATAGAGGAGGGCTCGATGCTTGCATTTGGAGCAGAGGTGGGTAGTGGAGAGAGGAAGCAGAGGAGGGAAGGTATTGGGGCTGGGCTGCATTGGAAGGGGCTCTGCTCAGCCCTGGGGAGCCCATAGCTCCCAACTGCCTGTCCTAAAGTAGGGTCCGATTTCAGGTTATGGCCCAATTTCAGGAGAGAGAGGCCCACCTCACAGAGGACCTCAAGGGCCATTTGCTGTCCAGCAAGGCATCTCTGTGGGTAGGGTAGCCTGGCACAATGCTCTTGGCCTTGATCTTGTACTCAAGGGTGAAAGGAAGGTGAGGGCCTTTGAGGGGCCAGGGTCACCCAGGTTGGGCGTAGCCTGAACGCCTGGTGGATGCATATGCCAGCAACCTTAGCTGAGATGTGACATTACCTGGGACCTGGGGAACAGGCTCTGGCTTCCCCAGAACTTGACCTAGTCATTCCAGAGGAGGCTGAAGTGTTCTTGAAGGACGAAGGATGGATTCATGGATAGATGGATGGATAAAATCAGACGGACCTAAGGAAGGAATCCCCTATGATGTTGTGTAGATGACTAAGACCTACAATGAGAGGGAAAGCCAGACTTTGTCCCAGTGTCATGAGCCAGAGGGACTTGGAGCATGGATGCTGGGTGGGGTTGTGGAAAGGAGACGTGGGCGTGGTGTGGAGGAGAGTAGGGACTGGAAAGGATGGCTTGATTTGAGACATGTTGAATTTGGAGCAATGGAGGCAGAGCCAAGTGGAACAAGGGGCCCTTGTCAATTTGGAGATTTTACACATAGAGATGACAGCAGAGGTTCTGTTAATGGGTGGGTCCTCAAGGGGAGAAACTAAGGTGAGAAATCACGAAAGAAGCTCGAATTCATGCCCTCCGTTTACCTCACAGATGGGTAAACTGAGCTCCAGAACTTGTCTTCCATCTACCTAACCATCCATCCACTCATGCTTATTTATTTTTGAGAGAGGGAGAGAAAGCGTGCGTGTGTGCATAAGCGGGGGAGGGGCAGAGAGAGAGACAGAGAGAGAGAGAAAGAGAGAGAGAGAGACGGAGACACAGAATCCAAAGCAGGCTCCAGGCTCAGCGCAGAGCCCGATACAGGGCCTGAACCCATGCACCGGGAGATCGTGACCTGAGCCAAAGTTGGCCACTTAACCGACTGAGTCACCCAGGTGCCCCCACAAATTATTTATTGAGCAGCCACAGTGTGTAAGGTGATATTCCTGAAGATGTTCATGGTTGAGGGACCAATAAGCAATAGTCTGCAAGGGGATGGGGGAGAGAGATGCACCCTGGGAACCAAGGAACCTCAATAACATCCAATCTCGTGGAGCTCACATGAGAGCAGGAAAGCAAGCTGGATTTCCTCTTTGGTGGATCCTGGGAGAGGATTTTAGTAGACCTTTGGCAAGGGCTCAGGAGGGATTGTCTGGGCTGCTGGAAGACAGACAGGAATGCCTCTGGCTTCTTCCTCATGCTTTGCGGAGGCAAAACATTTCTGTTCAGTATGCAAAACATACTGTCTGCAGCGTCCAAATCGGGCTCCATCAGGACAGCGTTTCCCCCACAAAGAGCAGAGGCTCCGTCATGTACCATCTAGTCATTAATGAGTGATATCGTGATGCGTTGGGACAAGCCCAGTGCCAGCTGTCAGAAGATCTGGTTTCCGATCGGCCGCTGATGATAACCAAGTGACTGTCCTCAGATTGTTCGGCTGGAGCCCTGTATCCACGCGTCAATAAGGTTACTCACCCCTCCTTATCTGTTATTGCTCTTCCCGGTGGACTTCCCACAAATGGTGGCCGCCCAATAAATGCATCTGTTGAGGGGACGGGTGGATGGATGGCTAGGTGGATGGACAGGTTCCGAAGCTCACTTGGTACATATACAAACCAGAGGATATGAATTCAAGCTTCCTGAAGCTCCTTCCATCTCCAATTGCCTATGACCATACATATATGTCTTTTGTCCTAAGCAGCGTTCTCCCAAAGTTGCTTCGAGCTGGCCCATCTGGCCAGTTAGGCTTTTGTAGATTATCTCATTTAATCTCCTTGAGGGTAAAGACTGTACCATTCATTGTCACAGCTCCAAAGCCGCATTTCCGTGACCAATAAACACAAAGTAGTCACTGAATGACAAAGCCAGTCACTTCCAACTATCCTTTGATCCTCCAGAGACACGTTAAGGCTACGCAGCACCTAGATCTCACAGCAGGCAGCACACCGTCGTGTTGCTGGCTGATCAAGGATTATCCCGATGACAGGACGGGGTGTGTCCCGTGGCCAGTTTCTGGTGTGACGTCCACATGCGGCTTTGGAACTTCAAGCACAGGCTTGTCCCTCCATCCATCGGCCCGTCAACACAGAATCAGGAAGCATCATGTCCAGGCCCCAGTTCCGGCGTCAAGGGGATGCTGACAACTTGGAAAGTATCCGGAGGCAAGCGGCCAGGATGCTCAAGTGTCTGGAAATGACCATGAAGTGAAGAGTGATGAAAAGAACGGGAGGAAAAAGCCAGAAGAGAGGGAGACATCAGAGCTGCTGAGAATACTTGAAGGGTTGCTATTAAGGGTATTGTCCAAGCCAACTTGGACTAGACTTTGTATCTTTCCCTTCAGGGGCCTCCCGAGAAGAGGCCTGCCCCTGGGACGTAAAGTGACAGGGAGGCCGTTTTCAGCTCCATCTAAGAACTTCCCAAGATTTTTCCCGTCCGAGGTAGAAGAACAGAGAACTGACTGCCCACTAGGGTGGACAACGGGCGCCATTAGCCACGGATGAAGGAAGGTAGATTGTCCGCTACAGGCCGGGTGGTTGTCGCAGTGGCTCCCGAGGTCTCTTTCAGTGTGGAGAGCCCAGGATTCTAGAGAATTCAGCACCAAAGTACAGAGAAACCTCCTTGCTTTGTCAGTTTAGAAACCGCCTTCTGGTCCTGGTTGTGGTTCATCTGATTCCTGGCTGGTGTCCTTGAAACACATTTCTGTATTCGGCGGTTTTGGCCTTCAGCTGAGGCTGAAATGACTCTAAACCGCTCTCCATTCTGTCTTTACAAAAAAAAAAAAAAAAGGCTTTTTCTTTTCCAAATAAAGAGCTTAGGAGGTCTCAGGAAGACTGTATTCAAATGGAGAAATTCCATAAAAACTCATTAAATAATTAAACAAACAAATAAACAAGAAACCTCCAAGCCAAAATGGCATGGCCAAATTCAATTTGCCCAGCTGTCCAGAACACAGAGCTTTTGTCTGTCTGTCTTTAAGATCTCTCCAAGGAGGCTGGATTTGCCTGACCCAAGATCAGACCCATTACATTCAAGTCGGGGGATGGGTAGGTGGAACCCCTCCGATGATCGGACCTCCTGAAGGAGGATGGGGAGGGGAGATACACGGTCTCCATGGCAACACCATCGGGTCACCAAAACAGCCTCTTTTCACCTGGAGCCAAGTCTTCGAACAGCCACTCGGCCTGAGGTTTGTACATCGGGGGCCCCGTATCTGGTGGTTGGTGATGTCAGTGGAGCCTCTGATGGAGTGATTTTCTTGGAATTATGCAGAGTGTGGCCCATAAAAAAGAAATTAATCTATCAGCTGCAAGGCCTAAAATAAAAACTGATTCACAACCACTTTGTCTGTGACCCTCCCACGCCAACCAGAAGTCGCCCCGGCTCCCCCGCCCAGGGCTCCGTTGGGTTTTCTTTTCACAGTGGGCACAAACTGTCAGAGTCAGAATGACTCCCTCGGACCGTCCAACCCCCTCATTTTACAGATGAGGTTTCGTTTGAAGCTCAGCTCCAAGCGGGCTTGGCGTCCAACAGGAAAAGCGTTAACATTTTCCAGAAGCGGCCCTCCTCCGGGCTGAAGGCTACTTTAACATCTAAGTCCACGTCTTGTTTCAATTAGCTCTGGTGCTCTGGGCACACGCACTGGAAAATGGGTGAGTGAGGGTTGAGGAAGTGATGTCACTGGAGACCCCAGGTACGCTCCAGGCGGCGCCGTGACCACAGCCACCCGCAGAGCCCTCACTTGTCTGCTTAGTGATGGGGGGAGATGCAGGGGGCTTCTTCTGGAGCAGCTGGCTCCAGGTGGCAGCTACTTCCTGGCCACCAGGGGTCACGGTGGGGGAGGCGTGTCCGAGACCAGGCTCAGCGAGAGGTGGGAGCTTCTGGCTCCGCCAAACTGGGTACCAGACACAAGGGCGCCGCCTATTGGCTGCAGAGATCAGGGGGCTCCCGGTTTGGATCCACTGTGGGCAAAGGAACTAAATTGGCTGGGCCACTTGTCCAGGGGTCTGAGCTGTTTGAAGAGGAGCCTTTCCACCAGCCCTGTCCCCACCACCACCCCCATGACTTGCCCACCTGCTGAGCCTTGCAGGGAACCTGGGTTCTCTTACCCTGACTCGGTGTCACAGAGGAAGGGCTCAAATGCCCTGGGGTCGTGGACTGTCTATAAATCCACAGAGGACCCTGCCTGCATGGGTTTCTCTTCTGCATGAGTGCTTGCGTGCATGCGTGCATGTGTGTGTGTGTGTGTGTGTGTGTGTGTGTGTGTGTGTGTGTGGTGTTTGGGGGGAAGGGAGGGGAGACGGAGGGAGGTTCAGCTGTTGTGCTGACAATTGCAAGTCTGTTCTGAAGCCCAGAGGAAAAACTTAGTACAGACTAGAAGAAAGGAAATGTCAGGGTTTCCCAGAATATTTAAATAATTGCTGTTATTCCGGCCCTCGGATTGGAGGTCTGTGTGAGCAGTGGGCTGGCAGGAGTCCTCCACACCACGCTTTGTCCTGGACGCCCGGCCAGCTCTGTCGTGCCCGTGAGGGACATCCCGAGGGCATGTGGTGGTCTGGGGTCCTTCAGGGTGAAGGAATGCAGCCTGGGGCTCTCGGGTGAGGCGGCCGTGTCCACGGGCTTGTGGCACGTTGGCCACGCCACGGCTTGCCAAGAGGGCCTTCCCTCCGGTGTGACTTCTCTCCCATGCAAATGCCTGACCTGTGTTCTTACCCAGTAAGGTGTCAGCACGTTTCTAAGGAGGCTGCAAATGCCATTATGACCTGGGGGCATCCTCATCTGGTGTCAGGTTGTCCCAGGTCGAGCTGGATGCCTGGTGCTCCCGGGATCCCCATTGTACCTGCAGAGGGTAGAGAGTGCTTCCTCTCCGCACATGTGGTTGGGACGTGATGGCTTTCTTAGTCAGGATTCGTGCAGGCGCCCCTTCCCGACGTGTGCGAGGACGTCAGCGCCCAGGGGAAGGGGAGCATCTTTCCCGGAGCTCCTAGAGGTGCCACAGTGGAAGGATCAGCAGGGCTGGACGCTGGGGGTTCAAGTCCCAACTCTCCCCCATCCTTTCCAGGAGGTAGGGCTCTCGAGCCACTGTCACCCCCCCACCCCCACCGAGTAACCTGAGTGCTCCCTGGAGGACCCAACATGCCTCCTCTATAAACTGCATCCCAGATGATCTCCCAAGGGTGGCCGAGGCGACTTCCTCTGTTGCTTGGACAGACAGGCGGACACATGCACACGCACACACAGGCTCACTCTCTCTCAGAGCACCCTCATCTTCCCTACGTCACAGTCACTGTAAAGTTGAAACGGGGGACTCTTGCTTGTCACATTGTACTTCCTGACAACAGACATGGGACATAGCCGCTCCAGTGAGTCTTTAGTGTTGGAGCTCAGGATCCCTCTCTCGCTTTTTGGAACACCCCTCATTGGGTGTCTGCCATTTTCTTACGCTGGGGGGGACATCCCCGAGGTTTCTCTGTAAATGAGCGGTGCTGCCCCGATTACAGCTTGACAATGGCTTCCCAGCAAGTCCCAAATGCTTAATGCAGCCCCTCCCCCAACCTTGCTCAGTTTTCCTTGGCCCTTTGCTTCTCCTGGTGGCCCCCAGCAGAACCCTGGTTCAGAAAGGAACCCCCCAGGGGCGCCTGGGTGGCTCAGTTGGTTAAGCCTCTGACTTCGGCTCAGGTCATGATCTCACAGCTCATGAGTTCAAGTTCCGAGTTGGGCTCTGTGCTGACAGCTCGGAGCCTGGAGCCTGCTTTGGATTCTGTGTCTCCCTCTCTCTCCGCCCCTCCCCCACTCATGCTCTGTTTCTCTCTCCCAAAAATAAATAAACATTTAAAAAAAGAAAGGAACCCCCCATTTCCTCAGGATGCACATGGCAGGCCACAGTCACCTCTCTGGGAAGTGTTTTAGCCCAAATATTGAAGAATAAAATGGCAACCCACCTTCCCCAAAGGTTTTAGTAGATACTTTCTGGAGGGTCCCCGGATGGGGTTCCCAAAACCACCTGAGTCACTTAAGGACGGCAGGACCATGACGATGGGTGTGAGGCGTCATCAATAGGATTCACGCTCCTTGTCTGTCCTCATGAGGACTCTTCCCTGCTTGGAGCCCTCTGGCACTTGGGGGGCAGCACAAGGGGGAGCCCTGACTTTACCCGCCCCCAGGGACCAGCTGACTTAGTCCTCCAAGGCAAGCTTCCTAGGGTCCCTTGAAAGTCCTGGGGTGGATTATAGGAGGTCTATAAAGTCCCTGTGAGTGAATGCAATATTTTGGGGCTGTGTGCATGCATATTTCTGGAATGAGCGTTCACAGTCATATTCTCAGAGATTTTGAGAACAACAAAAGGTTAGGAGCTTCCAAAGCACCTGCTCAGAACTCCCAAAGGAGCAGAGTTTCCTAATGTTGCCGAATCAAACAGAATAAGTCAAGGAGTATGGATTTAAGATTCTGTCTGGGTTGGCCATCTGGAGCAATGAGCTCCCTGGGCGTCAGAAGTGTGTTGGGAAATAATTTGATAGCCTCCCTGAGCATTTGGTCTCTCCAGATTGCCTCCTTCCTGGACTACAGCATCAGAGCATCCCTGGGCTGAGGGACCTCACAAGCTGTAGTTCGTTTCTCTACCTGGCACCCTGCCCTGGGTCGCCCATCGTTTATTTCCCAGGGCGGGCTCCGTGCGATGCCAGTCCAAGTAGGGCTTGCGGATTCATGCCCGCGGCAGGCTGTCACTGGTCCACAGTGAGACTGATACAGAGAATGGGAGCAGGCACTTCGAAGCTGTTATAGTGACTGGACATTGTTGAAAGACCCAAGAGAATGATCAGAGTCAGCAAACGCCGGCTTGGAGTTGTGTTTTGTGTGCGAGCGTGTTTGACGGCACAGCGGCAGGGACAGGAAAAGTAATTACCCGGATTAAGGCGACTGAGTCGGAACGTGAATCGATGCACGGCTTCCCTTCGTCGAAAACATCTTGCCAAAAAAAAAAAGTGGCAACACTAAACAGTAGGCTTAGTGAAGACAGAGAAAAAGTATGAATTATAGAAAGGCTAACACATTAGGCTGAAAATTCTTGTCTTTATAATGTGATAGGAAGGGGGAGATGGGGACAACCACCGTCGCATGCAAAGTGAGATGGACATTAGGGAGACGATCCTGCGGAAATATTTGCAGAAATATTCAAATGACGGAAATTTCTGCAAGTTTTTCCCAACTTTTTAAATCTGTCCACTGGGCAAACATATCTGTGTGTTTCTCCAACATCCGCAGTAGTTTTGAGGACTGAGGGCTTCCAGGCCAGAAAGTACAAATGTGCCATGCTTTGTGTCAAAATGTTTTTCGTGTTAAATCATTTTTACTATATTAGGCATGCTGTGCACATGTCAGATGAATCTTCCTGAAAGTTTTTTTTTTGTCATTTTTTTAAAATTCATTTTTGAGAGAGAGAGAGAGAGAGCGTGAGCAGGGGAGGGTCAGAGAGAGAGGGAGACACAGAATCCGAAGCAGGCTCCATGCTCTGAGCTAGCTGTCAGCACAGAGTCTGACGAGGGGCTCGAACCCACAAACTGAGATCATGACTTGAGCCGAAGCCGGATGCTTAACCGACTGAGCCACTCGGGTGCCCCTGAAACTTTATTTTTTAAATCGTGTCATTAACCTCTGTGTTGCAAATTTCTGTGACAGTTTGGAGGGATAGCATCACCCCACAAAGCGTCCTCGTGCCCCCGCCCCAAGAGGGGGACCACGGTTCTGATCCCCAGCCCCCCACCCCCCACTACAGATTACGCTAGCCTACGCTGGAACCCTACGGTGCATGCTCTTTGGGGCTGGCTTGCACTCAGCGTAAGTTTTTGAGATGCATGCATGGTGTGTGTGTGTGTGTGTCTATGTGTGTGTGTGTGTGTGTGTCTGTGTGTGTGCACGCACGCACGTGCACACTTCATTCTCTTGTCTCCTTGAGTCATAGTCTATGTCCCAGCCTATCACCATTTGGTTAGCCAGCTTCCTGTTAATGGCTATGTTGTCTGTTTTCTGCGTTTGATCACATGAAAAGTAGGGGCGCTATGGTGGCGCCTGGATGGCTCAGTTGGTTAAATGGCCGACTCAGGTCATGATCTCACAGTTCGTGAGTCTGAGACCTGAGTCAGCCTCTGCGCTGACAGCACGGACCCTGCTCAGGAGTCTCTCTTCCTCTCTCTCTCTGCCCCTCCCCCATGCACGTTTGCTTTCCCTCTCTCTCAAAGATAAAGAAACTTTAAAATAAATAAATTACTTAATTAACTTTTTAAAAAGCTGCTGTGAACGCTCTCGCATAAGTCTCGCAGAGTCTGCCTGCGTATCTGCTGAGGGGACGACGGGGCAGTGGAGGTGGGGCTGGTGATTCTGACGCCCGCCACACGCTGGCTCCCGCACTGCCGGTGACCTTCCCCGTCAAGTGCGCGCTGTTCCCAGGACAGTCTTACCCCTGCGGACCCTACAGCTCTGAAGGGTCTCCTGATGGCCACCTCGTCCCCCCCGTCAAGGCCTTTGGCCCTTCTCTTCTTCCCTCTGTCTGGGCCATGGCCGTCTCTCATCCTTCACATCACTTGCGTAGAAGGATCTTCTTAAAGGCAGCATCATGCTCCATCCTGCGACCCTGTTTGTCTTCTTCACTGTGCTCGTGGCCGCTCAAAGTTATCTCGTTGGCGTGCTGACCGAGATCATGGGCTTGCTGGCTGGCACCCGGCTCCAGGGAGACAAGGGCCTGGCTTCTGCCCTCGCCCCCAGATTTCTGGGCCTCAAACAGTCCCTGACGCGGTGTGGACACCGTAGATTTTGGCTGAATGGCCAACTTAAAATCAGCGGTCGTGGGGTTGGGGAGGCTTTCTTGCCACACGCACAGTAATAATAGTTACAATAAAGGGGGTGGGAAGAAACTTTTGCAGGTGGTGTATATGTATGTGGCCTTGATGGTGGTGATGACTTCATGGTATATATTCACCCCTAGTGTGAGTCGTATACACCAAATATTTACAGCTTATTACATGCCAATGACACCTTGATAACATGGTTTTAAAAACAAACTAAAGGGGCGTCTGGGTGGCTCGGTTGGCTCAGGTCATGATCTGGCAGTTCGTGGGTTCAAGCCCTGCGTCAGGCTCTGTGCTGACAGCTCGGAGCCTAAGAGTCGGCTGCAGATTCTGTTTCTCTCTGCCCCTCCCCCTCTCATGCTCTGTCTCTCAAAAATTAAAACGTTTAAGAAAGAATTAAAAGCAAAATAAAAAGGTAATTATGAACCCTACCGTAGTGACATGGAAAAGTGTTCATAAACATTTAAAAAGACAAAATCGAATATTACAGTTTTAATAATGTAAACATAAGCATTTGCGTGGACCCAGATTACCAAGCAATGCCTGGTTGGATTAGTAAATAATCAATCAATCCATCGATAATCTCAAGGGCCTTGTCGTCCAAGGCAACACGGCCCCCACCTTCCACCACCATCATGGAGGCTCAGCTCCCTGTTCCGACTCCCGGGGGCTTCGAGTCCCTGACCTTCGAACATGAGCTGATCCATCTGGTCGCCTGGCCAGCTCGCTGCAGTCGGGGCCTGTGAAAGGGGCCCTTGTCACATTTCACTGTGTGGTCATTCACTGGGACTGACTTGCCTGGCCGAAAATTTTAATTTTCTTGAAAAAATTCAAAGCATCCGGAAACGCACAAGCCCAGTGTCCCAGAGCAGGTAGGAGAGGGGTGAATACGCTTGTTAGGAAGCCTCCTCAGGGAGAATGAAGAAGGCGGGAGCCCCGTCTGCCTCTCTGAACCCCTTCCTCCTACCCAAAGCACCCCTGTATCAGTGCTGGGGGGGGTGCGGGGCGGGAGCACCCAGGAGGGGATCTGAGGTGTTTATAAGGGAGCAGGAGGGGTGGCCCCTCCACATCTTCGACATTTACTGAATGTTCGCTCCCTAAATATTTCATCAGACTGTCCCCACACTCTGCCCCTGAACAGCCCTTGTTCAAGGGCTGTCGTCACTCACCTGGACCGTGGAATCTGAGCGCCTCCAAACTGGCCACCTGACTTCTTGGGGGGTGTCCAGTCTGTTCTATTCCGAGCAGCCAGAGCGAGAGTTCTAGAGTGAGCATCTGATTGAGTGCTGCCCCCCGCCTCCTGCCCCCAACGCTAGAAAACATCTCCGAGCCATCATCACTTACAGCTAAAATCCAACTTCTCTCCTGGGGCTCAGTCGTCCGCACCTGATGCTGTGTGTTACGCCCGTCTGCTGCTCCTGTGTCACCTCCCTCGTCCCCACCCTCTGTCTCACCTTAACACCCACCTGTCAGGTTCAGGAGCCTCAGGAACTGGCAGTGCCCTGCCCACACCACATTGCTTCACAGTAAGGCAAAGGCTCAAAAGTGTCAGTCTGGGAGCAATGGCAGATGGAGCTGGGAGAATCTAGGAAGGCTTCCTGGAGGAGGTGATTTGGAGAGAAGCCTTAAAGGGAAAGTTAGCATTAACAAAGCAAAGAAGAGGGGAAGGATTTTTAGGATTAAATCTTTTGCAGGATGATCTCATGGATCTTAAGTGGCAGGGTTGTCTCTGCGGCTCGGGTGTGGCTGGAGGGGGTGTGGAGAAGCAGAAGGGAGGCTAGAACATGGCGCTCAGGAGGCCAATCTTTCTGTCCACCAGGGTCTGGAATTGAGGCTTTGGAATGGCACAAGGGAAGGGGTTGGAGCCAAGACACTTCTCTAAGCCAGGACCACATGGTCTGCAGCTGGAGCCAGGGTGGCCAAGGAGAGGCCATGCCCGCAAGAGGAAACCACAGGCTGCACATCCACCTCCACAGGAGTTTGGGATTAAAAAAAAAAAAATGTCTCCACAGGAAAAATTAAAACGTCGGGTGTGCTCTGCTGGTGGATTTAGGCCCGAAGATATGTGCTTTCTGAGGTACAGCTGCTCCCAATCTAAGGAATCACCGAAATTAGTGCCTAAAGTTGATTGAACCCAAGGGCCGAGCAGCAGGGAGGGGGTGTGGCTGTTCTTCGGGTTGAAGGCTCCGAAACCCAGGCAGCAAGGGATCCTCACAGGAGTCCCGCCCACACGGAGCTGAAAGAACGTTACAAGGTGATAAAATACACAAGGAAACAGTTCACCATGAGTGAAGGTCAAGGGTCGGGGGCCGCAGGAACACCAATGGACGGACACCAGCCTGAAAGAGCCAGCAAACAAATACACTTAGTAGACGAAACACATTGGAAAAAGATACCAGAGAAGGAGGAGGAGGAGGAGGAGACAACGACATGAAAATCTGAAAGAGAACCACTGTGAGTTGAAAAGTGTCCCCGCAATGGCTGCCTGGGTGGCTCCGTCCATTAAGCATCCAACTTCAGCTCAGGCCATGATTTCCCGGTTCGTGGGTTCGAGCCCTGTGTTGGGCTCTGTGCTGACAGCTCAGAGCCTGGAGCCTGCTTTGGATTCTGTGTCCCCCCCTCTCTCTACCCATCCCCTGCTCATAGTATGTCTCTCTCTCAAAAATAAACACTGAAAAAATAATAAAAAATAGAAGTGTCCCCCCCTAAATTGATGCCTACGCTGAGCCTCCGAAAGAGACCTTATTTTGGAAAGGTGGCCTTTGCAGATGCAATAGGTTGAGGATCTCGACATGGAAACCTTCCGGATTGAGGGTGGGCCCTCAGTCCAACAGCTGAAGAAAGGAGAAATCTGGAAGCACAGGTGGAGGTGGAGGTCGGTGTCAGACAGCCACAAGCCAAGGGCAAGGAGGGACCCCCACGCCACAGCCTGCAGAGAGAGCCCAGCCCCACTGATTCCTTGATTCTGCAAGAGAGTATATTGTGGTCCTTTTAAGCCAAGTTTATGGTGATTTATTGTTCTAAGAAGCCAAAATGAATACCCAGAAATGAAAAGTATGGTCTTTATCATATTTTTGAAACTCTGTATAAAAATTCGCAGACCCCTGCTCTTGCGTCCGGTGGCCACCCGGATCCAAGGACCCCTTGTCACAAGCCGCGGTCCCCAGTGTGTGAGACCACAGGTGGGGACACTGATCTGGGGAGGGGGCAGTCGGCGCAGATGTGTACAGACGCCTACAGCAGCCCCTGGTGGAATGAAAGCAGTAAAGGGGTCTGACAGACCGAGGCCAATTTGGGGCAGACAAGTTGCACCTCTGGGGGACTGTGGAAAAATTAAGACGCAGAAACGCTTCCATAATGGAACCTCCTATTTGTGAGACGGGGGAGGAAATCTACAGACAGCCCCTGCAAACGTGTGTCTTTATGCACACATATGTCAGAATATGATTCAGAGCGTGTGAAGTAGGCTGAAGGCAGTGTGGGAGGTGGGTGCCATAGGTATCACCTGGATGGAGGGGCGGGGCCCCCAGGACAGGCATGATATTACCTGGATGGAGGGGGCGGGGCTCCTGTGGGCAGGCATGGGTATCACCTGGATGGGGGGCGGGGCTCCCGGGGGCAGGCGTGAGTATCACCTGGATGGGGGGCCGGGCTGCCGGGACAGGCATGGGCATCAGCTGGATGGAGGGACGCGGCTCCCGGGGGCGGGCGTGGGTATCTTCTGGATGGAGGGGGGCAGTCGGGAAGAGGAGCCAGCAGGCAGGGAAACCGAGTGTATGTGATATGATCATATTCCTGTTTTATGTCAAATTATGTACGTGAAGAAGGAAAATATACAAAAATAAACTTAGATGAAGAATTACAAGCAAGGTCAAGTAAAGACGCGTGGTGGCTGCTCGGCTCCAGCCGCCGCCGTCCCGAGGGAACGCGGGCCCAGCGTTCCCAAATCTCCAGATGCTTCCAATCAAGCTGGAAACCTGGATGTGCACATGAAATCGAAACACCGTGCAGTTGCCAAACGATACCAATTCTCCATCATCTTTTCTGGAAAACGCTGTGAAGGGAAACCAAACACATCAGGGCCGGCTTCCAGCACACACCTGGAGCTGATGGAGGCCCGCACATGCTGATGACCAGAGCAGGGCCTTCTGATTCATCTCTGAGAAGCGAGAGGGGAGAGGGAGGGACATGCACCGAGCCTGCCATGGGCCAGGCCCTCCCATAAGTCCTTTAGATGCTTTAATTGATGTAACTGACACAAAGCGTTAAACCCATTGCATAGATGGGGAAACAGGCTCTGTTGAGTAACTTGCTCCTGATCCAGCTAGTGTCTCCTCCAGGCCCCTCGACCTCCTGGCAAGTCTGAGTGTCCCTCCTCACCATCTCCCTCTCTGCCCTCCTTCCTTCCCCTGCCCCCACCCTAGGTCCCAGCTCACTTCCTCCAGGTCCAATATGCACAGCTCCTGGGCAGAGAGGACTTAGCCAAATGTAGGCTGGGCTTTGATGGGGGCACCGTTTACCTGCTCATAGATGAGCGTGGACAGGAGCCCTTCTAGAAACTCAGGCTGGGAGAATTAAAGCCCAGAGGGGGCGCATGCCTTGCCCGGGGTCACATTGCTGGACATCTCATGCCTCTCCTTCCCCAAGCCCTCCCTCTGGGGCATTAAATGGTTCCAGAGTTGTCTTTAAACCTCAGCTGGGGGTCACAGGGTGAGTTCAAGGAGGTTGGCAGGGGAGGGGACAAACCAGGGGGGACAGACAGCCCCCTACAACCTCCCTCACGGCTAGTGCCCTGCACCGCACCGCCTCGCACGGCCCACCAGAAGGCCGGGCAGCTCCGGGGCTCCCTGGTAATTGGGGCTGTGAAGGCACTCGGTGAATCCCAGGCAGATTCTCAGGGTCTGCTCTGGGTTTCTCTTTCCAGCCGCAGCTTTTCCCCACGGTTTATTATTAGCAAAAAGGACAAAGCCTGGGATGGCTGGAGGCTGGCTGCTGGCGTGGGGTCCTGAAGCCCTGCAGGCCCTCTTAGCAAATAGTCCCCTTGGACCAGGGCAGCTCTTCCTGCGGTGGGAGAAGAGCTGGGGGAGGTCCTGCTGTCCCCCACCCCCTGTGCCAGACACAAATGCACCCCAGGCTGCTGGACTCTCCCGGGCAAGTGGCCTGGGCGATGCCTCGGTCTCAGAGGAATGGTCCCTGCCGCTCTTGCCATCCTGTCGCGTCAGGACTTGGAAACCCTGTTAGGCCCTTGGTTCTGCCTCCCTCGGTTACATCTCAGGCCCCCTCCCAGCATCGGCAAAGTCAGCCATATTCCTGCATCAGAAAGAGGCACTGTCCCTCCTGGATCAGAGAACATCTGCTGGGCTGCCTCAGGGCCACTCAGACCCCAGCATCGCACTCAGCCATCAGCACCCACCCCGCTGCCCCCTCCCAGCCCCGTCCCGGCCACACCCGCAGGGACATCACCGCACAGAGGCCCAGCTACAGGTGTCCTCCTCTTACAGGTCCTGCCCTTAAAGGGGGGGGGGGGAGTAGGGTCCCTCCATGACCCCCTCCCCGGGACACCGTGAAAGACCTCCCACATCAGCATCCGGGTCCCACTGCATTGTTCATTTCCAACACCCTCCTTCTCCCGGGATTGAAAGGTACTAATCAGCCTCCTGGGCCAGAAACACCCTCGGCCCGTGTAAGAGGTGGTAAGTACCACTCCTGGACCTTTCCAGACCAGCACCTGGACGACGGCTGTGAAACGTATAGCCAAGCCTTCTATTCTTCTGTTCATGGTTCCTCCATGACCCCCACCTCGGGGTAACTCATGCTGGGTCTGTGTCTCCCTTCCCTGACGGCCAAAGGTCATGTGTTAAAGGCAAAATTGGGGGGTGAGGGATTCAAAACAGTCTATCACATAGCGTCTTGTCCCCACTGCGATGCTCTTACTGCTCAGCTGGGAAGCTGCCTTCCGCCAGCTGAGGCTGTACCGCCTCACATGGCAGCTTTCTCTGGCTTTGGCTGCAAGAAGGAGAGGGCGAGGCCCAGGTCTCATCAGATTTCTCTGGAAGGCGGCCACGGGCTGACGGCAGTGGGCTCTGCGGCACGTCCCGGGTTCCCACTCTGCAGGCCCTGCTTGGCCTGCTGGGCTAAAGAGCGAAGGGTTTAGAGCCACAGCTTTGGCGTTTGTATCTGGTGTTCCCACTTCCTGGCCGTGCACTCTCGGGGAAAGCACTTCAATTCCCTGAGCCTTAGTTTTTGCATCTGTAAAATGGGATTCTCAGTGTGTTACCCGCACTCCTTTTCGGAAACCCTGGGCATCAGATAGGTTTCAGAAATCAGCGTTTCCCGGCTTCGCACGGGTAACGTGGTGCACGTCTTCCGTATTACATTAGCACCCCGATGGGGTCCGAGAGCGCGTTGCAATCAAACACATTAGTGTTTATGCAGCTAAACTTTTGAACAGAAGCCAAAGCAGTGAAGACCGTAAATCGCTCCATGTCTGTTCAGGTCCACTCTTGGTACCAAACGAACGTTGCCAGAATTTTTTTTGGTTTTCAGAGGCGTGGAGATTTGGGGCTGTAGATGGGAATGGTCCACCCTGTGTCTCCGTGGGTGGTGGCACACGGCATAAAGAGAGAAAATGTGTCCGTGGCTTTGAGACCCGACCGAACCCAGCTGTGAGGATTGGGATAAAAAACGTCTCCTGACAAGGCCGAGGGCGGGGAGTGGGGACAATGCTCCTGGACCGGCTGTGCCGTTACCCGAGCATTGGAGCCATTGATTCCTGGACTCCTGACTGACCCACATTTGCCTCGAGCTCAGAAACTGCCCACAGGTGTCTGGGCATTTCTGTCGTCACCCACACCAGCATCTCAGTGAGCCCCTCCCTCCGCCCCACCTGCCCCGCCAGCCACACCCTACACGCAACACCTCGGACCCTGGCTCCGAAAGGGACCTTCATGCTTCTCTTTAGAAGTGTGTGCCTGCATGCATGTACAATGTGTGTGTGTGTGTGCACACGCATGCACATATGCATATACAGTGAGACCAAAGGCGCTTTTCCTGGTAGCCAGGAAAGAACCACAAGCCTCTTCCTCTCTAACTCCCAGCCACAAAGCCCCAGCGCACGGCATCCGGGGTCACCCGGGGCCAGAGGGGCCCGGCACGGACCCACCCGGCTGCCACTCATCTGTGTGCGGGCCTGAGGCATGCAGAGGGGCAGGCGGGGCAGATGGAGGGCTTACAGAAAGGGTCCCCCTGGTGGGCCAACCTTAAGCGAGATTTTTCTGGCTTTTTACTACCCATTTCGCACCACAAGTCTGGATACAAGGAATCTCACTTTGTTGTATCTTCCTAAATCAGACTGAGGGCGCTTGGGTGGCTCAGTCAGTGAGGCGTCTTGAACTCAAATCTTGATTTCAGGGTTGTCAGATCAAGCCCCGCGTGGGGCTCCATGCTGGGTGTGGAGTCTACTAAAAAAACCCTAAACGAAATGAAATTGAATGCACCCCGGGGCCCTGCTTCCCAGGTTGATGAGGAATTCCATCTCAGGCCATCCTGAGGTTTAGCAAGAGAAGTGAAGAGGGCGGAGGAGGCGCAACGGACCCCTGGGAGGGGGTGTGGCTTGTCAGAGTCACTCAGCGTGGGGCGGGGTCTCAGGACCCAGGTGTCCTGCTCCCAGGCCGGCGCTGTTTCCACGGCTGCCCCCTGCTTACTATACGTGCGTCAGACCGTCCTCGGGGCTGGGACTCTGCCCACCAACCTGCCACATGACCCACAGGACGTCACCTTCCTGCTGGATGAGTCCACTTCTTTGTCTCCAGGTTGTGGGGAGGTGGTGCCAGAGACCCCGAGGCCCCCCAACCCTGCCCCTCCCCCGAGGTCCGGCCTTTCAGAGGCGAACGGGCCTCCCTCCACTCTTGCCCACTCTCTCTGCTTGTCCTCCTGCCCTGCTGGCATCCAGTTTACTGGTTAAGTCCTTCCTGATTCGACAGACCCTCCCTCCCCTCAACCTTTGTTTGGCCGTAAAGATATTTCTCTTTCATAAAATGTGTTTCCTCCATCACTTACCAGTAATAACACTCTCCAGTGATTCTTTGCAAAAACACAAACTGCTTACATGTGCCTCAGAAGCCAGAGGCCTCCCAGACTTCCTTGCTCCTGCACATTGCTGATTCTCTGCTTTTTTATTTTTTAATGGTTATTTATTTTTGAGAGACAGCACAAGTGGCGGAGGGCAGAGAGAAGGGGAGACACAGAATCCCAAGCAGGCTCCAGGCTCTGAGCTGTCAGCACAGAGCCCAACACGGGGCTCCATCCACGAACTGTGAGATCACGACCTGAGCCTAAGTTGAACACTTAGCCAACTAAGCCACCCTGACCCTCCGCTTCTTAAGGGCCTGGCTCAGCAGCCTGAATTCCCTCATCCTGCTAGGGAGACTCATCATTAGTGGGCTCAGAAAGCCCTCTGCTGGGAGTGTGAAGGAGCTGAGCCCAGGCGATGGGAGGGAAAATGGAAACCCGGAATAAGAGAGACGCAGGCCTGGCATCCACGGCTGAGTCCTTGGTGACGTCTGCCTCCCCCTCCGGTCGTGGGGCCCCAGACTCCTGCTCGGGCACCCCTGAGGATGACACATGGCCGGTGTGGAGGGCAGAGCCCAGGAGACCCGGCTTCTAATTCCAGTCCCGCCCCTGGGATTCTCGTGACCCTGGGTCTGATCCTTGTCTGCACCTGTTTCGCATGTATAAAACAAGCAGATGGGACCGTTACGGGGCGTTCCCTGGCGTGCTGACGTTCTGCTGAGGCCTGGCAGGGGTGGTGGAGGTTGCCGGGAGGGGGTGAGCCTCACCCACCACTTCTCTGACCAGAGCAGCCTGGCGTGAATCAAGCTTCCACCAAAGATCTCACTTGTAAATAAAATAGGGAAGGGGCGCCTGGGTGGCTCAGTCGGTTAAGCGTCCGACTTCAGCTCAGGTCATGATCTTGTGGTTTGTGGGTTTAAGCGCTGCACTGGGCTCTGTGCTGACAGCTCAGAGCCTGGAGCCTGCTTCGGATGCTGTGTCTCCCTCTCTCTCTGTCCCTCCCCCACTCACACTCTCTCTCTCTCTGTCTCTCTCTGTCTCAAAAATGAATACACAATAAAAAAAATTTTTTTTAAAGACAGGGAAGAACCCATGTGCTCCTCTTTAAGATGCTGGTTAATAAACTATAGAATAGCCACAAGATTTTGGGGGTGGAGCCTGGGTGGCTTGATTGGTTGAGCATCTGACTCTTGATTTCAGCTCAGGTCATGATCCAAAGGCTGTGGGATTAAGCCTGGAGTCAGACTCCACACTGACCATGGAGCCTGCTAGAGACTCTCTCCTTCTCTCTCCCTCCTCCCTGTGCGTGCTCTCTTTCTCTCTCTCTCTCTCTCTCTCTCAAATAATAATAATAAAGAATGGGCATGAGATAGAATACTATACAATTGGAAACATGAGGACATTGTCAAAAATAATAAGGAAATATCTCCAGGATATATTAAGTAGTGATGTACCTGTTTTTTTCACCTAATTGAAGGGGGAGGAAACCTCTATCTGCACATGCGTGGTTTGCATAAGGAAGCCCCAGAAAGACACCTGGATGTGCTGGAATTGTTCCCCGGAAGTGAGGAAGAAGGGGAGGGGGCGGGGAAGTGGATGCAGCCGCAGGGAGCAGCGACATTCTTCAAGTTCAGGTACAACACTCTCCCCGACGCTGGGCAGAGGCAGTGAGTCGCAGCTCCCATCCAGCCACGGATCCAGGGGGGGGCGACCCACGGACAGGTGCACAGCCATCCCGTGCTCATCCAGGCATTCGGGTGTTCACTCAGCACACCGTTCAATAAAGTGCGTGAGCGTCAACACTTCAGTGCGAGAGGCTTTGCAGCACGTGACTTGGCCCAGCTGCAGGCTCTAGTAAGTGCTCTGCGCCCCTGTCAGGGGGGCGGGGCTCAGCTCTGATGTTTAGTAGGTGACGTGTGTTAAGTTCATTTTCACCAGGTGATACTTTTCATTCACGATGGGTTTACCAGGACAGAAACCATTGGAAGTTGGGGAAGATCTGTATGGCTTTCTATAGCACCTTGACTTTGAACCCTGCCAATACATGACGTTTTCAAGAAAAGAAAATTTAAATCTAAAACCTATACCAAGTGGGGAAAGAGTTAGAGAAAGACTCAGTCGGCCAGGTGATCTCTATATTCCCTTGCAGCCTTGATGAGCAGACTGACGGGAGAGCTAAGAGACGCCCACAAATCCTGGTCTCAAAAGGCAGAGGGGGAAGGGAGGTGCGTTAGGTCCAGAGGTCTGCGGACCAGGAGCCATGGCCGCGGGTCCACCTGCTGGGACGCCACGGCCTCCGCAGCCCTTTTGCACAAACAGTCAATGGAGAAGGCCCCCGGTGCCCAGGCCTCCAGCCCTGTCCTTGCTCCCCTGCCTGGCCTGGGCTCCCCGTCTCCTGGGGTGGAGGCCAGCGGCTGCCCTCATCAGCCAGACCGGCCCCACCCGCCAGCCAGCAGGCCAGCGCCTCTTCCACGAAGCGCCGTCTCCAGCTGACGCCAGCCCCAGACTGCGGCCTGAGCGGCATCCAGGACAGAGCTCGGGGCACAGATGTTCCCATTCTCTGGCTCTGGACAAGCTTCTTGGAAAAATCACGGAGCCAGCCTTCTTCAATCCACCTTTGAGTGGAGAGAAGAGGGGCCCTTCTCTCCTGCGGCTACGGGCACCTGGCTGCCCGCCCCGGGGGCCAGCCGCCGGCTGCTGATCCATGCAGCCCTTGTCTGTGAGGCTGGCTCCTGTCCCTCAAAGGAGGAGGTGGGGTCGGCAGAGGCTGCAATCAGCCCCTGTCTAAGGTCTGCGTTCATTCTGGCTTTTTCTGGCTGGCTTACCAACAGGAAGCGGTCTGGCTGAGAAGGGGGCGCTGTGCGGGACCCCTGGGTGAGATGCTGCAGCCAGACCAGGACAGACTCCTGGACTCAGAGAAGAGGGGAGGGCCTCTGCATTTATTGAGAGGCTGTTATCTGCTGAGCTTTGCGATGAGACAGACTTGTATTCAAATCCATAATTTGTTACAGAGTCACGACAGGACCTGTGCAAGTTCCATGATCTATTCTCTGAGCCTCAGCTTTATCATCTGTAAAATGGGCCTGACAACGATCCTATCCCTGACGATGAAATGAAGGGGGGAATTCATCACCTAGTCAGACAGTGGGTGCTGAAGAAATATTGGCTGCCCACTCCCTCTTGAGTGTAAAGTGCAAGGCCAATGCCAGGCAGGGATTAAGATCCTCAAACCGGGCTGCCTGGCTTCAAATCTTAACTCTGCCTGTTTACTAGCTCTGTGATCTTGGCCCGTTACTGAACCTCTCTGTGCCTGTGAAAATGGACACGGGGAGGAGCCGTGAGTTCAGAGCAGTGCCTGGAGTGCAGTGAGCGCCGTAGGCGTTAACTTCTCCTCCCTGCTTTGTCCCCATCTGCCGCCCTGTGGCAGGTCCTCGTGGCCCCGTTTTTAGCTGACGAAACATGTGAGCTCTAATCTGAGGGTCTCTTCCGGAGCCACGCTGGGCTGGCGAGGTTCACCCCAATCGGTCTTTCCTGGGTCTGCTCCTGACCACCGGGCGGGGCAGGGTGGGGGTGGGGGGAGGGACGCTCAACCCCATCCCCTCCCCCTACTCCGACCAGCATCTGGTTTTCATAAATCCTCCAGCGGTCTGCCCGGGAAGGACAGCGAGTTTCCTTAGGCGACAACGTGCTCCAAAACCACCCAGCTGGGCAACCCGGCTGCTCGCGGGGTGGGCGGGTCCCTCTGGGCCTCCTTCCCACCCTACATCTGGCCCTGACAAACCTTAGGGCCACCGCCACCCTCTGGCACTGTTGCCAAGGGAGGTCACTTCCTTTGTCTTGGCCGTAGCCTGCCTGCCCGCCCCTCGGGCTCCGGGCTGCCCGCCGTGGCCAGCGGTGCCCCATCCCCGGGGCTGCCTGGTGACCACAGTGGCCCAAGTCCATGCTGATCTAGCTGCCCATCAGCCCCGAACCACTGCCCTACAAGAACTCTGTCACTGCCAGCCTGGGACTGCTGGTGACATGAACCCCTTAAAAGCAAGAGTGTGTGTGGTTCTTTCTGGTGCCTTAGGCAGACGGAGCTGGGGGGGAAAGGAGCTTCCAGATTGTTCCTGGACCCTGGCAGAGGCTGGGGAGGCCCCAGATCCCTCTGCCTCACTCCATCCTTCCTCCCTCAGACTCGGTTTAAGCTCCGATCTTGGTGTCAGCCAGAACTTGCTCAAATTCGGGCACGTAAAGGCTAAGTTTTCTGTATCTTCCGGCAACTAGGGGGGCCACCAGCCCGTGAGTGAGAAGCCGTCACTTTTGTACTGAAGCCAGCGCCGGAGGCTACGGGCGCCTTGTTGTGGTCCCGTTATAACCCAGAGCGCAAGAGCCTGCACGCACGCACTTTCAAGTAAAACGTGAGGCTTCAAAGAAAAATCTAGAGCATAGATCCACCAAGTACCGGCTTCGTCTCTTCTGCTCACGGATGTGATCCCAGGGCTGAGAAGGAGGCCTGGTCCGCAGCAGGTGTTTGGTGAATGGATATAACACAGTCATACAGCTCGAGGCCCCAGGCTGGACCTCCTGGCCGGGGGACCTTCCATCCCTTCTGCCTTTGGGGGACGATGCCTTTGAGGATCCCTGGGCCTTCGCATCGTGTCCTTGAATCCTCCTAACGACCCCACGGCACTATGTGATGGACATCTTCGCTGAGGGGACCACTGAGCACCTGAACTGCCCCATATTTGAGGTTGTCCCCATTGTGTGGGTCCTGGTGAGAGACTGGGTTTCATTCTCCATCAGCAGCTTAGAAGACCAGGGGGGCGTCCGGGTGGCGCAGTTGGTTAAGCGTCTGACTCTGGGTTTCAGCTCAAGTCATGATCTCATGGTTCATGAGTTCCAGCCCCGCACTGGGCTCCATGGTGATAGCTCAGAGTCTGCTTGGGATTCTCTCTCTCCCTCTCCCTCTGCCCTCTCCTGCTCATGCTGTCTCTCTCAAAGTAAAAAAATAAACTTAATTTTAAAAATAAATAAATGATTAAAAAAATTTTTTAAAGAAGCTTAAAAGGCTAGGTGAATATTTGATCCACCCCCCCCCCACACACACACACACGGAGGACTGGACCTAAGGAGCAGGTGACACACAGATACAAGATTGGGTCAGAATTCACTCTGCTGGGACCCCCCCGTGGCCTCCAGTGTGCATTGCCAATGGCCATGGTGACTGCTCCGCGCCCTGGCTACCCCTCCTTCCTGGTCGGAGCTCGAGCTGAGCCTGGTCCCTCGCTGGCAATTCTCCAGGCTACCCAGCATCCTTCTAATAGAGATGTTCTCTGCTTAAGTTGCCAGAGAGACGTCTTCTGTAGGCTGTAATGAGGAACCCTGAGGTCATTATCCTCATTTTTCTGGCTGCGGAGCCCAGCTTAGAGTAGGGAGTTGACCGAGCACAGTGCTAGTGTGTGCTGGGCTGTGCTCAGTCCCAGATCAGGGGGTAGACCTGTAAGGGGGCAGTTTCAGTAAAACATACCAGGGGACATGGAAGGTGGAGTCCCTGGGGGCAGTGGAAGAGGCTTCACAGAGTGGAGACCCAAAGGGGGAAGAAGGGAAGAGTTTTCTAGGTGTGGCGAGCATGGGTACGCCGTGTTATTCTGCAGGCTGGAGTGGATGGTGAGGGGGACCGTGACCGAAGGTGATGTGGGGGAAGGTGGACGCCACTCACTGCTTTATTAATGAGTCTGGATTTTGGAGCATTCTTCCCAGCTAACATGCAACAGAAATAGATTTTGGCTAATTTTATCAGAAGAGGGACTTCTTTGAAGAAGATCCGGTAACTCGGACCCGAAAGAAAAAAAAGAAAGAAAAGAAAATGGCTCATGAATTAGGTCTGGAAAAGAACAGGAATGAGGAGGTGCCAAGAGTCTAGGTAAGCGAGAGCTTCTGGTTGTCAGGCTGAAGCCGCCACGGTCAGTGAGCAGGGTCCCTGCAGCCTTGACTCCGTCCACACAAGAGTCAGACTCTCGGACGCAGAGACCAGTCAGGCTGGCTTGGGAAGCCAGAAACTCTTGGTCTGTGATCCATCAGGTCTGCACACTCCTGAGATGAGTAGGTCTCAAAGAAATACCGAAGGGTCATTTCCAAGAGAAAGAGAAGTGATTACTGTACAGTGAATACCCACCAGACTTGACCGTGAATGATATTCTGAACATGAATATGATGCCTGTTTGACTTTTAGGAAAACAGTGTGGAATCAGGAGTGAAGCTGAGCACGACTGTAGAGACAGGTCCAGTGGAAGAAATTTATGTGACCCAGGAAAGTGATGGTGTGGTCATGAGCTAAGGCAATGAAGATGCCAGGGAAGGGGGGAGATACTTGGGAAATGGAAGGCTTGGGGTTTGGAGAGTGTTTGGGTATAGAAGTAGAAGAGAGAAGGAGGGGCCGAGGAAAGCTTTGGTTTCTGGCTTAAATGGATGGATGGGTGGACGGACGGATGGGTGGATGGATGGATGGACGGATGGATGGACGGATGGATGGAGTCGTGAGAGCAAGATACAAATACATGAGGAAGGCACAAAGAATGATGACTGACACTAGGCAGAATCTGGGGACCTGCTGATCGGTGTGCCTGTGGAGAGTCCAGTTTAAGAAAGAGGCTAGTGAGTCATCACCTAAAGGGGACCATTGAAGTTATGCACAGAAGTAAAATCACCCAGGGAGACTAGGCAATGGCCGAGGGGGAAGAACCTGAAGGGAACGCCGCTGCTGAAGGGCTGGGCAGAACCAAGAACCTGCAGAGAAGTAGGTAGCAGGCTGGAAAGAATCAGGAGAGGCTCACATTCTAAAAAACAGAGTTACGGGGTGGGGGGTGGGGTGGCCACACTGTTAAATGCTGCAGAGGAGGGGCTGAGGATAAGCACTGAAAAGTGTCCATCGGATTGGACCGTTGCAAGCTTATTGAGAGAGTTGGGGAGAGCTCTTCCCACCAAGTCCTTGGGACACCCGAGCCAGGGCATTGGAGAGGGACCAGGAGGGGACAGTAAATACTTGCTTCTCCTGGGGCAAATACTGGCTGGGAGGGGAAGGCGGGTATGGCAGTGGCTGGAGAGGAACTCAGAGTCAAGGGAATGTAGATGATGGGCACGCAGAGCCCTTGCCTACTTCTTGCCTTCAAATTGACCCTGAGTTCCAAAGGGGAAAATGCTTTTTAATGCCCAAACATGATAAAACATGAATCATTAAGACAGTGGATGAAATCAGTTATGTACTTAGTGGAATATGGCTATTTGTTATCAGTGTAAACAGTCCAACTTTGGGGGAGTCAAAACGGAAGTAAAGACAAAAATGGTGAAGGTTTTATGACCACCGGTCGCTCCCTGTTGCTCCGTCAACCCAGTTCTGACAGGAGTCCATTAATATTTCCAACTGTTACCATTGCTTGGTTGACTTCTCCTCCTAATTCTTTACTGTTTTTTTGTAAATCTGCATCGTCCACTATAGCCAGTAGCCAGTAAGCACATGTGGCTTTACTGTTTGATTTTGAACAAATGAAAACAAACAGAATTTAGAAAGTCAACTCCAGGGCACCTGGGTGGCTCAGTCGGTTGAGCATCAGGCTTCAGCTCTGATCATGATCTCAGTTCGTGAGTTCCAGCCCCACATCGGGCTCTATGCCAACAGCTCAGAGCCTAGAGCCTGCTTCAGATCCTGTGTCTCCCTCTCTCTCTTTCCCTCTCCATTCCTGCTCTGCCTCTCTCTCTCTCTCAAAAGTAAATAAACATTAAAAAATAAAATAATATTTAAAAATAATAGTGGATGCTGGAGAGGGAGAATGAGGGAATTTTCTGGGATGAAAATGAAAATGTTTACATGTACAGAAGTGCAGGTTATCTGGATATATATATGGTTATATGGGCATTTGTCAAAACTTGTTAGGGGCGCCTGGGTGGCTCAGTCAGTTAAGGGTCCGGCTTCAGCTCAGGTCATGATCTCACGTTCGTGGGTTGGAGCCCCGCATCGGGCTCTGTGCTGACAGCTAGCTCAGAGCCTGGAGCCTGCTTCCGGTTCTGTACCTCCCTCTCTCTCTGACCCTCCCCTGCTCTCGCTGTCTCTCAAAAATAAATAAAAAACATTAAAATTTTTTTTTAATTTGTTAAACCGCATACTTCAGATTAGAGCATTTCTGGGAACCAGTCACAAAGAAGAAAGACAAATACTGTATGACCTTCCTTATATGTGGGATCTAAAAAAGCCAAACTGACAGAAACAGAGACTAAAATGGTGGCTACCAGGGCCTGGTGGGAGAGGGGGAGAGGAGATGTTGGCTAAAAAGGGTGCAAACTTCTGGTGATAAACCGAATAAGTCCTGCAGATCCAACGTACAGCATGGTGACTGTTGGTAATGATATTGTACTGTGTACTTGAAAGTTGCTAGGAGAATAAATCTTAAATATTCTCACCACGCACAAAAAAGGTAATGCGTGAAGTGATATTGGGGTGATCATTTTGCAGTCTATACCTGTACCAAATCATCACATTGGACACTTTAGACTTACCCAGTGTTGGGGCACCTGGTTGGCTCTGTTGATGGAGCATGTGACTCTTGACCTCGACATTGTGAGTTTGAGCTCCATGTTGGGCGGGGAGATTGCTGACAAATAAAAATCTTTTAAAATAAAATTCTTCTTGTTGAGTTGCAAATGCTCTTTATATATTCTAGATACAAGTCTTTTATCTGAGATGCGTGTTGTTATTCTTTGTCTGCATCTGGTAGATCTTTATTATGGTGACTTAACGTTCCTGTTTGGCCTTTTCCCATTAGTTCAGTTTTGCAGCCTTGGAGATAAGAGGGAAGCTCCTCAGGTACCTCAGTGTTCTTCCCTGCAAGCTCATCTTTGGCCTTCCTGGGAGCCATCAGCTACCTTGGCTGGCTGTATCTTTCCAGGGGCAAGACACTCATTCCCGCCCCCCCCCCCATATACACACACATGACTTCAGGTGAGCTGGGAGGGGGGCCTGCCTCAGAACGGAGTCCCTAGCAGTGCTGGGCTCATCCCTCCCTGTCCCCTTGTGTCTACTCGCCTCTCTGCAGCCCCTGACCCCCCTGGAGGTTGGGCCTGCAAGAGGGAGTCAGGTCACAAGGGTGGGGCCTCCGTTATGGGATTTGTGTCCTTAGAAGAGACCTCTGTCCCCATCACAAGAAGATGGCTGTCTCCAAACCAGGCGGAGAGCCTTCACCAGATGGCAGGCCTGCCAGCACCTTAAGCTTGGACTTCCCGGCCTCAAGAACCATGAAAATCAAAGTCGATGATACTCTGTTCTAGGGGCCCAGACCGCCCACATGCCGGCAGCACACCAGGAGGGCGATGTGCTGACATGAATGCATTGGATAAGGGGCAGGCCCCACAGGGCTGGACGGAAGGTGCCTGGGTCCATCGCAGGCATTTCCAGGCCCGGTGCCCATCCCCCACCGGGGCCAGCAGCCAGGCCCCTGCTCAGGGCCGGGGTGCATCCTGGTTCAAGGCTCTCTTTCTCTGAGCGCCCGTCTGCTCCCGTCACTTCACATCCTTGTCTCTGAGCCTTGCACTGGGCGCTTCTTCATATCCCCAGTCTGCAGGTGGGGACAGACGCTCGGAGGGGCCACTGCCCAGCCGGCCCAGCCCGGAAGCAGCTGGCCTCCAGCCCGCACCGGCCGGGTCCTGCCCTTCCTTGGCAGCACCGAGGTCCAGGCTTCTGGGGTTTCCTCTTTACAGCAGAGCGCCAGCCTTGATCTCCTGCTTCTGGCCTTTTCTGCCCCTGAGAGGGGAGATGCTAGCTCACAGAGAAAGACGTTTGATTTCATCTCTGCCCCTCCTTTCTTCAGGCTCCTGCCGGGCCTGGGGGCAGTGAGATCGGAACAGCTCCCCTGTGGCTCCAGCTCTGCCTTCAGACTGGGGGTCTTGGGCGGGGGTTCCTCTGGGAGGGCAGAGCCCCGACCCTGGAGGACAGAACAGGAAAGACATCTGCCGGCTCAGTGTCCTAAAACGGAGGGAGCCGCATTCCCGGGGCCTCCTCCCCTCGCACCCGGGATCGGATGCCAGCGAGTCCTGTCCCCAAACACGCGGCGCGTCCCCTGAAATCGGGGTGCTGGGGCCAGGCCAACGCTCGCCTTGTCCTACACGTCTCGGCGACGCTCCTCAAAACCCTCTCTTCCCCCCGCAGGAAAAGCATATGTTCTTTCCATATAGAGGAGAAATTGTTCCGCGGGTGAGTAAGCCGCTTGGCCCCGGAGCCCCGCCCAGCCCGCAGCTCGCCGGGCAGGAAGCGGGCAGCGCCCTCACCGCCCTCGGAACCAGCGCGCGCTGGATCCTCACCCTGGAGGACAGCGGGCCTTTGGCCGGGGGCGGCGGGGGGCGGCGGGGAGCAGGCGCGGGGGTGGCGGGGAGCAGGGGCCGGCCGGGGCCTGAAGACGGACGGTCGGGGCAGAGCATCCTTTCCCTGAATAGAAGCTCTTTGCTCCATTTCGGGCCGGGCGGGCGAAGGAGGGAGGGAAGGCAGAGTGGGGGGAGAGGCGAAAGAGCCCTTTGCAATCCCTCACCCCTGCAGCAAACGGGCCTGAATCAGAGGTGACTCAGGTCCGTGCAGTGAGACAGGGCCATTTTTAGGCCTTCCTTTCCAGCCAGACCCCAAACCTCCTCGACGCCTCAGGGTTAGTGGCAGAAAGAGACCCCATCCTCAGGGCCCCGGAGCCGTGCGGATGTGCAGGTGTCCCCAGGCCAGCCCTGGGCTGGAGAGACCGCTTGTCCCCTTGTCTCGAGGAGTGCTGGTCCCCTTCCCACCTTTTCCACATTTGCTAAGAATCCGATGAGGACGGGGCTGCGGGGACAGGCCGGGCGATGGGCGGGGCTCCTCTGAGGGGAAACGCTGAAGGAATTGGGGGGCATCTGACCTGGAAAGTCAAAGACTCAGGGTAGGGGCGCCCTGGTGGCTCAGTCGGTCGAGCGTCGGGGTGGACTCTTGGTTTCGGCTCAGAGCATGATCTCACAGTTTGTGAGTTCGAGGCCCGCTTCCGGTTCTGCACTGACAGCCTGGATCTTGCTTGGGGTTCTCTCTCTGCTCCTTCCTTGCCTTCACTCACATGCATGCTCTCTCTCTCTTGTTCTCTCTCAAATAAATTAAAAAAAAAAAAAGAGGATAGGAGTGAGAGACATGAAAATGATTTAAAGGAGGGAGACCGGCCACCACGTCGAAGTGGGATCGGATTTATCCGGAAGGGGGAGGGAGCTTCGACGGGACAAGCCCAACCCCCTGAGGAGCGCTTTCAAGAAAGCCAAGTCTCCAGGCACGTGGGTGGCTCAGTTGGTTAAGCGTCCGACTTCAGCTCAGGTCGTGATTTCACAGTTTGTGAGTTCGAGCCCTGCACCAGTCTCTCCTCTGCCAGCCGGGAGCCCTCTTTGGATCCTCTCTCCCCCCCTCTCTCTCTGCATCTCCCCTGCTCGCTCTCTTTCTCTCAAAAATAAACAAACATTAAAAAAAAAAAAAAAGACGGTGAATTCTCTGTCTTTGGAGACATCCAGGTCCCTGTTTGGAAGGAGTCCGGTGTCCGGTGGACTTGGGCTTAGGTCTCACACCCGTGGCCTGTGGGCCAGACACAGCCCTGACGAAGTTCCCACCGGTCAGCATTTCTGCGCGGCCACAGGCAGCTGAGGCTGAGTGGCAGCCGCCCGGTCCAGCAGGGCACGAACGCCACATCCGGCCTGAGTCCCTCCTTCATCTCCTGGATGGGTCCCTTAGGTGTTTCCATCTGTGCTTTGGAGCACGGCCCACACTCACCTTCTCCCCTGGTCACCCTGTAGGCACGCCTGGGGCAGGTGGAGCCCGGCTAGGGTCAGACCACATGTCCTGAGCCGCCCTGCTCCGGATGTCAGATAGAGCTTTGACCTGGCTGGAAGCCCTCTCCCCTGCAAACCCGCCTCCCCCTCCCCCTCTACCTCCCCCTCCCAGCCGTTATGCTGGGGTCCTTCGTGGTCCCTGGGGACTAGACAGTGGCGTCACTCGCCTGGCCTTCCTGCCCTGGGGCAGAGACAGTCCCCCAGGGTGTTTAGGGTCTGGGAAGGGCACCCGGGAGCAGATGCCCTGTGAGCTGAGATGGAGACAACAAAGTGAGAAAGGGCACCCCCCACCCCCACGCCCACCCCCACCCCTGGTCCAGGGGGGCAGCGCAGGGGAGGATGCCAGCATGTGGGTCTGAAGGAATTTTTTAAAATTTTAATGGTTTTATTTATTTATTTTTTTGAGAGAGAGAGACAGCGCGGGCAGGGGAGGGGCAGAGAGAGAGGGAGACACAGAATCCAAAGACAGGCTCCAGGCTCTGAGCTGTCAGCACAGAGCCCGACGCGGGGCTTGAACCCACAGGGTTCAGGGTCGGGGAGGGTAGGGGACTGGAAATAGCCAGGGGAGTAAAGTGGGGGCTAAAGGGCTTGGGAAGCAGGGAGCAGAAGGCAAGGCCCAGCTCCAGCTCCAGCTTCTCCCTATGTGCCTGGGGCGGACCCTGACTTGGACCTCCCAGAACTGAGGGCAGAGGAGCAGGAGGCCGCCGCCGCCTCCCCAGGCAATGAGAGTCCATCGCCTGCATAGGCGGTGGCAGATTGCAGGGCGGTTTCACCTCCCCGGCCCCATCTGCTCCCATGGATAGCTATGGGTGTTGGGGCTAATATACCCATTTTACAGATGAGGAGACTGAGGCACAAGTTGCGTGAGGATGGGTCTGGCCCCCCCGTAAGAGCGGGGCTCCTGGGGGCTCACCAGCTCTGCTTTCTGAGTTGCTTGTCCGGGCCGCTGGGAGCGGACGACAGAACTCACAGAGCAGCCACACAGCAAAGCCTTACCTTGTCCTCCACGCTTTACAACCTCATCAAACGACCCTGACATTTGCAGGCAATGAGTCCAGCGGTGCTGGGACCCAGGTAGGTGGGGAGTTCAGAGGCGCGCCCTTATTTTTCTGATGATCAGTAGTTCCCGGCCCTCACCACGCACCGGCCTGGTGCTGGGCGCCCTGTGACGGTCTCCACCCCCGTCGCGGCCCACTCTAGAGGGCCGCCTTCGGAGTCCCCATGTGACTGTCTCGCTTCATGGGAGCAGTGGCTGTAGGGAGGCTTGGGGCTCCTGGGCAGGGCCAGAGTCCACGGCCCGCGCTCTCCTCTGGGGTCCTGGACCCTCACTTCAGCGTCCGCCTGGGGGGTAGGGTGGGCGCTTCCCCACTGGGGGCATCCTGGCCCACAGCCGGAAGCGGGAATCTGGGGAATGCCGTCGCTCTGGGAATCCTGGGTCACCCCTTCCTTCTAGGAGCCGGACACCATGGGAAGGACCTTGACCTGGGAGCCCAAGAGCCCGGGCTTGCCTTCCAGGCCAGGCTGCTTCACCGTCCCAGCCCGTCTCTGAGCCTCAGCGCAGGGGCTAAGTGAGGTGGCCTAGGGGGTCACTGGTGCAGCCCCCTAGCCATTCTTAAAGACAACCCCTCACACTTCTTACCAAAGTGCTCCTCCAGCAGGTTCTGCCCTCGAGGCCTCCGGCCTGGCAGACGGCCCAAGGGCGCCACCTGGTGGCCAGTCTCAGCCAAGCAAGGCGGCAGCACCCAGCGGCTTTGAACGTTCCCCAAAATCATGACAGCAGAGGGCCAGGTCACAGCCCTGGAAGTCAGGCGGGTGCCAGGGCAGGAGAGAGCAAGCTGCACCTCAGACGTTGGGGACGGGAGCCCCACAGGTCCCCAGAAGTCAGTGTGCGAGTGGGAGGCGCTGCCGTTACCATGCAGGCTGAGTGAACAGTACTCGAATTCGGGGTGGATCGGGCCTGGATCCGTACCTCGAGTCCCTCATCTGAGTAGCGGGGCCATTTAGGACACACTTCTCGGGGCTGCGGGCCTCTCTCTGCACGAGCAGGTAAGCCAGGGACTCTCGACTGTGGCCGCACGTTCAATCACCTGGTGCTTACGGCGCCTTTCGAAGCCTGGTCCTGGACCAGCATCAGTGAGGAGCTTGCTAGGAATGCAGATTCCGGGGCTCCACCCCATCCTGCGGACTTGGAATGTCTGGGGGTGGGGTCTGGGGCCCAGCACCTTCTAGGTGATGCTGATGCTTGGTCAAGTGTGAGAGCACTGTGCTTAGGGACGGGGGGCGGGGGTTGTTTAAAAAGCATCGCAGGTGACTGAAACGTCCTAGGCGTCAGAGGCACCTGCCCTCCAACCCCCACAGTAATTCTGGATTAGAGGGACGCCGACACGGATTAAACATAACAACTCTGCATCAGCTGCTTCTAATGAGCAGTCCCTGCTCTGGTGTGGACGCTCCTCCCCACACGCCATGCATGCCCCTCCCCTTCGGAGGCTGGGGACCCCCAGCAGAGGGCAGTTGCTCTCCCTGGGGTCTCCCAAGACAAGAACCACCAGTTACGGACACCTGCTGGGTGCTCAAGCCATGAGAGGAGGGGGGCTAGGGGCTTGGTATGCAACGTCTCGCAAGAACCCCAGGAATTATTAGAATGGCCCATTTTACAGAGGGAGAGGCTGAGGCACAGAGAAGTTAAGTAACTTGCTCTAGGTCACACAGCTACTAAATGACAGAACACGGAGTCCAACCTAGTTCTCTGTGACTTTAAAGTCCCCTGCCTTTGCTTCTTCCTTTTACAAGAGGAGGGACGACTTGCTGAAGGTCACCGCGGGTAGCACCCACTACATTCTCTGGACGTTGGCTTCCGAGCTCACCAGTGCCTTGCCACCCACTCCAAGATGGCATGAATGCACCTCTGAGCGGGGTGCCGGTCCCCTGGGCATAAACGCAACAGGGAAAGGGAGGCAGAGGCGAGGGCATTATTTAATTGCACGCGTCCTTGATTCCTCAAGGATTCCAGATGATTAAGGGAGCTGACACACCCTCCCCAGCCCCCCATTCCAGCCCAGTCCCTGCGGCCTGTCACCAGAGCCGGCTCAGAAAAAGGCAAGAGGAGGAGCCACTGGTGGAGTAGAAAAATAGAGAGCCATTTACTACTAAAAGTGCATTTTCCAAAAGCAAGAGAGCTGCGGCCCGAAGAGATGAGAGCCTGGGGAAGGGCCTGCGGACGGGGCTGGCTGGGGCTGGTCCCGCGCCACCAGGGGGCGCCCTCAGCGGGCCCGGAGTCGCTGGGAGATCCGGTAGAGCTCCATCGTCGCCCTGGCGTCTTCCACGGAGCTGTGGCCAAACCGGCTGTTCTGCAGACAGGTACAGAGTGGGGGGCGGGGGACGTGAGGTAGGGCTGAATGCAGAGATCGCCCTTGGACTTGGGCCTTCCCCGCTCGCAGCCAAGTTTCCAGGACCCTGAGGAGGGTCGGTGGGTGCGTGTCCCCAGGCTTCTGCCACCCTGGTGGCTGGGGCAGCCCCGGCTTCTCCTGTCAGTCCCGGAGCTGGGGCACCAGGCCCGGGCATGGGCAGACACCACTTCCAGCATCCAGGCTGTGTCCTGTGTCCTCAAGGTGCTTATAATCCGGTAAGGGGAGGGGCACTGCAAACAGACACGGGGAGCTCCAGGGGACCAAGCGAATAAAAAAAAAAAAAAATGCCAGGGGCGCCAGGGTGGCTCCGTCGGTTAAGCGCGGGCTCAGGGCATGACCTCATGGTCGGCGAGTTCGAGCCCCGCACTGGGCTCTCTGCAGTCAGCTCGGAGCCCGGTTCAAATCCTCGGTCCCCCCTTCTCTCTCTCTCTCTGCCCCTCCCTGCTCGCACTGGCTCGCTCTCAAAAATAAATAAACATTACAGAAAACAACTTCAGCTGTCCACAGAGTGACTGGCTGGAGTGTAAACACAAACAAAACCTTTCTTGGGTGCCCTCCCGGCTCCAGCAGCGCGTCCCCGGGGGTCACCTCGGCAGTGAGCTTCCTGCGCTGGGACCCTCGTCCCGGAGCTGCTGCTGGGGACCCCCGCGGCCAGCGCCCTCCTCGCTGGCAAGCACACAGCCTCTCGGGACTCGGGGGGCGACGCAGAGCGACTTGGGGGCCGAAGGCCGGTTGGGGAGCCCCTGGGGGGAGGGGCCAGGCCCCCGGGGCCCAGATGGGGGGGGAGGGGCGCGCACCTGGATGCGCCGGCCCAGCAGGCGCTCGCTGAGCACGCGGAGGGACACGCGCTTGCAGCCCTGCAGGCCGGCCTCCCGCCACAGCAGCCGGTCGGTGGACGAGTCGTACACGGAGTAGTCGTCCATGTTCTCCTTCAGCGCCCGGAAGTCGTGCTTCAGGTCGTGCCCCACCACCAGCTTGCCCTTCAGGAGCGACAGGATCTGGCCAGGGAGACACGCAGCCCTCACGTCACGCGGGGTCCTCCGGGTGGGCCTGGGCCAGCCCGGTGTCCTCGTGGTAGTGGGGCGGGGAGGGGCAGCCCCTCTTCGGTTGCTGTGTGGCTCTGAGCCAGGAGTCCTCCCTCTCTGGGCCTCAGCCCAATCACGTGGGGATGGAGGAGGCTGGACCAGGCCCCTCCTCACGCACGTCGTTCGGGGCCGAGCTGAAGGCGCCTGGCGACTCCCTCCACGTGTAATGACGGTGGCACCTACTGGGCATGGCCCGTGTGCCAGGCACTCATCTAAGAAAGTCACCTGTGTCATTTAACCCTGCCCACAAGCCTGCTGTGACAGGCAGATGAATGACTTCCCCAAGGCACCCACGCCCTGACCCCCAGAATCTTCTACCACGTTAGCGGCAGAGAGAAGTTAAAGTTGCAGAGGGCTTTAGGGTGAACCATGACCTCGCCTGCAGGAGATCATCCGGGTTTCCCGCGTGGGCCCACCCGAATCGCCATGTGGAGGTCCGGGATTTGCCCTGAGAACCTGCCCCTGGGCTGCTGGCCTTGAAGAAGGCCCTGCATCAAGGAACACGGGCTTCTGGAAGCTGGAAAAGGCAAGGGGCTGTCCTCTCCCACTGAGCTTCTGGAAAGTTCCAGAAAGCAACGCAGCCCTCCCCACCTCAGTTGCAGCCTTTGAGACCCGAGTCAGACTGTGGAGCGGTGGAACCGAGGGCTACCACGTTTGTGCGGCTTTGACCCACCAAGCCTGTGGCTTTGCGCCGGCGGCCGCAGAAAGCGAACGCAGCCCATATGCAACTGGAATTTTGCAGATGAAAAGGGGAAGAAAGTGGAAGCACCAAGAAAGTGAAATAATTTGCCCCAGGTTACTGTGAGTTTTCAGATTCGACGCCTGCTCTCTCAAAAGATGGAACTTGGGGCGCCTGGGGGGCTCAGTCAGTTAAGCGTCCAACTTCGGCTCAGGTCATGATCTCACCGCTCGTGAGTTCGAGCCCCGCGTCGGGCTCTGTGCTGACAGCTCAGAGGCTGGAGCCTGCTTCAGATTCTGTATGTCCCTCTCTCTCTGACCCTCCCCCACTCGCACTCTGTCTCTCTCTCTCAAAAATGATTAAATGTTAAAAAAGATGGAACTCAATCGAATTGAATATGAGCCAGCCTGTGTGACTTCCGACTTCTCCGAGGGCCAAGTGTCCCAGCCGCCCTGAGCTGCCCCAAAGCCGCCATGCTGGAGGGCCCGCTGGAGGGCCCACTGGAGGCGAAGAGTAGAGTCTGAGGGGCCCCACCACCAGCCACGGGCTGGGCGGGCAAGCCAAGCTCCCGAGGATTCCAGCCCCCGGCCTGCGGGATGCCTCTCCCTCAGCCGGACAGCTGTCCCCAGCCACCAAACCTGGACCAGACTGCAGGTGCAGGAGCAAAGTAAACATTGACATTGACACTGTTTGAACCACTATGTTCAGAGGCGATTTGCTAAGCACCGCTGGATGACTGGGACGGACACGCCGCTGGTTAGTGGCAGAGCCAAGTTCAGGGCCGGCAGGCTGCCCATCACCCCCCCCCCAGGAGGAGCAGGCCTGCTCCGGGCGCCCACCAGCACCCCCAGAGTCAAGCTTCGGGGAGGAACCCCTAAGGTACCCAGGCCTCCCATCTTGACCAGTCTCTACTCCTCTCCCATGGTGGCCGTGGGAACAGCCCCTTCCTCCCGGTCACATGGGCTGCTCCCCTTTCTTCACCTTGGCTGCCACTGGAGAAGGATGGATGGGGGGTCTTGGGCAGAGCTGTGTCGGGCCCCAGCTGGAGGGACAGGGGAGGGGCTCAGGCCCCCCTGGGGACAGCCTCCCACAGCTTCTGCCCTGTCTTCTGTGCCCGGGGAAGGAGACTTCCACGTGGCCCATGCCCTCCCATGCCCTGCTTCTGTTTCTAGTGGCCTTCAAGACCTCATGTGGGACATTGGTACGCTCTCCCTTGGCGACCACGGGGTCACTGTGGCCACTCCGGAAGAGGAAACCCAGGCTCAGGGAAATGAGGTGCTTGTCCTCGGTCCAGTGCTAGAATCAGGGCTCTGTCCCTGTACTGTCAACAGGCAATGTCACCGCGTCCCGTTCACCCTGTGGTTCTGTCAGGGCCCCTCTGGACGGAGCCCTCACTCAGCCTAGGGCCTGGGGAAGCTCGCTGAGGGATGGACGGTGCAGGTCCCAGTGGGCACTGGGGTGAGGGGTCACGTGGTGGCCCCAGAACTCTGGATTAGGATTCCGGATTTCACATTTCTTTTTTTTTCTTTCAATGTTTATTTACTTAGCTTTTCCAGAGAGTGGGGGAGGGACAGAGAGAGACAGAGACAGAGAATCCCAAGCAGGGATGTGATCATGACCTGAGCCAAAACCACGAGTCTGACGCTTAACTGCCTGAGCCACCCAGGGGGACCCCTGGATCGCACATCCCTAACATGGGGGCGGGGGGGGGCTGATGTTGCTGACCTAGAGGTCACCTGAGTGGTGAGGTCACCTCAGCCGCCGCCTGAGTCCCATGTGTGGAGGAAGGGGCACCATCCAGCACACAGGAGGAGGGGTGGCGTGCACAGGGCCCCGCGGGGCGGCTGTGGGTCACGCGCCTTTTCTTGCTCACATTCTTTATGTTCCCGAACAATGTGGCCTGTTTCCCCCAGCCAGGAGCTGGCTGGGTCCTGCTCATGCAAAGCCCTGAGGGACTGTCTGCCATCCCAGAAACTGCTGCACTTGTCGGGCTGAAGGGGACAAGAGTCATTGTGAGGTGGATTCCTGGGAAATTAATCACTTCCTGTGCCCAAGCGTCCTGGCAGGGGGGTGGCTGCCGCTGGGCTCATGAAGAGACAAATAACATAAGAGGAGTGAACAAGCGGAAGGAATTCAGAAAAAAAGAAATGAATCTATTTAGCAGAGAGATGTGAGCAATGTCTCGGGCCAGAACCATGCTGGGCGCTGGGCGCTGGGCAGCGAGAGACTGCTGGGCCTTGCTGGGTGCTCTCAGGGAGGTTGCAGACCATCTCTGGGCTTTGGTTTCCCCGTTCGTAAGGAAAAGGCCTGGACAGGTGAGGCTCCAGAGGCCCATTAGCAGCCAGGGCTCCCTCAACCTTCCGAGACAGGGCTGAGGAGGGAAGTGGGGGCCTGTCGGAGCCCAGGGAGGGGAAGGCTCCCTGGTGGGACCTCAGGGCCGGGGGACCCGTGGGACCCGCCCGGAGTCAGGAGGCGGGTGTATCAAACACAAGGGGTAGACATTGAATTCCTGGAAGGAACTGAGTGGGGAGGAGGGACAGTCACCCAGCGGCTCTCACAGCTCCGGGCAAGGTACTTTCCTCATCGTGCCGTGGACCTCTCAACCCGGGGATTCTGATCTCTGTGTCACACAGGAGGGGCGCGGGGGCCAGCGAGGCTAAGAGACTCGCCCAGGTGACAGGGCTGGTGACCTGAGAGCTGCAGTGAGGTGTCTGGACCTGCCTGACGCCATCACTAGCATCATAGTTGTTATTACCACCTGCTGCCCCGCGTCATCAACGGTAGAGCCGAGTCCCCCTCCTCCACCTGGCCAAGCCCCAGGGACACCTGCGCAGGGGCGGGGCCCCAGCGGAAGGCATGTGGCCCCGTGACTCCTTGCTCACAGGTGACCGTGGCCTCTCTTCTGTCTGCAGGTCCCTCCTAAGCCAGGATGCTGTTTTGTTCACCATTATTATCCGCCCCCAACCCTGGTCAGCGGGTAGATGCGACTCCGTGTACTGGGTTAACATGAAAGGAGCATTAAGTTACCTAAACGAGTTACACGCTCTTAAAAATTACTATTAGGAAAAACAAAACAAACAGCATTAGCCCACCGGGTGAGGGCCCTGAATCCAAACACTGAGTTGTGTCGCAGCTCGCTGTGTGTCCTTAAGCAAGTAACTCTCCCTCTCTGGGCCTCAGTCTCCTCGCAGGCTCTCCCCTGAGCTGACTGCCTGATTTCTGGGGTTCTATAGGCCGGTTTCTCAACTTCCACACTATCAGCCCTTCTCGTGTGGCTGCGGGAGGGGCTGTCCCGGTGCATGAGAGGAGTTTGGCACTAGCCCTGGCCTCTAACCCCCAGATGTCAGCAGCAGGCCCCCTGCCCCACTTACGGCGACCAGAAATGTCTCAGATCGTGCTAAACGTCCCTTGGGGGGCAAAACCCACTTCACGCCAAGAACCCCTGCTCTAGATGATGGTCAGACCTAGAGATTTGGGAAGATACCAAGCAATTGCGTTCTACTATAACAGTACTGTAACCCGACGCCTGGGTGGCCCAGTCAGTTGAGCATCCGACTTCAGCTCAGGTCATGATCTCTCGGTTCAGGAGTTCAAGCCCTACTTAGGGGTGCCTGGATGGCTCAGTCGGTTAAGTGTCCAGCTTCGGCTCAGGTCATGATCTCACAGTTCGTGAGTTTGAGCCCCGCGTCGGGCTCTGTGCTGACAGCTCAGAGCCTGGAGCCTGTTTCAGATTCTGAGCTCAAGCCCCACTCTGGGCTGTGTGCTGTCAATGCTCCTCTGCCCCTCTCTCTCTCTGCCCCTCTCCTCCACTTGCACTCTCTCAAAAATAAACATTAAAATAAAAAGTTATGTAACCACATTACAAAAAATGAGAATAAAGAAAAACAGAGAAGGGGGACCCCATGCACAAGCTCAGTGCCCTATGGCAGCCACCCTCCAGGGTGGACGGTTGGGGCGGGGCTTCGTGGCTGCCGTGGGCCGGTCTGTGGCTCACCACTAACGGGGCGCACTCACCGCTCCTGTGGGGGGAAGAGACAGGTGGGGAGCAGCCTCTGAAAGTTGCCTGCAGGAGACCAATGCCTGGGGAGCCCTATCCTCCCCCGAGACAGGTCAGCCAGCCCTGGGGGCGCCGATACGCTTCTTCCCTTCAGGAGCTCCCCAGCGCATCCTGGGGCCCGTGAGCCCCGTCTCTGTCTTTGGGATTAGTGTTTTTTATTTATTTATTTTTTGAGAGACAGAGACAGTGCGAGCAGGGGAGGGTCAGAGAGAAAGAGAGAGATACAGAATCTGAAGCAGGCTCCAGGCTCTGAGCTGTCAGCACAGAGCCCGACGCGGGGCTCGAACCCACAAACGTGAGATCATGACCTGAGCCGAAGTCAGACACTTAACCAACTGAGCCACCCAGGCGCCCCTGTCTTTGAGATCAGAACATGACGGGGGATTAAGTGGGATCACGCTACCTCTGTGTCCTGGTTCATGGAAACAAAGGACAGCCACTACCTTGTACCGTCTCTGCCCACACACGCGGTGCCTGGCACTGCCCCATGCATGCGCTGGACGCTTAGCATTCCCTGGGCGTGTGTACGCGTGGATCGTGGGATCCCAACATCCCAGAGCAAGCTCTGCAGCCAGAATTTGAGTCTCTGCTCTACTGCTTCCTTGGACAGTTTGCTCAGCCTGGTGCCTCCGTCTGCTCATCTGTAAAATGGAGTCCTGATGCTGGCTAGTACTTGGCAGGGCTGTCGTGGGGAGTGAGGCAGTGGCGTGTGGAAAACACTCAGGACGTGGTACTGGATACGCCCGGGCTGCTTCATCACCCTGTGCTACAGACGTCCCTACCGAAGGCACAGAGAGGTTTAGCAGCAAGCCGGAGGACACAGAGCCGCGTCCAGACAAGATCTACAGACGGTGCCCTTGCCCTCCACCTCCCAGGCTGTGTGTGTATCGCTGCATCTTACAGCAGAGCCCAGCACGCGAGCAGAGGCCGTTTTGTTCCACGCCGCTGCCAGAGCTCTGTGTTTTGTGAAAATCAACTCAACTCGAGTCCCGCAAACATTCTCAGGGTACCTTCCATGTGCGCAGCACACCATCCAATCTGGGGGCAGATAGAGCACACAGCAGGGACGTGGAGCGAGCCAGGCCGTGTCTGTGGACAGGGAGGCTTTAACGTACAGGGGCCGGGGCGCCCGGGTGGCTCCATCGGTCAAGCATCAGACTCTTGGGTTTCCACTCAGGTCATGATCTCACGGTTCGTGAGTTCAAGCCCCACATCAGGCTCTCTGCTATCGGTGGGGAGCCTGCTTTGGATTCTCTCTCTCTCTCATAAATAAATAAATAGATCAAAAACAAATAAGTAAATAAAATCCAGGGGCCAGAGCCAGGAGAACCGGAGGCCCCCACTGCAGGGTTCAGGGCGGGGAGGTGGGGTGATGGGCGGGGTGGGGAAGGGCATCACGAAGGACTCCTCTGGCCTGGGCCAGCCAGAATGATAGCCTATCTAGAGGCAGGGATGGGGGATGGGGCGGGGTGGAGGGGGGGGCAGGGCAGAGGCTGCAGGATGGCTGGGCTGAAAGCGGAGGCAGGAATGGCAGGTGGGCAGGCTCTGGGCGGCCATGAGTGCTGTGCTGGGGGGACCTCAGGCCATGGGGAGCCATGGGAGGTGTCTGAACACTGGTGCTGAGGGAGGACTGTGGTCTGAGTCAGGCCTGGCAAGTTTCCCTGGACGAAGAGGAGGGGAGATGGGCAGCAGGCATCCCTCCGTAGCAGGCAGAAAATGAGGGCCAGGATCCAAGACCGTGGGTCTCCAGGGACGTCAGACGGGGGACTGAATACAGTCTGGGCGTCTGCCCTTCTTTCTCCACGGACACTGTTAGTGACCACCGGGGGGCCGTGTCACTGCATCTGACCTACACGAGGCCAGGGAGGAGGCATTAGCCCTCCTGCGCGCTCACAAGGAAACTGAGGCTCAGACAGGTTCGGTAACTCACCGAAGGTCGCACAAACCAGTGAGGGATGGGGCAGGGGCTGTAAACCCCAGGTGGGCTTCAAAGATCTGCCTGGTCCGTAGATTCTTGGCTCACTCTTTAAATGGCCGTTCAGCACCTGCTCTGGGCAGGGCCCCGAGTTACACTCGTGGAGGGAGGGGCCTGGCACCGTCTCCGGCCGAGAACCGAAGCCTTCTGGATGGGATCCGGAGGAGGAGGACCTACGCATCCCGACTCCCAGGCCGGTGCTGAAGGGCACGCAGGGACCTGGCTGCACGTCCAGGCCGGGAGATGTGAGAAGCATGTCTCTGCTGCACCCCTCTCTCCACACCCCTGCTCTGGGCTCTCCTGCCCTTTTTGCCACTCTGACAGCGAGGGGGTGGGGGGCTGGCAGCGAAGAGGAGGAAGGTCAGAGACATGCCGTCCACCCGACTGCTCAGTGGGGATCGGAGTGTGGGGAGCTCCTGCAGGGTCCCCGGGCCCCACCTGAATGGCCAATATCCACTTCTTCACGTTGACCTCCCCTACTTGGTGACTGCCCTTCGGTTCCCTCCGTCCTAACATTTTTTTTTAAATTTTTTAAATGTTTTATTTATTTTTGATACAGAGAGAGACGGAGCATGAGAGGGGGAGGGGCAGAGAGATAAGGAGACACGGAACCGGAAGCAGGCTCCAGGCTCTGAGCTAGCTGTCAGCACAGAGCCTGACGCGGGGCTCGAACCCACGAACCGTGAGATCTGACCTGAGCTGTAGTCGGAGGCTTAACCGACTGAGCCACCCAGGCGCCCCAATCCTAACATTTTTTTCTTCCCAGTCCCATCTGCTGATGCCTCCCCAGGGGCTCTGACCCCCCCTCCCCATTGCTGTCTCTTTCCTGACTACCATCTACCCTCTACAGCACCCCCCATTCTAGCCTCCTCGAAACTGGGTTTGATTCGGCCATGCTCTTGCTCAAGGATCTTCCATGGCTGTCTGTGGCCCACTGGGTTGCAGAAACCCTTTCCACCCCTTGTAAAGAGCACCAGCAGCCCCATGGAGCCCTTGCCGAGCCGCTCTGATGAACTGTGCCCCCTCCTCGGGGCTCCCTACCATCCTCTTGGTACCTACAGATCAGAGTGTCCAGTAGACATCTGACGTGGGCCACACATACGATTTAAAACCCTCTAATAGCCATATTTTAAAAGGTGAAATTAGTTGTAATATGTTTTATTTAACCCAATATTCCAACAGGTAATCAACATAAAAGGTTATGAGGTCTTTTATGACTTTTTAAATACAAATCTTTGAAATCCTGTGTGCGTTTCATACTCACGGTTCAGACCAGCCATTTTTGGGGCACTGGTGGGTGGCGGCCCCCTATGGGACTCACGGCCCTAGAGTTTTGGACCAGAGTCCTGACCACATCTAGTTATTTGAAACTTTGTGAGTCACTTAGTCTTATGGGTTGAACCGTGTCCCCGCCCCGGCCAACAATTTCTGTGTTGAAATCCTAAGCCCCAGTAGCTCAAACTGTGACTTATTTGGAAACAGGGTCATTGCAGATGTAAGCAATGGAGGTCATGAGGGTGAGCCCTAATCCGTCCGATCTGGCCGGGGTCCTCGGACACAGGAAGTGGGGGCACGAAACACGCACACAGGGTGATCGCCGTTCGAACAAGAGGGCAGAGATGGGGGTGATGCTCTACAAGCCAAGAAACACAGAAAGCCCCAGCAGCCCCCCAGGATCTGGGAGGGAGCTGTAGAATGGACTCTCCACCCCTCCCCCCCCCGCCCCTGCCCCTTCCCCCCCCCAGCCTCAGAAGAAGCCAACTCTGCCACCGTCTTGGGCTCAGACTCCCTGCCTCCAGGTCTTTGGGACAACACACTTCTGTTGTTTGAGCCCTGCAGTCCGTGCTACTCTGCTAGGGTGGCCCGAGAAAACCAATACATTTAGTTCAAGCAGGCCTCAGTTTCCCCATCTGCAATATGGGGATCACAGACGCTCGTAACAGCTAACATTTTTGGAGTCTTCATATAAAAAGGCACTCTCTCTAGGTGCTTTCTCAAGCCTCCCAATAATCCTACGAGGTTGCTACTATTATCATGCCCGGTTTCTTTTCCAGGCGGAGGAAACTGGGTGCAGAGAGGCCGTCCAAGTAATTTGCCCAAGGAGCTGTTAAGTAGCCAGGATTCAAAACTGTGGGTTACCAGCTCCTGGGAGCCCTCGGCAGGCTGATCCGGGAGGTGGGAGTGAGCCGGGCCACCGGTGCCCAGGATGCATCCAGCTAGTAGCCAGGGCTCCGTCAACAACAGCCACCGCCACAGAGCTCGGGCCGCGTGCGGTGTGCAGGGGGTGGGGACAAATGCAGTCCTCTCTGTTCTGGGGGGACTTCCCGAGCCCTGGCAGCCTAGACACTGACGAATTCACTCACCCTTCCGAGCCTTCCCAGAAGTGACTAAAGCAGGTGCTAGACTTTGCTTTCCACCGAGTGGTTCAGAGAAACAGAAACAGAAAGTGGAGACTGAAAGTTACCACAAGGTGGTGTGGCAGGAGCGTGGGAAATCCTGGGGCCACCGGCGGACCTCAAGCGGAGGGAAGGGCCCGCCCGACTGTGCCTCTAGGAACAAGCCGGGGAGGAGGGGGGGGGACCCCTGGCCAGCAAGGGCCTCGGTTTCCTCATTTCCTCACAGGGTTCCCCAGTGGCAGCTCAGGGTAGAGCCAAGAGTCACACTGTGGGGGGCATCACAAGACCAGCAAGGTGGACCCGACGCCCCAAAGACTGTTCCCACACCTGAGTCTAAGGCTGTCTGCTAGCAGGAAGCCTTCTCAGGGACGTGAAGGAGACACCGACAGGTCTCTCCCTGCCCTAGGCACGCAGAGGCGGAACGGGGACTCATCCACGGCTGGGGTCACAGGTCACAGAGCTGGCGCCTGGGGAAGGTGCTGGGAAAATGTGTCCCCGCCCCCCAGCACCCCCGGCCTGGCTGGCACGCTGCCCTCCTCCACTCACCTCCGGCCTGGCCACGGCGAACGGCGTGGCCCCCTCCATGTGCCGAGGTGTGACCCCACTGACCGAGGTCCTGTAGTCCGTGATCTCCCCTTCGGGCCGGATGAACTTGTCGTAGAGCACGGTGCCGTGGAGGTCCACGAGGCTGCAGCGTGCTAGGCCGCTCTCCCTGAAAGGCCCCAGCCCCACCATCTCGCAGTCCATGGCCACCACCTCGGTACCACCTGCCATGTGCCACCAGGACCCTGGGACGCGCTGGAGAGGAGAGGCGGGAGGGGCATCACTCAAGGGCTGACCAAGGCCTTGGCACGGGGAGCCTCGGCCACCACCCAGCCAGCCTGTCCCCTCTTCCCTGTTTGTCATGAACACCATCTGGCAGGAGAAGCTGGCCCCTTGCCACCCCGCCCGGCTTCCTCAGCCTGGGGGTCCCAGGGCCTCCGGTAGGGCCCCCCCCACCTGCTCCCCTAGGAAGGTTCCTTGGCCTAACCGTCCCAGCCTCGACTCACCTGCCCGCCTCTGGTGCCCTCAGCTCACGTCTGCCTCTCTGGTGCCACTTCTCGACTCCTGCACTTGTTCTTAGCTGTGACTCATCTCTGACTTCGAGCCGGGAATCCTGACTCTGTTTCAGTTTCTGGTTTGTTATCAGGCAAAGTCAGGGGCGGGAAGCCGGGCCGGGGGCAGGGCTGTACCATCTCCTTGGGCTGTGGCAGGTGGGGGGCCCAGGGGCCTGAGTCACCCGGACAAAGTCGGCAGGCCCCATGTCCCCACGTCTAGCCTTTGTCCCTGCCCCTCCCCCACCCATCTGCCGGCCGCTGCCACACATTTAGGTGCTTAGTAGCGCCCTCCCTCCTCAGTTGAGGCGGCAGGCTGACGTGGATGGAGCAGATTGCCCCATCTTTCCTTTCTCACCCTCTGCCTGCCAGTGGAATAAACATCCCCAGGAGCGGAGCCCTGGGAATGTCCCGCAGTTTCCGGGGCTACTACCAAACTGGCTCTCTGTGAGGTCTCTCATGGAGGCAGGGGGAGCTGGCGTGTGGGACACGGAGGCTATTCACAGGAAGGGCATGGAAGGTTGGGGTGCGAGCAGGGCTCGCCTCTCCCACCCCCCGACCCAGGGAAGGCAAGGAGGCAAGGAGGGAGCTCCAGTGCTCTGGGGGGGCCTCGGACGAGGCCCTCTGCCTGCCCTCAACAGGCTCTGCCTCCAGCTGGGCTGACACTGTTCGAGGACAAGGAAGAGAAGGCCTGGAAGGAGCCCCCCCATACTTCCTAGGGGCCACCGGCCCCCAGGCTCCTGACCTCTGACAACAGTGCCTGCCACCAAGAGTCCTCAGCATTTACTGAATAGATGAATGAGTCACAGTGAGAGCCGGGACAAAAGCAGAAACCAAGTCGTCACCATATTCTAACCCCAGGTATGGAGTCAGCTTTGGGCAGTGGGATCTGATTGCCCCCAGATGTCTCCAAGATTTGTGGCTTGGAAAGGAATTTCCCTGGTCCCTGGTGTTTTCACCGGGTGACGTGCAACTGTCACAGCCCTCACATAAAAACAAGGACGGAAGTATGTCTAAATGGTAAGGCATGGCTCGTGCTTGCTGTTCAGCTGGTTTGACTTGGAGACAGAAGAGATTGCGTTTTGGTTCCCATCCTGAATGAGCAACTTTTGCTTGAATTCAGATTGTTTGGGGACTTTGTGTTTCTCAAATGCATAAAGGATTGTTACCCCATTGTAGGGAGAAGATGAAGCAAAATGTGTTACTTTTTATGAATGTGCATTGAAAAAGGAACCCCCTAAGGGTCCAATGGGACGTTTCTGCTTCTTCAAGGCCCACGGGACCCTGCCCACCTCACCCCTTCACCCTGCTGGCCCCCTCCGGCCTCAGAACATCCATCCACCCCTCCTGTTCTTTGCCTGCCTGCTCCCCCCGCCTCACCCCGGTCTGGACTAGAGCCTGCCCCTCGGGCCGCCTGCCCCCCGGCCTCCCCTCAGCCCCATCCCCACCTGCACATCAGCTCCGGGATCTTTCCGGGAGAACCTACAGTGATTTCCTGTTGTCCACAATAAAGCGGCAACCCTCCACTCCCCTCCCCTGCAGTTTCCAAGAGCCTCCGTCCCCTGTTCCACCAGCCTTTCCAATATCATCGCGCACCGCTGCTTAAACCTAACTCCCAGGTCTCTGCCTACTCACGTGGTCCTCCCATTCTGGGCCCTGTTTGGGGGATTGGGGGGTGGGACAAGATCAGGTCTCTGCCTTCCATCCTGCTGCAAAGGTCAGCTCTTCCCCACCCCCTCTCCCCTCCTTCCACTGCACTGGCTGCCTCTCTTCCCCAGGGCCAGGGCAGGTGCTGTCCCTACCTGGAAAGCTCTGCCTCCAGGTTATCTGTCCCTTTGCTCCCTCTCCCTCAGGCCTCCCACTGAGGCCTTTTCTCACCTCTATTTAAGAACTGTACCTCCAGGGGTAGCTGGGTAGCTCTGTTGGGAAAACGTCTGACTTCAGCTCAGGTCATGATCTCACAGGTTGTGAGTTGGTTTGTGAGTTCGAGCCCCGTGTCAGGCTCTGTGCTGACAGCTTAGAGCCTGGAGGCTGCTTCGGGTTCTGTGTCTCCCTTGCTTTCTGCCCCTCCCCTGCTCATGATCTGTCTCTCTCAAAAATAAACATTAAAAATTTTAAAATAAATTAAAAACACACCTCCAACCCCTTCTGGGTTTCCTCTGTGGGAATAGAGAGCATCATCTGAAATGCCGTGTATTTTCCTCACTCCTTTCCTCCTCCCGCTCCACTGGTTTGCTCTGCGGCAGTGGGGGGGGGGTGGGGGTGGGCGGGGCCTGGCAGGCACCCAGAGCCCTGCCTGAGTCAGGTTGCATTTTTTTCCCCAAGGCATTGTGTGCTCGAGGTCAGGTACAGGCACTGCTGAGAGCCCAGGGGAGAAATCCCTGGTCCCAGCCAGGGGGATGGGTGGGGGACCTCAGAGGGGAGGCTTCTGGGTTTAACTGGTGTCCCCCACTGACCAGACCAAGGCTGCGCAAGTCTCAGGTCAGGTGACAGCAGGTGAGTGAGTCACTCAGGGCAGAGCTCTCCACCTTAGGAGACACACATGCTGCTGCAGCCGGCCCCCCTGTGCCCGGACAAGGTAGAGAGGCTGCCCCTGGGTGGCACCAGGCGCAGGCCACAGGCGGAGCGCATGATTCATAACAGTGCGCAGGACACCACTCCCTACAGGCGCCGTGACCTTTGAATTCCCGTCCAACCATCTGTCTCAGCCGGGCATGTGCTCAGAACTGCGCCTGTGTGAATTTCTAAATTCTATGTGACAGGTAGGACCGTCTCCGTCAAAGGGCAGCAATCTGACGTGGTTCAATTTAATACACGTAAAACGGCGAACGGAACGTGTTCTTAAAAAGAAACATAGGGCGCCTGGAGGGCTTGGTCTGTTGAGCATCTGACTTTGGCTCAGGCCACGATCTGACGGTTTGTGAGTTCGAGCCCTGCGCCAGGCTTGCTGCTGTCAGAGCAGAGCCCACTCTGGATCCTCTGTCCTCCTCTCTCTGCCCCTCTCCCACTCATGCTCTCAAACATAAACATTTTAAAATAAATAAATTGTTCCCACTCTGTCACCCCTCCCCCCCCACTAGTGCTCTCTCTCTAAAATAAAACAATTAAAACAATTTTTTTAAAGACACAAAAAGTGAGGGGTACCTGGGTGGCTCAGTCTGTTAAATATCTGACTTTGGCTCAGGTCATGATCTCACGACTTGTGAGTTCGAGCCCTACGTAGGGCTCTGTGCTGACAGCTCAGAGCCTGGAGCCTGCTTCGGATTCTGTGTCTCCCTCTCTCTGCCCCTCCCCTACTCACACCCTCTCTCTATCTCTCAAAAAATAAATAAATATTAAAAACAAGTTTAAAAAGATACAACAGGTGGAAAAAAAAACTCCTGCATGTCAAGAGACATGCAAAAAGGTGTTCAAAATCTCTAGTTATTAGGGAAATGCAAGTTAAAACCAGAATGAGATAGCATTCTCACACCCACTAGGATAGCTACCAGAAAGTAAATAATAAAACAAAAATCTAAAAGCCCAGAAAATAACAAGTGTTGGTGAAGATGTGATGAAATTAGAAAGTCTGTGCATTGTTGGTGGTAACAAAATGCTACAGCCACGTGGAAAGTAGGACGGCAGCTCCTCAGAATATCAGATACAGAACTAAGACGGGATGCAGCAATCTTATTTCCACGTACGCACCCAAAAGAACTGAAAGCAGATTCCAAATATAGCTGTGTTCACAGCAGTGTCACCACAGCCCAAGGGGGTAACCCAAGTTTTCACGGAGGGGTGACTGGATAAGCGGAATGTGGCATATACACCCAGGTGATCAGTCAGCCTTAAAACAGGGAAGGAGAGCGTCCCACATACTAAACGTGAATGAACTTGGAGGACCTTCTGCTGACTGATAAAGTTAGTCACAAAGACAAATTCTGGATGATTCTACTTAGATGAGGTATCTGGTCAAATTCATAGAAACAGGGGCATGCGGGTGGCTCAGTCAGTTGAGCGTCCGATTTTGGCTCAGGTCATGATCTTGTGGTTCATGAGTTCGAGCCCCACGTCAGGCTCTGCGCTGACAGCTCAGAGCCTGGAGCCTGCTTCGGATACTGTGTCTCCCTCTCCCTCTGCCCCTCTCCCCCCAAATATACTTAAGAGGCGCCTGGGTGGCTCAGTCAGTTGAGCATCCGACTTCGGCTCAGGTTATGATCTCACAGTTTGTGGGTTCAAGCCCCACGTCGGGCTCTGTGCTGACAGCTCAGAGTCTGGAGCCTGCTTCCGATTCTGTGTGTTCCTCTCTCTCTGCCCCTCCCCCGCTCACTCTCTGTTTCTGTCTCTTATAGTAAAATAATGACATTAAAAAAATAATAAAAAAACAAACTTAAAACAACCTTTTTTTAAATAAAAAAAATTCATAGAAACAGAAGGCAGAACGGCAGCTGCCAGGGGCTGGGAGGAGGCGGGAATGGGGAGCTAAGTGCGAAACGAGCAGTTTCAGTTTTGCAAGATGAACAGACTCTGGAGGTTGTACAACAATGTAAATACACTTAACACCACTGAACCGTACACCTAGAAACGGGTATGATGGTAAATTTTACGTTATGTGTATTTTATCACAGTCAAGACCGAAAATTGTCTTTAAAAAGTGAGTACATAGCTTCGGCAGAATCAAGTTAAATAAACTTTATGCTCTATAATAAGGCAGCTATACAGTTTTTTAAATAGGGGGACCTGGGGCCTCAGTCGGTGAAGCGTCCGACTCTTGATTTGGGCTCAGGTGATCATCTCACAGTTCAGGAGATCAAGCCCCACATCGGGCTCCGCTCTGACAGCGCAGAACCTGATGGGAATTCTCGCTCTCCTCCTCTCTGCCCTTCCCCCACTCACACGGTCTCTCTCTCTCTCACTCTCAAAATAAGCTTTAAAAATATTTTTAAACAAACCACACAAATCGTGTTGCTTTAGCGTGCCCCTGCCACACCCCAAAGCGCCATCTTGGAAGCACCCCGCAGGACGGAGGGCTCCCACGCCTCCCAGCCTCTCCGCCAAGCTGCCCTCCCACCCCAGCTGGGGAATTGAGAAAAGGCCGCTCCGTCCAGTTTCTAATTTTTATTCCAGAACAAATGGTTTCACAACAAAGCCGATCTTAAAACCAGTACCTTTCCATGCTGGTAACAGCACCATCTCCCTTCCAGCCGCGCCCAGAGACTCGAAGCCACGGCCCCAGCTGGGAGTGCGGCGCCAGCTGCAGCAGACTTTAAGGACCCTGGACAGAGCCCTGGCACCAGGCCAGCCCCCCACTCTGCAGGCGGGAGGGAGTTGGGGACAGACAAGTTCCAAGTAGTGTGGTTTCAGCAGCGTCCCTCAGCTCCCGGCCCGGCTGCTTGGCCCGAGTGACCTCAACACCATCATCACTCCCTGCACGCAGAGGAGGGACGCTGAGTATCCCTGGGTCACACTGTGGCCGCAGGGAGGATCCCTGCACCGCCATGTTGTGTCCTCAGCTGGCCCAGTGCCCCCCCTGCTGGAACAGCTAAGCAAGGATAGCCCCTGTCGTGGCCGAAGCCCCTCAAGACAAGGGGCGTGTTCAGGTGTGACCCAGAAGAGGCTGACGGTGACCCTTGAAGAAACAAGAGCAGCTCCCATGGACCGGAGCTTGCGAAGTGCCTGGCACCACGCTGAGCACCTAGCGTCCCCCCGTGACAACCTCGTGAGGTAGGTTAGATCATTGTCCCCACTTTACAGACAAGCAAATGGACTCAAGAGTGAGGTCACAGACTTAAGGTCTCAAAGCTTTAAGTGGCAAGCCAAGATGGGGCGCAAAGGTCTGTGTGGACCTGAGCTCTTGGTTCACCTCGATACCCCCAAGTTGCCCCTTAGGAAAGAAGGAAAGAAGGGTGGGACATGAAATCCTGGCAGAGCATTTCTAGAAATTTGGAGAAAACCCAGTGACCACAATGATCCACACAATGTGGATCGAAGTGCCCAAGGGGCCCTCCAGGCATGGGTGGGGAAGCACTGCCCGGCCCTGCCCCCCGGTGCCGCCCACCCTGCTCCCTGCACACTGCTGGCCTTGCCCTCGATAACTCAAGGTCCCTTGGGTGCGATTCCGCACGGGGGCCCCGGAACTCAAGCTGCTGTCTTGTTCCTCAGGCCTGTGCTTAAGGGAGCCTAGTGCTGGGGGGCGGGGGGGTGGGGGCGGGAGGAGTGCCTGATTGGGGTCAAAATTAATATGCCACACTCTCCACCCAAAGCTGGTCGGCTTTCCCCCTCTCACCAGTGCCCCCTGAGCCTGAGGGCCCGGCCTCGCGCTGAGAGCCTCCAAGGGTCCCCACCACAGCTGCAGGCAGAGTGCCAGTTCAGAGAGAAAGTGAAGGAGGGTCCCGCAGAGTGGCCTTAGCTCTGCAGATTGAGGGCACACTCATTCTGAACCTGACGATGCCGGTGGAGGAAGGGCAGAGGACAAGAGAAGAGGGCTTCACCAGGTCGCTGAGCTAACACCTCAAGGAGGGGACATCATCCCCTTAGCCAGCGCGGCATGGGGACGCCGAAGGCCAGTGACAGCGAGACCATCTTTGGCACACTCCCTCCTCGGGCTGGGTCCTCCTAGCGCGCCCCCCAGACATGTCCAGGAAGCACCGTTAGCAACCACAGGAGTGGGGGAATAAGTGCCCTGGGGCAGGGGGGCGGTGCTGGGGACAGAGGGAGCCAGGAGGACTGCTGGTCCCACGCCCGGATGCCCGCGGTGGGCTGGCGGATCCTGCCCCACCTGAGGTGCGGTGCCCGGGGCTCTCCTGGCCCCCGCACCCTGCTCACTGTGCTCAGAGGCGGTCTGGGAGCCTCCTGCCTCACTCCCTTCCATCCGGCGCGTCCCCCGTCCCTCCGCTGGCGCCCTGGGCCAGGTCCTCCGGCCAGTACCGGTCCTCCATGTACTGCTCCATGTCCGTGCTGCTGTCAGGCTCTCGGTCCTCCGGGCAGGCCGGGAGGCTGCTGGCCTCCTGCTGCTCCCACTGCACCTCCACCAGCCGGTAGAGCTCCATGGCCGTCACGGCGTCTTCCACCGACGAGTGGCCGTGCTGGCCAGCCTGCGGACAAGAGCTGGTCACTGCCCGCGGGCCCGGAAGGCAGACTCTCGGGGTGGCTGGGCTCAGCTCGGGACAGGGCAGGGGCCGAGGGTGCTGCTCAGACAGAAAAGCCCGGCCGCCCATGTACCGCACACCACCGAGCTTCTCTGAGCCCACGTCCTCGGATCGACACACAGTATAGACCCCCGACTTCAAAGAGCACATGGAGTCACACGGAGGAGAGTGGGGACCAGAGTTACTGGCTGCCCCCGAGGAAGGCTCCATCCAGCTCTCCAGCCACCGCAATGGGGTCCCGTGTGCAGGCGTGGGGACAGAGCCAGGAGGTGGGTGGGGGTCAGGTCTGGAAGAGAGCAGGCCGCCAGAGTGGGGACCCGGGGGACGGACGGGGGAGAAAGCACTCCGGGGCCACCTGTACGTGAGATCTCGTGTCCCCTGGACAGGGGAGGAAGGAGGACCCGAGCCTGGCGGCGCCACCCCGGCCTGGGCCCCTGCTCGCTCTGCCACTCGCTCCGGTGCCACGCACCTGGGTCTCACTCCCGCCACCTGCTCGCGGGCCACGCACCTGGATCTTCTTGTGTAGCAGCCGCAGGGCCAAGTCCTTGAGAGAGACGCGGGTGCGGGTGTGGGGGCCCGGCCGCTGGAGCAGGTTCGGCACGTAGGTGGTGTCCCGGGTCTGGCTCCGAGGGTGGACGTACTTGAGGGCCTGGAAGTCGTTGTGCAGCGCGTGCCCCACCACCACCTTGCCCTTCAGGAGCCTGAGGATCTGTGAGCGGAGGAAGGAGGCATGAAGACCCTTCGGTCACGCTGCCAGCCTCCCCACCCACGCCTGGATCCCGCCAAGGGGTGGCAGCACGGGGGGCAGAGGGGGCAGAGCCACGAGCTCCAGTCGGCCAAGCCGCCTCCGGTGTGAGTCCAGACCCTCCCAGGTACTAGGACCCAGGGCCTACTTCAGCTCTGTCCTCGGCATGGGTGCTCCCTCCCGGGGTGGTTAGGAGCATTAGCGGAGGGCACGAGTGGGTACGTCTTCTAGTCACTCAATACCAGCAGCCCTTAGGCCCGTAGGCTCTTGCCTCCCAGCCTGGAAGGCGTCACCGCCCCCACCCCACCCGACTCCCCTGCCCACCCCTCTCATCCCGTCCGGGCTCGCAGGTCAGGAGGCCTCCCTCACGACTGCCCAGCCACATTAGGACCCCTGTTCTCCCCAGCGGTGGAGGGGGCTCGTCACAATTTCTAAGCACACCTTCACCTCGGGTGTGGTCGATCCCTAACCCCCCACCCCTGGGGTAAGTTCAGTGTAAACACGGGACCACGTGTGACCTGATTAGTGATGCTCAATGAACGCTCGGCCCACAGGAGGTGATCAAGAAAGACCCAGCGGAAGATGTCCCCAGAACTGTGCCCGGCACTGGGGAGACCGTGAGCAGCAGCCCTGTTAGCATGAGCAGACGGCCTCTCCTCCGGACTCCGTCCCTCTGTCCCGCCACTGAACACGACCCCTCTACCTCTTACCCTTGAACCCTGCTCTCTTGCTCAGCACTGGCCGTCGGCCTGACGTGTGCACCCCTGCCCTGCCCTCCACCCTTCTCAGGCCCCGGGGAGGCCACGTCCAGGCCGGCAGATCCCTCCAGTGCCCAGCCGGGCTCTCCCAGCCCGCTGCCCCCACTGGGAGTGTGTGGTTTATCACTAACCCGGCTCTCACAGCAGAGGGAGCGCCGGGCCCACCACGCTCCGGTCCCGCCCCAGCACCAACACCACCACGAGGTGGGGAGGGATCGGGCACACTCCTTACTGGTTCAGAGTCTGAGCAGACCACAGGTGGTCCCGTCTGGGGAGTCCCCGCCACCCAGGCCGGAGAAGCACCAAGGAGTCAGAGGGTTTGGCACAGGCCTCGTTTCCTGTCGCTGATTCCCAGGGAGACATCCAACTAAGTCATCTCCAAACCTTTTCGGAAGACGAGCTCAGGCCGTCTCTTATGTGAAAAAGGAGGACACGAGGGCACGTATTATTTCCCAAAGTTACCTAATCCCGAGAATAGCCCAAAACATGAAGCCATGCTGCTGTAATGCTTGTTTTGGAAATGCAAGTTGAAAACATTAAAAAAAATTTTTTTATGAAAATAAAAAGGGGGGGTCGTCTGGGTGGCTCAGTCGGTGAAGCATCCGGCTTCGTCTTAGGTCATGATCTCACGGTTCGTGGGTTCGAGCCCCCCATCGGGCCCTGTGCTGACAGCTCAGAGCCTGGAGCCTGCTTCAGATTCTGTGTCTCCCTCTCTCTCTGACCCTCCCCTGCTTGCGCTGTCTCTCTCTGTCTCTCAAAAATAAATAAAAAACACTTTTAAAAAATCATAAAAAAAAAAGAAAACGCAAGTTGCAACACGACTGATGTATCAGGACGCTGCTTGAGAATAACGCAGATTCCCCTGGACTCTGGCAGGATTCCGCCCTTGAGAAACATTTAAGTGACTGCACCCAGCTCAACTGAGCCACGCGGGACCCCGCCAAACACACACACCTCAGACACCCACCAGCGAGCTCGCCTGTGATGAGCCACACCTGACCTTCCCACTTCCTGTCTCATTTCTAAGGACCTCCTCGCCCACTCACCTAACAGACACGGTGACCTTTCTGACATCCATGGTCACAAGCAAACAGCGGGTTGTTTTCAAGGTAAAGTGCCCTTATAGGCGTCATCATGCCTCTCTTCACCACTTACGTACAAAACTGCTACCACTGTTAGTAGGTTTCTAGGTTTTAACTGGCGGGTTTCACCTTTGAGGGTTTCTGGGTGTTGTGATCCTAACCCCGTGGTCCCCCGTAAGCTCTGAGGGTTTCGTCCTGCGAGTCTACACAGCATGATGCTTTTTAGGAACACACACCTGAGAGCTCTCCCCCAGCCCACAAAGGCTAAGAGATGAGAATCTCCAGGGAAGGATCTGGGGACAAAGACCGAGACTGGAGACCGTTAACGTCCCCGTGGTCAAGGACACTGGGAACTCCTGGCACCTAAACGCGATCCCAACCACTACTTTATATTTTTTAAAGCCCCGAAAAACTAAGGAAATAGGTGGAAACACTGGCGCCTGAAGGTGATGGAACCTGATGGGATCGTGGGCCTTCCAAGCTCGAAACAGACACGTAGAAGTAACACGTGACCGTTTTCACACCTTGCCGTTGGCGGTCTTTCCGCAAACACTATCCTGCGGGGCGGCCCCATGGTCCTCACGTGGAGGTGGGTCAGGATTTTAGGCACCCTGTCTATGCAGAAGGAAGCCACAGTTTAGACAAGTTAAGTAACTTCCCCGAAGTCTTTCCTTTCCGCTGGCTGAGCGGCGGCACGCACCCAGGGCTGCCCTTCCCCACCATCAGCCGTCGCACAGCCCCCACCTCTGCCCTCACCTCTTTCTGGGCCACCTGGAAGGGGATGGCCGTGCGCATGTGCTGCCGAGTGATGCCGCTCCAGCGGGTACGGTAGTCCACGATGGGCATCTCAGGCCGGATGTACTTATCGTACAGGACGTCGCCGTGGTAACTCACCACAGAGCAGCGGGCCAGCTCGCTCACCCGCCCTCGGGGTCCCGTGCCCACCATCTCGCAGTCAATAGCCACGCACTTGCTGGGCCAGGGCGCTGCGGATTTCCCGGGGGCGGGCTTTCCGCTGCATGAGGCACCTCCAGCTTCACTCTTTGGACGCTGCATCCTGCCGCCGGTGGCTCTGGTGGCCGGCAGTGCCTCTGGCCGTGTGGGCACTGGGGAGGGTCCCGGCTCCGGGGTCGAGCTCAGCAGCCCCTGCCCCTGCAGCAAAGCCTTGCGGGCCATGAATCGCTGGTGCTGTCGGCTCTTCCTCTTGTGCTTTCTCCGAAGCACATCCTTGGCATTCAGGCCGGCCAGGGAAGGGCACGGGCGCTGGGCAGACTCCGGGCCTTCCCGGGGTACCATCCCAATCAGCTCACCGCTGGGGGCGAGCAAGACCTGGGAGGTAACCTGCCCGTGGGCCAGCACTCTGCAGGAAGGACACACAGGGCAGAGGGGCTGGGTGAGCGGTGCGCTCCTCTGCGGGCTGCCCCACACCCCTACGCGCTGTCTCAGGCTCCCAGGCCACGTCGAGGACCTTTATGAACAAGCAATGCACTCAGTCAAGCCCACGTCCAAACCACTGTCCTAAGTACAATACAGGCAATCACTAAATATTCCCAACACCCCGAATAAGTATTAGTATCCTCGTAATCACAGGCAAGAGAACTGAAGTAGAGAGACTAAGTAACCTGCTCAATTAATATGAGACAAGAACTGATATGAACCCAGAGTTCACGGCCTCAACTTCCAAAAAAGTTTTAGAAAGCAAGGGGTGCCTGGGTGGCTCAGTCATTTAAGCATCTGACTTCAGCTCAAGTCAGGAGGATCTCATAGTTTGTGGGCCCGAGCCCTGCACTGGGCTCTGTGCGGACAGCCCTGAGCCTGGAGCCTGCTCTGGATTCTGTCTCTCCCTCTCTCTCTCTCTCTGCCCCTCCAGCATTCATGCTCTCTCTCTCTTAAAAATACACTTAAAATAATTTTTGTTAAGGAAGGTATAGTTATGGGGGAAAAAAGGATTCCAAAAATAGTGTATATATCCGCATGTGTGTGTATGTATGTGTGGGGAAATATATGTATATTTCCCCAGGGTTTTTGGTTTTTTTTTTTTACCGTTTATTTATTTATTTTGAGAGAAAGAGATAGAGCAGGAGCAGGAGAGGGACAGAGAGAAAGGGAGACAGTCCCAAGCAGGTTCCGCACTGTCAGCACAGACCCCAGCGCAGGGCTCGAACCCACAAACTGGGAGACCATGACCTGAGCCGAAATCAAAAGTTGGGATGCATAACCAACTGAGCCACCTGGGTGCCCCCAAAATAAGGTAATTTATTAAATGACTTTCTACTTCACAAATCACAAGAGCACGTACAAACATTCCTTCAACAGCTGGGCACGCTGTGAAGTCCCCAGCTCCCACCAGCAGCGGCGCTGCTGAAACCCGGTCAACTAGCAAAAGGGAAAGAGGACAGGCCCTGAGCAACGTGCTTGGGCCTCTGGTGCCCCAAGCTCTCCGTCACTCTGGAAATGCCTGAAGCTTGCAAATCCCGTGCAACAAGGCCAGCAGCTGCCCCAGGACGAGGGCCCCAGCCTGGAGGGCTTCGCCTCACTTGCTAAGTCACCTGGTACATTGTTAACAGCCCAGAAAACCAGGACCCTCAAAGCAGGCAGAGCAGGATTATTTTTTTGTTTATTTTTGAGAGGGAGACAGAGAGGCAGAGAACAAGCATGGGAGACGCACAGAGAGAGAGAGAGGGAGACACGGAATCTGAAGCAGGCTCCAGGCTCAGCTGTCAGCACAGAGCCCGACTCGGGGCTCGAACTCACAGACTGTGAGATCATGACCTGAGCCTAAGTCAGACGCTTAACCGACAAAGCCCCCCAGGCAGAGCAGGACTTCACTCAGCTCCGCACTCAGCTCTGCTGAGCTGCGGGTGGCTTGTGCACGAAATGACCCTACTTCCTTTCCTGTTGAAGAAATACAATCATGTGTGTTGTGGTCCAGGGCTCAACAACCACCTGCTCCCTTTCTCCCAGAGAGGCTTTCCTTGTAAGTCTATTTATTTTTTGTGAGAGAGAGAAAGAGAGAGAGCACAAGTAGGAAAGGGGCAGAGAGAGAGTGGGAGAGAATTCCAAGCAGGCCCCGCAATGTCAGCACAGAGCTGGACGCTGGAGTGTGAGACCATGACCTGAGCCAAAATCAAGAGTCAGATGCTCAACCGACTGAGCCACCCAGGTGCCTCTCCCCCAGGGAGGTCACGACTCTTCTCCTGGCTGGTAACGAGTTCTTCCCAGGCCAAAGCTGCCCCAGCCTGGACTCACTGCCCCTCCCCAGCCACAGGCCTTCCTCTCGCCTCTCTCCCCACTCCCCTACACCCCCTATCCTGTCCACATCCCCTCCAGGAAGTCCTGGCAGGAGCAAGGCTCTATCCCACTGGGCCGCCTGAGGCTCCCTGGGGTCCCAGCTGGGCCAGGCGCTGAGCACGGAGTAACAAAGGTGGATCCCGCGCTCCAAGAAGTTTTGTCTCTGCAGAGACAGGGACAAAGCGCAGGGTGTGTGCAGGGCTGGGTCAGCAGGGCCAGGGAAGCAGAACACGCTGAGGGTGATTCTGGGAGGCTTGCCGGAAGAGACTAAATCTACGTGAAGGAGAAACAGTAACCCTCTAGGTGACAGGGAGACGAATTAGTGGTCACATTTGGGGCAAAGACCTGAGGGGGAAGGAGGGGGCGGGGGGTTGAGGAAGGAAGAGGGGCCCAGGAGCAGCTGATGCGGCTGGTGGGTAGAGCACAAGGTGGGTCGAGGCTGGAGGAACTGTCCCCACTCTGGGAAGGCTATTGCACACCTCGGTGGCCCTACGCTAACCTGGTGTCCCCAGACTGATCTCTGCGGACCGACTCCAAGAGTCCTCGAGCACCCAGGGAAGTCCCTGAAATACTGCACAGTATCCCTGAGCCCAGACATTCACCCTCTAGCTGGGGAGCAAAAAAAGTCACCCCTCTATGCCTGGCAGCACAGAGAAGGGCCCGCGACACTTTCAGGCAATAGGTACAGACCTCAGAGCGCTCGAAAGGCAGGGATAGAGCCTCAAGTGTCTCTGTCCCTTCCCCATCAGCCAGCCCAGGCCCCGGCACCTAGCACGTCCTCTTCAGAAGTGTGTGTGCGAAGGGAGCTGAAGCCAGGGCCTGCTATCCGCCTGGCCGTGGGGACACCAGAGCCGGAGGTGACCAGGAGCTCCTGGGCTGGTGAGGAGAGAGGCAGCCAGACACCCACCAGGGTGGGCTCGGGGATGGGAGTGGTGAACTAGGGACAGGCTCGCCTGGCCAAGCACTGGACAGAGGGGTGGGGTTCGTGCAGCCTGGCAGTGCAGGCACATGTTGAGGGCTTCAGGAAAGCGTGTTAGGCGTGCAGAAAGGGAAGGGCAGCCAGAAAAAATGCAGACACTGAGTCCAGGGGGCGGACACACTCACGGGGAGAGGGCAAGGAGGCGGGTGCAGCCAGCAGAAAGAAGGTAGGGGTAGGGGATGAGGGAACGGCGAGAGAGAACTGTCTGGAAGGTACTGAAAGTGCAGGCTTCATTCAGGGACTGACAAGGGACTTGTGGGTGGAGCTCTGGAGAAGAGTCTGAACTCCAGCAGCAGAGATTTAAGAGGCATGGGGAGGAGCTACTGGGTGTTGCCAGGCAGGGGACCCATCCTGACTCATCTCCCCCTGGCTTGCTCATCCACTCCCCAAGAAGCCTTCTCCCCTTTTAGAAGTGCACTTAGCCATAATCAGCTTCTCCATCTTGACAAGCCACATTAGAGCTGAGAGATGCAGAACCTCAACTTGCCCCAGCCGGGCAATGGGGAGAACGCGGGGCCTAGGAAGATAAATTCTGACTCTGCTAGAAACTGACCTCTGTCGGGGGAGTGGAGGGGAGGGGAGAGGGCCCTTTCCCTCTGAGAGGGCTCAGGGCCCTGCAGGTCAGGAGCTGAGCCAGCGACCAGTGGCTTCCCGAACCCTTCTGGCGAGAAGGTTTCAAAGCCAGAAATGTAAGGTCCCTGAGAAAAAGTGGCCTTGTGTTTCAAGAGATGAAGGCAGCCCTTTTCTATATGCCGGGGCCTTGCTGACCTGTCTGATCCCACGATTAATTATCTAGGGCTTGCCTCCCCCATCCTGGGCCCCCCAGACGGGAGCTCAGCCAGGCTGGAAAGAAGTTTGCTCACATAACACAACTGTTTCAGTAAGGACAAGCTCAAATCTCCCTTCGGCCTCGAACCATCTCTTTAGGGGATCAGCAGCCTCAGGGCCTTCCTGTTGCAGAGGGGTGGGGGTGAGGGGCAAAGGACCCCAGCACCCCAGCGGCAGAGGCCTCAGAGTCAAGGCCTCAAAGGAACCACGAAGTCACAATCTCCGCGGGGCTACCTCCCCGGGGACAGATCAGGAAGGCAGAGCGCGTGCAGGCCCACTTGGAGTTCCGGCATTAACGCTAGATGACCCGGACCGAGTCACCATCCCCTCACCACAAAACAAGGGTTTATTAAAAACCGAGGGTTGAACTAGGTTTGGGGCTTCCCCACAAGCAGTTAGAACGTCTGTCTAAAACGCCGATTCCCAGGCCTACCTTCCCCTTCCCCCCGCCACCCCCGGCCTTCCTAACTGCCATTTTGGGGAAGGGGGCCTGAGATCTGGATGTCACGGAGCGCGCGACCCCAGCCCCAAGCCCTGGGACGGATAATCGCCCGATTCGGAGAAAGCCTGGCTCGCTGTGATCCCCCGTGGACTCCGAGTTCTCGGCAGGGCAATGAGAGCCCGGGGCCCGTAGGGTCCGCCCCGGCCGCCCGCGATCCCTGAGGAGTCCCACCCCCCACCTCGCGGGGGAGGCCGGACTTCAACCAGGGAGGGACTCGGGCGGCGGTTACTCGCGGGCCGCGGCGGCGTCCCCCGCAGGTCCCAGACCCCAGAGCGGGGCGGAGACCCGGCACAGGCTGCGCCCCAGGCCAGGCCTGCACGATCGCCGGGCCCCGAGAGCTGATCGGCCGGACGCCCCTCGCCTCAGGCCGGGGGCCCGACACCGCCCGCGGGGCCCTGCGGCGGGGACACGCCGCCCCAGCCCGCCCGAGCCCGCGGTCCCCAGCAGGGTCCCCAAGATCACCTGAAGAGCGGCGGCGATCCTCCCGCCCGCACGTGGTACCCCGGCAGGCCGCAGCTCCCACAAGCCCGGGCAAGCCCCGCTCCGGCTCCCCGCCCATTGGCTCGCCGAACGGCCGCGCCCGCCTAACGCGTCTTCTTATTGGCCGGGAGCCTGGCTCGTGGCGGATAGGCTCAAGGCGGCAGAGGGGGCGGGGGTTCCTAAAGGGGTGTGGTTTGTGCCCGGAGCCTGTCAGACTGGCGAGAAATTAAAAACGAACCGGAGCGGAGGGCGGCCTCCTCTTTCCCGGGTCCCATTCCCATCTGTGTCCCCCCCAGCCCCGATCCACCTCTCCCCGGGTTGGGATGTAGGCTTCTACGAGCTCTGTACCACCGAAGGCCGAATGATTTACAGAAGACACACCCACATTTGCAGAATGGGAATAATAGGCTCTACCCCTCGGGGGTTATAGGGATTCAGTGAAATAATAGGCATGAGGGGCACTAAAGAAAGATTTTTAAAGTCAGGTTTGCTCCTTCAGCGCTAGTCTTTCATTGATCTCTTTGCAATAACTTTGTAAGTATGAAGTTCCTACTATGGGCTCAGTAGTGGGTTAAGCACTGCTTACACAGAATAAGCACAGTCCCTAGAACTGCAGTTGCTCAGGGTCTGGCTGGACAACAGAACGGTTAACAGAGAATTCAGTGCAACGAGAATAATAGCAAGAACAATAATAAACAGTTCACATTTATTATGCGAGGACTACTGTGTGCCGGGCAATACATATAGAATATGTAGAAGAACACCATGAAATATGTGCTATTATTTTTGTTTTACAGTTAAGGAAATGGACACTTAAATTTTTTTAATAGTTATTTATTTTCGAGAGAGAGAGAGAGAGACAGAGTGCGAGAGGTGGAGGGTCAGAGAGAGAGGGAGACACAGAATCCAAAGCAGGCTCCAGGCTCTGAGCTGTCGGCACAGAGCCTGATGCAGGGCTCAAACCCACTTACCATGAAATCATGACCTGAGATCATGACCTGAGTCAAGGTCAGAGGCTTAAGTGACGGAGCTATCCTGGCACCCCAAGGAAATTGACACTTTAAAGAAATTAAGAGGAAATAGCTAGAGTCCAAACAAAGACCCTTACCGAAGCAGCCCTGACCCCTCCTAGCTCCTGACCCCTCCTAGCTCTGTCTTGCAAGCAGTAGTGACATTGAAAAATACCCAGAAGGCGGGGGGTGGGGGGGGCACCTGTGCCCAGGAATCTGCTACTTCTGACCGGAGTAGATTTGAGGGAAGCAGGACAAAAGACAAGCCTGCTAGAGAGGTAAGTCCTTCTTCTCAGTATCCTGCTGGCTTCAGGGAGCTAGGAGTTTAACCCAGAGCTGGCTCATTTGCCTTTGGGGGTGCTCTCGCGCTGGCTGCAGTGTGGAGAGAAGTGGATTAGGTCTGGAGAAATGGGGGTTGAGGGTGATTGTGAACTTTCAGGTAAGATAAGGTCTTGGGGGCCAGAATGGGAGAGTCGATAAAGAGCTTGGGACAGATTCCAGAACTTCTTAGGCAACCGTGGTAGGACAGAGAGAGGAAGGGAAGGGGATATAAGGTCTCTAGACACCGAGACTGTGTGAGAGCTAATTCTTGGAGCAAGGAGGGCTTTCAGGGACTCAGTATCCGGATCCTCAACTCCCATGGGGCTGGACCTGAGCTGAGCACATGCCTACAGTCCTTGTGGCTCAGCCTCGGTCTCCCCTTGTGCAACCACCTGTCTCCAGCTTTACAAAGGAAAGTCACACACACACACACACACACACACACACACACACTCTGAATCTTGCTCTGCTGTGTTACCCTGGGAAATAAAAGCAGTCCCCAGGATGGATAAACAATAAGTCAGTTCTACAGATGGGTCCTTACAGAAGAAGGGGCAAGAAACCCTTCTACAAGTCAGGAGGTTTCTGATTTGCTTCCGCTGCGACCTAAGGAGGATTTAAGTATGTTGTCAGCTAATAGGTCATTTAAAATATTTTGTTTTGAGGTAGATAATTATCAGGAATTAAAAGAACTGAGAGACACCGACAAAACAAACCTCCTGGTGCTTCTCTCTGCTTTTTATGTGAACAGTGTTCATCGGTGCTTGCTTACAAAAGGCCCAAACTCTGCCTCCTTCCTGGAAAAGCTAACATTCATCCCTGGATCTGTAAACTTACTGGAAATATAACTGGCTCAAACTACCTCCTTAAGAGACGTATTTTCAACGGCACTTCTAATAAAAATTTACTTCTTATGGGTCAAGAGGATCTCTCTGGGACGCCTGGGTGGCTCCGTCGGTTGAGTGTCCAACTCTTGATGTCAGCTCTGGTCATGATCCCAGGGTCATGGGGTCAAGCCCCTGTCCGGCTCTGTGTTGAGCATGGGACCTTCTTAAGATTCTCTCTCCCTTTGCCCCTCCATGCTCTCTCTCTCTCTCTCTCAAAAACAAACAAAAAAAGAAGCTCTCTCGTATGTCATGGAATGCTATATATTTATTTGATCATGTATACTGCAAACCCTTGCAACAATATCTCGCTTTAGAAAGAAAAAGTTTAAGACCTAGAACTTTTGGGGTCACAGAGCACTTTTGCAGAGTTAACAAGATCAATTTATATACATAATTTTTTGACAGAAACTTACTATTGGCTGATCCAGAAAATATTGCCGAGCCTGAGAATATGTTTTGCGAGGATTCACTTCACACCCGCTGAATAGAAATAGAAGTTCAAGAAGGAAAAACAGTGTTGCGTATAATGTAAATGAAAAACAAATCCGGATTTAGTAAGGAGAGACATTATTTGGGAGAGTTCTTGGGGGAAGGGAGGGCAGAGAGCTAGAGCCATAGGGGAGTGCTCTGACCAGAAGACCCGCGAGGTTAGGCAAAAAAGATTTTCTTTTATAGGGAAGCATAAACAAGGCTAGAGAGAATGGGGATGGAGAGGAGGGATAAACGGGAGAAATCTAATCCCACATCCAGCCGGTAGGTGGTGCAGTGGTTGGAACATTGTTTTATCCTGAAGCCTGTTCGCTGGAGGGGTTGGTAAAGAGGGACTGTAATCTGACTCTGGCGGAGGGCAGGCCGTCGTTGAGGGGCCTAGAGGAAGAAGAGAAGCTTAGCCAACGTTTCATTCATAACCATTTTGTTGCAATTGATCAGGGTGCCTAGCAGTTCAGCTAGTGGCTGATGAGTCAGGGAGTGGGAATTTGAAGTGTCTGTCACCTCCTCACAGATGAACAAAGGGGGAATCCATGGGTCTTTTTTAAAAAATCTATTTATTTTGAGAGAGACAGGAAGTACAAGTGGAAGAAGGGCAGAGAAAGGAGAATCCCAAGCAGTCCCATGAGAGGCTCGAACTCACAGCACCAAAATCATGAGGTCATGACCTGAGCCAAAATAAAGATAACCGACTGAGCCCCTCCGAGAGTCTTATCTCAGGCAAATGGGACAGGGGGGTTCTTTGCAGTAAGCCGTTTCCAGAACACAAAAGGATTCAAGAATTTGTTAATCACTGCTGTTTTCTAGAACCCTGGGCTCAGGTGAAATTCAACATTGTCAGTAAGAGTTTTTCATTTACTTTTTTGTTTTTAAGGTGTACTTATTTTTGAGAAAGGGAGGGGCAAAGAGAGAGGGAGACAAGAGAATCCCAAGCAGGCTCCACACTGTCAGCACAGAGCCCGACATGACACGGGGCTAGAACCCGCGGACCGTAAGATCATGCGCTGAGCCAAAATCAAGAGTCTGATGCTTAACTGACTGAGCCACCCAGTGTTCCTTCATTTCCTTTTAAAATAGGTAATGATGGGGTGCCTGGGTGGCAGAGTCGGTTAAGCATCCGACTTTGGCTCCGGTCTTGACCTCGAAGTTCATGAGTTTGAGCCCCGCGTCAGGCTCTGTGCCGACAGCTCAGAGCCTGGAGCCTGCTTCAGATTCTGTGTCTCCCTCTCTCTCTGTCCCTCCCCCACTTACACTCTGTCTCTGTCTCTCTCAAAAATAAATAAAACAAATTTAATAAGTAAAATAATGTTGGTATCAGATTGCTATATTTAGACTTCACTGCATTCATTTAAGGCCACATTTTCTAAAGACGTGAATATTTATAATGCATCCTTTATAACTACTTACATTTATGATTAAAAACATCATCAAGCAGAGGGCGCCTAGCTGGCTCAGTCATTACAGCATGTGACTCTTGATCTCAGCGTTTTGAGTTCAAGCCACATAGGTGTGGAGCCTACTTTAAAAAACCAAACAAAGCAAAAATAGTATCAAGTCAAAAAGTTGAAGGTCCCCAGGTGTAGAGGAGAGGTGGCCCCATGTCGTAGGATCCTCGCACAGAGAGTCGTGACCCCGACGCTTTTCTTTCCAGGAAGCAACTTTTATTCGTGCCTGCACCGCTCAGTTGGGTTAGTACCCAAAGAACTGAGCCACCCACATCACATGACATAGGTTTTTTATACATTTTCTATTTCTTTGGCTCCCATATATGGTAACACACATAAACATGAAGTCTAACTGAGTTGTCTCAGTTTACAAGGTCATGGGGGGTGTAGGCAGCTGGGCGCACATCCAGGTGACTTGAAGTCTTCTCTCCTCTTTTTCTCTCTCCTTAGGGAGGGGTCCCTACCACACCAATACCGGCCTCTTGACTATGGATGGCCGAATCCCCAACCCCACCTTTAGGGAACTCGCCCTCTCATTCCTGGAGTGAAAATAGCTCCTCCTTCCGTGGAGACTGGGCTTCTAGATAGCAGCACATCTCTGAGCTGGGCTTGGTGGGAGAAAGCCCATAACCCAAGCCCTGTGGCTGCTGACCCCACCCTCTCTCTTCCACCTTACGAATCCTGTAGCAATTGTAGGGCTTGATCTGCGTTGCGCTGACAAATCATCATGGCCACAGCCAAAGCACTGTTCTACCTGTCTTGTGTACCTGTTTTGAGGACTCTTTGGGACTCTCATGCTGCTGGACCAGGTGCAGACTCGAAAGGGGGTGTCAATCTGGTCATTTTTTAGAGCGGTAGTTCTCTAAGTGTGGTCCTAGACCAGCAGCCCAGGCCTCACTGGGAATTGGTTAGACCTACTGAGGCAGAAATCCATAGGGTTGGAGCCCAGCAATCTGTTTTAAGGAGCTGATTAACAGCTTTGGGTTCATGTTCAAGTTTGAGAGTCCTTATTTAGAGGATATGACACTGATAAAACTCTGGAAATCAAATGCAAGTAATTTACTCATTTGATTTAAGCAGATTTCCTCTGCATAGCACTCCTGACAACAGTGACTTTGGACCTACCTGGACATAGCCTGTCACCACGACACTCAGGGTACCCCTCTACCTTTGCTCACCTTCTGAGATCTTCCAGGATTCTGAAATTCCATGACTGATTTTTTTTCTATAGAAAATGGAGGGGATATGACCCAGGGGGACTGTATTCCCCACCATTATTCATTCCATTCTAGACTAGAAACTTTCTTCACATATGAAATTAAGCCTCACATCCGTGGTCTTCGATCTCAGTCTGAATATTGAAGTCACCTGCAGAACTTTAAGAATTACTGATGCTTGGTCACACCGCAAGGTTCTGATTTAACTAGTCTAGAGAGAGGTCTGAACACGCAGATATTTTTTAATGTTCATTTCTTTATTTTGAGAGAGAGCACACATGAGCAGTCGGGGGGAGGGGGATGGACAGAGAGGAGAGAGAATCCCAAGCAGGCTCCCCGTGATGGGGAACCAAACCCAAGGACCGCAAGATCATGACCTGAGCCAAAATCAAGAGTGGGTTGGTCACCCAAATGACTGAGCCACCCAGGCATCCCTGAATATACAGATTTTTAAAGCTCCTCAGGGGGTTTCAGTTTGCAGCCAAGACAGAATCAGTGCTAAAGCGCAGCTGCCTAGAGACCCCGGCAGAGGGCGCTGTGTCCCCGCTCATCCAAGGACCCAGAGGGACGCGCTGGAAACAGGCGGGCTGCTGGTTGCACAATCAGGGTACACGCAGTTAAAGAGGGGGACCCAGATGCCCTGACCCTTGGATCACCAACGCTTTTGTATTCCGAAACACCTAGGAAGTAACGCTAATAAGTAGTAAGCTATCTATTTTGCTGAATGACCCAGAGGTAAGTCACACACCCTCTCTAAGCCTTGGTGTCTACATTTTTTTAAATGGGGTGGTGGCAAGGAGGAAGGGGGGCGTCTATGGCCTATATTCATTCTTTCATTATATATTGAGTCTCCTGAAATGGACAAGGTAGTGATCTGGGGAGGGAAGAGATAAACATCTGATGGCGGAGACTCTATTAGAGAGATGGTAGTTTCCTAGTTTTCACTCATTTGCTCCTACTTCAAGGGGGCGGGACCGCTGGTGCCCCAGGTCGGGGAAGAGGAAAGCCATGAAAGAGGAGGCAAAGCGACGACTGATGAGTATTTACATACGCCATTATGTACTATGACACTTCTGTCCTTAATGTAAATTAACAACTTGGCATGGTAGTTGCGATAAATTCCATTTTATGAGTGAGGAACCTGAGGCTCAGAGATGTTAAGTGACTGGCTGAAGGTCACACAGCCAGTAAGTGGTGGAATCAGGATTCGAATGGGGCCCCTGACGGCAAAGCCCCAATTCCCCTCCCGGCCCCCCATCTAGGGGATGCCTAGTTGCCTGTTTTTCATTCTGCCACATACCAGCAAGGGCTCCCCCATCCACGTCTCAACTCAGGAGTGCCCCCCACTTCCCTCCCCAGGCGTTTGTTTCACTGAGGCAGGATCTCTCCCCCTTCGGTCTCTACTCCAGGCTTGGAGACTGAGGATTGTCAGAGAGAGATCTGACCTCCCTCCTCTCTCCTTCCGTTCCCCAGCTCAGCCCCAACGGAGGGCAGACACCTGCTGAGTGACACCAATCTGCAGCCTTCTCAAGTGTGAATGAGATTTCTAATAGGATTGGTTGCCCACTGGCTTCAGGCGGGGTTAGGAATTAAAGAGAAATTTAAGAGGCAGGAAAGCCGGTTTGGAGGAGCTGAAGGAGCAGCTGAAGCAGTGACAGCAAGCAGTGGCCTTGGTGGGCGTGAAGGACTGATTCCTTCAGAGAGGTTGAGTTCTTTGCCAAAGGTCACACAGGTGGCAGGTGGTGGAAACAAGGTGAGCGCCAAGAACGGCTGCGTTTTTATCGTTCCCTAAAGCAGGACAGCTCCCAACCCAACTTAAGTTGGTAAGGAGTTTTGTGTTAGGATTTTTCCAGCCTTTTCTGCCTCCCAAAGCTGCTGAGTTATCCTTTCCTTCTTTGACGGGAGGACCGCAGGAGCGCCTTGTGCCTGCTGCGTGGGTGAAGAAGGGTGGGGACATACTTGGGAAGGACCAGAGAGGGCACTTGGGATTGTTGCTTGAAAAATGTGTCCTCAGTGAGAGTCTCATCACGGAGCCTGGACGACCACCTTTGGGGAAGTCGCCCCACGCGCGGAGGCGTAAAGAGAGGCTGGGAAACGCTTTTGCTGCCCCCCAAGCACAGCTCCCTCACGCCAAGTTTCCCCCTGGTGATGCCTCTGGACCCAGCAGCTCGGAGGCAGACTCTGAGGCCAAACACGGGGGTCCGTTCTCTCGGGCCTGGGTAGGCAGCAGGCAAGCTCGAGGTGAGCCGGGGGGTGGGGTGTTCTCTGGGCGGCTTGGTAGGCGCCTGGGTCCTGAGCATATGCCCCTCGGTGCCCACGCCGCCTCCCTCTCCCGCCAAACACACGACCCAACCGTGGGTGCCCGGGGATAAACAGTTGTGGGGTGAATCTGTGCGTAACAGAGGGGGTGCTCTCTCCTTGCCCTTTAGTGGTGCAGAAACAGCCCAGCGCTCCCGAGGACAGACACCCCCACCCGCACCCCTCCCCCCACCCTTGCTTCTCAGCTCACACTAACATCTCTCCTCGTTTCTGGAAGACTCGGCTTGAGGTTGTGCTGCTCTGGGAGTGCTCGGAGTGGTTTCCAAAGGTGTTTTCCAGGACATAGAGAAAGCACAAAAAGAATCCTGGAAGGGGGCCAGAAAGGTGGCCCTGCCACCCCCACCCCACCCCACCCCTGCTGCGGTGGCCAGCACCATGCGGCAGACTGGGACTTGTTGTTGGGTGCAGAGAAACAACAACAAAATCACTAGTCTTCCAGATGGGGCGAGCCTCTCCAAGTCCGCACCCCTGCGGGGGGGGTGGGGTCAGCTCTGTGCCCGGCGCCCGCCCACCAAGTGCGCCCCCTCCCACCGCTCCCCTCCTGCCTCCGAAGTCTCCGGAGCCTCTGCTCAGAGCAAGGAGGGAGGGGAACGTCTTGTTTTCTCTTTCTTGCCCCCCCCCCCAGTGTTTCATTTTCTATAGCGACCCTCCTTGCTTTCATAATACAGAGATCTTATTTAGTAAAGGGAAGCAGGCCAGAAGTTCATTTCTCTACCTTTCATTAATCATGAAGCATCGTATTATCACGGAGATTGGAGGTGAGGAAAAAGGAAGGAATCCAGGTACTGGTGACTCCTCTTTACCCGGTTCCCCCTCTCCCCGAGCATTGCAAGTCCAAGTCCACCGTCAAGGCTCGTGGTGAAAATCCTGCCACGGCTTACTGAGCCACAGCTCGAAATGAAGTGGGGGTCAGGGTGCTGGACAAGCAGTAGGGAAAAGAGAGGAAAAGGGGTACCGGTTGTGGGCAGGAGGAGGGTGGCTTCTCAGCCCCAGGGTCCCCTCCCCCCAGGTCCAGTGCCAGGCTCCGGGCACTGACGGAGGAAAGGCTAGGCCTCCCCGTGCCTATTCCAGCCTCTAATTGCACTAGCAGGATGTATCTGCTCTTTAATTGGCAAAAGCCACAATATCCCGGTGGCTCAGAGAGCGCCGCCCTGATTTTACTTCTGCAGCGGCTGAAGGATAGTTATCTTTCCCTATTGGTGCTGCTTTTAATTCTTTCTCCTTCTAATTGAGAACTCTTCCCCTGTAGCCCAGCTCTCCAACCTTTGGTCTGTTCTCTCCATCCAGAATGGGGCAGAACCTGCTTGGAGACACAGAGCAGGGACATGGAGAAGACCGGCAGTGCCCGGCTCTGAGGCCCGACGCTTTCCGACTGTGAGCCCTAGACAAGTGAGCCGGATAAAACCCCAAGTTCTTCTGTGGAGGACGCAGGGGAGAGGTTGGCCTCCCCAGGAGGCTGTTGAGACCCCCTCTTCTGCACTCCCCAGTGGGTTGTTTGCTCTGTGACTCCGAGCGGCAAAGAACCGAGGAACCCCATCCACAGCGTCTCACCCATCGAGAAGGAGAAAGAGATTTGCTGTCATCAGTCTCTTTAATAACGTCCTCATGTCTCTTTGGCGTTGTTGAAAGAGGTCTAGTCCATTGTCCTTAGTATAGTTTCAGAGACAAAGACCTGAGTGCTAATATTAGAGAATAAGGCTAAGTCACGTGTAAGAGGTTAACCTAAGGGGTTAGAACCCAAGGTACCCCTAGGAACAACAGACCTTTCTCAGGGAGCCCCCAGGTAAACTTCTGGTGGTCACAGAGAAGCTAAAAGATATTACAGAGCGAGCTTGCAGAGAATCTTAGCAGATCTCTGCACATTGCCATTCAGGACTTGTCCAGTCTAGCCTACGTGAGTAGCCCTGACCTAAAGCCACCAAATGGTGTCCTGTGATCAGCTCAATATGCAAATAGGGACTTTTGCTCATTATTATATTCCAGTGCCTACCACAGAGTCTGGCTCTTGAAACAGGTCAGCAAAGAGGCAAAATTCAGACAGAGTTGGTCATGAGTGTGAATAGACTCGTTTTCATTGGCCTTTTCCATGCAGGACCAATGAAAATGGACGTGAAGCCCAGTTTTCTTAAATTCTTTAATCCTGGGCACTTTCTGGGTTGGGTCAAAATGCAAATAGAGGGGTGGCTGGCAGGCTCAGTAAGTGGAACATGCAACTCTTGATCTCAGGGTCATGAGTTCAGGCCCCACCTTGGGCATAGAGATTACTTTCAAAAACAATAAAATGAAAAATGCTTTATTTTTTTTAAAGATGCAAATAGCAAAGGAGACTGTCACAGTATAAGAGAAATGTACCTTGAAACCATGACCTGCCCTTGAGCCCCCCACCTCCCTCTCCCCACTTCTAGTTTCTTTCCTCTGAATTTAGAGTCATCCCCTTAGCAACGCTTGTTTCCATGGTTTCCTCCAGTGACAATGATCTCCAACCCCCTCCTCTCTCTTTCCTCCTGACAGTAATGGGTGATAGGGATCCTCCGTATGGCCACTCCACGTAACCATGGTAACGATGAGCTGAGCCTTCATTTATCTTTTGTGAAGAGAGCTAGGGAATAGAAGCTTTTGGAAAGGACAGATGGGGGAGGGTCCAGGGCTAGAGCTGCCCTTATCATAAAGAGGAAATTAAGGGACTCGTCCTGATACTAGCCTGTAGGATTCAGTTCAAACATTGTTGAGACTCTCTTTTAACATGACTAAGTTCCAGAGAATCAAAGGTATATAAGATATAGCCCCTAATATTGAAGGGCTTGTAGTCTAGTGCTGGGGCTCATGATGCCACTGAAACTCTGGCAGAGATGGGGCCACTAAAGGAGGTGGCCCCTGAGAACACGATCACGATCAAGCATCTGTCCATTCCAAGCATGCCTTCCAGCCAAGAACCAGGAAAAGACTGATCAAGGGGGTCGCTACCCATGTTAAACCTTCTTCCAAATTGCAGACAGGTTCTGTCTTGGAAGGCGTGGACCTTTAATCCCCCTTTCTTTGGCAGAAGTGTAGGCTGACGGTGCAGGGGGAAAGAAAACACAGACCTGCCCCACTCCAGTGCCACAAGGGCCTGGAATGATCTCCATTGCCAGAGATCACCTTCACCTACCTGCCACAAGCCTTCCTGGGATGTGATGTGTCTGCTCTTACACGGAGCTGAAGGGTCATCATCTCCATCCATCCAGGTTTTTTATTCGTCCCTGGAAATGCAAGCCAAAGGGGCAGCCATGAAGAATTAAAATAGAAAAAACAAACAAAACTACCAGGGGCACCAAAGTTGGACAGAATGAATCCAGAAGCGGAGATATATGTTCATCATGTAGGTAACACAGCTCTTCCCCCCTCGAGCTTCTCATCCTCACCCCTGACAGTTTTCACTAAATCCCTAAAGGTGGGAACCAATTCTGAACGTCTAGGAGAAATCACAAAAATTCCCTGGACCCTTGGTATGATACCAATAACCTGCACTGATGTGGAAAGATAATCAAGGTACATTTTTAAAGAAAAAGAAAAATCCATAGAACAACCTACTTTATGTTCAAGTAAGCTACAAATAACTAGGTAGCAAAGTTTGCTCTTACAAGTGAAATGCAATCTGGATTAGTTAAAGTTCTTAAGTCCTAGAACTAAGATTTCCATGATTTCCATCCTTTGCTACTAGAAGAAACTAAGGCAGATTCAAATATTCTAGGTACTCCTGTTCACGCAGCTAGTCAGAAAAGGATAAATGGCATCCTCTGATTGGTTGATAAAGCAATGCAAACTAACCAATGAAATAATGCTTCTCCTTTCCTGGCCAATAAGATCTCAATTCTCTTCTTGAAAGGAAAGCAGACCCTTTGTCCATAAAGAAAATGAGCAGAAAGGAATAATAATTTAAAAAAAAAAACAACACACTGTTGCTATGGGACATTATTGATGTGATCAATGATAGCTGCCCCAGAGAATTCATAAAGGAGGCACTTCTTTGGGAAGAAAAGTACAAAAAGCAGACCAGCTGTCTGGTCTGTATTAAAAAGAAGTTTCTATAGTAACATGTAAGGGGAAAGAATTTTAATGTAAATCTTCCCAAAACCAGCCAGTCAACGGAGGGTAATTTTGACCTGCAACTTAGATTGAAGTTATAATGATTAATTTATTTTAATATTTGCAATGTGTGAAGCAAAAGGCAAGGAAGAGAAAATGAAGAGTGTGTTTACTGATGCGGGGCATCACAGATATTGATAGGATCACTCCTGCCTGTAACAGAGATCTCTCCATTGTCAAATCATAGCTCAGTTTAAAACCAGGTTTTATTTTGGAACGGGAAAATCCAGCGCTCTTAAGGAAAAGAATATTCTTGGTGAAATAGTGCACAGAACACAAGCTGTCCTATTAACTTACTAGTGATGTGCCTATGCAATCATTCTGAGCCTGTTACAGCGGCCTTTGGGAAACGAGGGGTAAAATGATTTCCCACAGATACTGCAAATAAACACAGGTGGGCAAAGCTGCCAGATGAGAAAATGGAATCAGTGTTTGTCAATCCAGGGAAGCAGAAAAGATCAGAGGATTAGAAAGATTGAGTGCTGATTTGCTCACCATGAAGGCAAGCTGGAGAGGAAATAGAAGAGAATCTTGAAGAATCAAACGCAGGTGACACTCGTGGCAATTTGCTGAGAGAGCTACATTTCTACCAACCTGTTCTGGGTGGTCTGTGGGGAGAGATAAGAAGAGAGGGTGATCTAGAAGGCAGCTCCCCTCCTCTGGAGGGGCTGTCTAGGGAGGAAGGGACCACTGTGAAGCCAAGGAGAACCTGTCTCTGCACCAGAGACAGTTTTGGACAATTTCCCTGGCTTCCTGCCATTCATCTATGAAGAACAAATGTGTTTTTCTCATTTAAAGGGGGAAAAAATAGAGGGGAGGAAAATCAGCCCCTCCGTCTAAGGGACTAAATGAAAAAAAGAGAGAGAAAGAGAGAAAAGAGAAAAAAATCCCTAATTGTAAATCCCAGAGAAATGGCAGGGTAGATTAGGATTACCTCAGTGAAGGGGGCAGAGGAGACAGTGGAAGGGTTGCCGTGGTGGAAAAGTAGCTGCTTTGCCATGAACCCTGACTTAAAAAGAATAATTCACCTTCCAGGATTTCCTCTTAAACTCCTGGGATCTTACAGGGCAGGTTGTGTCTCCCATCCAGCCCAGGGAAGGCAGGGACTCTCCAGCAGATAATTTAAAGAATCAAGGTGCTCAGGATAATCAGTGACCCAAACCTCTCCATTCACTGTAACCAAGGCAACAGGAGGCTGGGGCTGGTTGCCTGGCAACCACACTCCAGCGCCTGGGTCCTGTCCCCTCTCCTCCTCCCCCACCTCTGTTAGCCCTTTTGTGATAACGTCTTCCCCTCCTCGGCTTTTTCTTCCCTGGCAAAAGAATCATCCTGCTCCTGGTGCAAAAGACACTCTGGGCTCCTTTGGTTAAAACTGAGGACCCTGATGTTCATTTTGCACAGATTTCACCTACCTAGATATTCAGACTAAGGTAAAAGAGGCTTCTTACTTCGGCCTCTGTATCTCAAATCTTCCCCCGCCATCCCTTCATTCACCTGCATTAGGGCATTCGGAGATTGTGGAGCGAGAGAGAAGGAAGAGGTGGGGGTGGGCGGGGGCGACAAAGAAAAGACAGCTTGGATATGGCGATATTTCACAGCACAACAGTGCCTGGGGTTCCCGGTAGACCCACTTTCCAGCTTGCCCCCAAACTCACCATTTCCAGGCGCGCCTCTTTTCGCCTCGGTGCCCTCCACGCACTTTGCGCCAAGTTCTATTCCAGTTGGTCTTAGCGAAGGGGGTTAGAATACCGTCCTAGAATCCGACACCTAAGCTCTGGAGAAATGGGGAAGGTGAGCCCCCCCCCCCCCGCCTCGGCGAACCCTGCCTCACCTCCTGGCCTCCGCCGTGGGGGGTCTGAGCCATCTAGCTCAAGCCCACTCGGGCTGGGGAGCGGAGTGGCGCGCGGAAACCCACTCCGGGAGCTCTCTCGGGCCCGGGCGCTGTCCAGGCTCTGGTGCTGAAGCTGGAGGCTCGGATTCACCGTGCAGGGGCTCTGGGGACCCTCCAGCTGCCGGGGGTAAAGGCGAGACTAGGAAGTGTCTGCAACAGAAACACTTTTTCGGCAGACCCAACTCCCTCCGAGGCGGAATCCCCAGCGCCTCTCCCTTCCCTTCCCCGAATGAGCGTCATTATTTGCGGCAGTCGCGGCGGGTAGAAAGAGCCCCCGGCGCTGGGATAGTTACCCGGTGGCGTCCCGGCACTTCCTACGTTTTCTCCTTCGGCACCGGGTTGCCTGGGCGTCGGCGGACGGAATCCCGGGACTCCTGGCGCTCAGACCTGACGGCGGTCAAGGCTGGGAAGGGAAATCTGGAACACCGAACCCTGCCGCTTTTCTGCACGCAGCAGGTGTGCCGCACCTGCACTCCGAAGGGGGAGCGGAGCGGAGGCCAGGTCCCTGTAGCGTGGGCTTGGGGACACTGGCTCCGGAGAGCGCGCGCTCCCGCGGCTGGTGCTGCCCATCGCCCAGCGGACGCCTGACTCCGCCTGACAAGCCAATATCGCTGTCGCCGGGCTGGTGGGTGTGAGAACGAAACGCCCCTCACGACTCAGGGCACCCCGCAGGAGCGCTCAGCTGCCGGGGTGCCGAGCCGCCTCCAGTTTCCCAGGCGCCTTGGCCGAGTTCCCGCCGCCTCGTGAATTTGTCACCTGTGGCGGATCCTGAGCCCACCGCCCCCCTCCTCCGGCCCTCGGAAGCAGCCCCGGGCTCAGCCTGGCGCAACTCACCTCCAGTTGGGGAATCCTCCAGTTCCGAGTCCTGGCCCTGCGGGGGAGGATTGGACCGCGGACACTGATCGGGGTTTTACCAGACTTGGACGGCCACGGCCAGGAGGGAAGAGAGACAGCTGCGCCCCACTTCTTTCTCGAAGAAAGCCCCTTCCTCACCCCGCCTTCGGCTTGTTGCTTCTTTCCCAAGAACTGCAGAGCAGAGGCGGGATGGGTGGAGGGAGGTGGGGGTTTGAGGGAGGTATTTTGTGAAGCACCCTTACTTGCCTCTCTCGGACAATCTGTTCTGTCCCAAGCGGTGGTGGCGCTGCCAGGGCGGAGGCAGGTCAGGAGTCGCTCCAGGTGCTCCGGGTGCAGACACGTCGCCAGGGCTGCGGGGGCCAGGGCAGAACAGCTGCTTTAAAGCCGAGCCCAACCCACAGGTGGCCTGTCAGGGCCACGGACGTCCATGACGTCATCCAGAGGACAAGTGGAGAAGGGAAGTTGGTGGTGCTGGGGGTGGTCACCATGCTTCACATCAAAAGTCCCCTGTGGCCATGGCAACAGCTTGCGGAGGCTCGCCCACCCCCTTCTCTGTTTTTTGCCTCGCTGTTGGGCTCCCGGATCTGAGCTCGGCTGCAGCAGAAAGCTGGGGAGGCAGGGGCGGGGGGAGCAAGGCTTTAGTGCAGAAGCCAAACTTACCCGCACTGGACGAAGCCCTAGGGCTAGTCCCGGGTCCAGCTCTCTGTCCTCGCTGTTCCGAGGTCCTGGCTCGGAGCAGGTGAGGAGAGGAGCCCTCAGGGAGACTCCCTGAGGGCGAGCACACAGAAACCTTCATTTCCACAGGGACATTCGGTATCTGTCCCCTTCCCTCCTACCACCCCACCTTGGCAGGTGGCCCCATGTCACCTGCCCATGGACAGATTGTCCTTCCTGAATTCAAGAATGTGATCACTCACCCTTCTCACCCACTCTTTAAAGGACACTCCTGCCCGAGTGAGCACACCCAGGGAGCACCCACACAGAACCACCTGCCCGGGGCCTCGCCTGTGCACAGGGATGGACTGAGGCCCCATTGCTTCAGAAAGCAGCCAAACGGACGAGAAAGTAACAAACCCACCACGGAGCTAGTGTGCATCTAGGGTTTCATGCTTGTGGCCAGGGAGCCAAATGAGGCACGGAACTGAGGTTTCACAGATTAAAACAGAATTCTTTTGAAGTACTTGTCAACAAAATTGAAAATGTTCACATAGAAATCTAGGTATCCATTGGGCTAGGCTCAGTTGGATTAAGCATCTGACTTCGGCTCAGGTCCTGATCTCATTGCTTGTGGGTTTGAGCCCCTTCTCCAGCTGTGCTGACAGCTCAGAGCCTGGAGCCTGCTTCGGATTCTGTGTCTCCCTCTCTCTCTGCCCCTCCCCCACTCGCATTCTATCTCTTTCAAAAATGAGTAAATGTTAAAAATTTAAAAAAAAAAGAAGAAATCTAGGCATCCCCTGTCTCTTGCATGTGGAGGCATAGAACTGACCCCTGTAGAAAGAGCTGGGGTCCAGTCCAAACTGAACCTTCCTCTCCTATTTGTCAGTGTCACCAAAGCCATTAATCATCAGCCATTTCCTTTTTTTTAATAGTAAAGAGGAAAGTGAAATATTTTTCTCCCCATCTCACCTGCTCGCTTCCTTAATGTCACCTGTCAGGACCTGTAATCATGTGACGGTTTTTGCCACCTGTGTCCAGCAGGAGCTAGTAAGGGCTTCACTCGGGCTGAAATCTTTGCTTCACTACTGGCTGGCTGGCGCCCTGAGGTCTAACCTTTGACTGACATGAAGACATGTGTGCTGCCTACATTCGGACAGCACAGGGAGGAGGGCATGTCCTGCTAATAAGGTTAGTTTTTTTTTTTCCTCTTAAATTTTCACATTTCAAAATATGCAGGTGTGGGAAACACTTACAATTTCTATTTTTTATCGATCACCATCCAGTCACAAGAAGACAAAAATACTGGATGGTTCTGCTCATATGAAGTACCCAGCATTGTCAAATCCATAGAAACAGAAAGTAGAATGGTTGGTTGCCAGGATCTGGGGGAGGGGGGATGAGGAATTATTGTTTGATGGGTGCAGAGTTTCGGGTTTGCAAGATGGAGGAGAACCGTGCACAGATGGTGGCATCGTGGCACATTAAAGCCGTATATTTCATGTCACTGAACTGTGCGTGGTGAATTTCGTATTCCATGCATTTTGCCACGATTTAAAAAAAATTAAAGAAGGTGTTTATAGTTACATTGTCCAGCAAACTTTGAGTTGTTCTCTTTGGAGGCAAAAAAAAAAAAAAAAAAAAAAAGACTCAGGAGGACAGATGTTAATCATTTAATGGTGAGAGACTGAAAGCTTTCTTCCTTAGATGAGGAACGAGATGCAGAAGTACACTCTCACCCTTTATATTCGATATTGTATTGGAGTTTCTATTCAGGGCTATTCAGCAAAACAAAGAAGTGAAAGGATTAGAAAGGAAGAAGTAAAACTTCTTTAGATGGCATGATCTTTTGTATGGAAAAGTCTAAAGAATCTACCTCCCTCTCCCCCCCCCCCCCACTCACCAACATTAACATAATGAACAGCTTCAGCAAGTTTGCAACATCTCAGTATAAAAAAATCACTTCTATTTCTAGCAATGAACAATCCAAACGTGATATCAAGGGAACAATTCCATTTGCAATAGCGTCGAAAAGAATAAAATACGTAGGAATAAATTAAATGAGACATGTGTGGAACATCTACACTGAAAACTACAAAGCATTGCTGAAAGAAATTTAAAAATCTAAGTCAGTAGAAAAATATCCAGTGTTCATGTGTTGGAATAATTAATATTGTTAAAAGAGCAGTACTCTCTGAATTGCTCTGTAGATGCAACATAATCCTTATCAAAATTCCAGCTGTGTTTTGTGTTGTTTTTGCAGAAAGTGGTAAGTTGATCTTCATAGTCATATGGAAATACAAGGGACCCACAATAGCCAAAACACTCTCGAAAAGGAAGAACAAAGTTGGAAGGACTCACACTTTGCAGTTTCAAAACAACCATAATCAAGACATTATAACGATAAATATAAATCAAGGGAATAGTTCAATGGAAGAAAGAAGTTTCTTTAATAGATGAAGTTGGGGGGGGGCACCTGGGTGGCTCAGTTAGCTGGGCGTCCGACTTTTCGTTTGGGCTCAGGTTATGATTACAGGATTATGGGATCGAGCCCTGTGTCAGGCTCCATGCTGAGCATGCTGAGTGTGAAGCCTGCTTCAGATTCTCTCTCTCTCCCTCTGGCCCTCTCCCCTGCTCATGCTCCCTGTCTCTCTCTCTCTAAAATAAAATTAAAAAAAACTTTTAAATTAAAAATAAGAGTGCATGGATGGCCCAGTTGGTTAAGTATCTGACTCTTGATCTCACCTCAGGTCATGGTCTCACAGTTCGTGGTTTCAAGCCCCAAGTCAAGTTAGGCACTCTCAGTGCAGAGGCCTTCTTGAGATTCTCTCTCCTCCCCCTCCCTCTCTCTCTCTCTATCCCTCCCCTGCTCTCTCTCAAAATAAATAAATGAGCTTAAAAAATTGTAGCATTCCTGAGCAATACTTCAGTTAAATAGATAATTTAACAAATGAACTTATTCAGAATAACCGGAAAACCTTTTACATACCAAGGAATAAATTAAATAATGATAGGGCACTTTCATTGAGGAGATTCCAAAATGTTATTGAAGGATAGAAAGAAGACCTAAGTAAACGGGAGAGTTGACATGTTTGTGGCTGTGGCAATGGCATTACAATATTAATTTTCCTAAATTAATTTATAAATTTATTGCAATTCTAATAAAAAGCCAGGGGGTTTTCTTGTGTGAACTTAACAAACTGATCTTAAATTCTATATGAAGATGACCAAGAATAGCCAAGAGAATGAAAACTAAGGAGGGAGACTTCCCTATCAAATACCAAGGTTTATAATGAAGTTATAGTGACGAGTACTGTGTGGAACGGAACAGACACAGAAATGGTAAAATAGGCTAACTGAATAGAATAGTGAGCTCAGAAACTGACCTACGGGTATATGGAAAACTGGTCTATGGGTGTTTGGCAGTTGAAATAGTTATATGAAAACATTTATAAGGAAAATAAAAATAAAAGTAGTTTCTAACCTCATACCATACCCTAAAATAATTTACATTTGGAATTAAAAGTAAAAATGTGGTAAGGTTCTAGGGAAAAATAGAAAAATATACAGGAGTATATCTTTATGACTTCATGACAGTGAATTGTTTCTTTTTTTTAAATTTTTTAAAAAACGTTTTATTTATTTTTGAGAGAGAGACAGACAGCTTGAGGAGGGGACTGTCAGAGAGAGCGGGAGACACAGAATCTTAAGACAGGCTCCAGGCTCTGAGCTAGCTGTCAGCACAGAGCCTGATGCGGGGCTCAAACCCAGGAACCACAAGATCCTAAACTGAGCCTAAGCTGGACACTCAACCGACTGAGCCACCCAGCAGCCCCTTTCTTTCTTTTTTTTTTTTTTAATGTTTATTTTTGAGAGAGAGGGAGACAGAACATGAGCAGGGGAGGGGCAGAGAGAGAGGGAGATAGAATCTGAAACAGGCTCCAGACTCTGAGCTGTCAGCACAGAGCCCAACAAGGGGCTCAAACCCATGAACTTCGGGATCATGACCTGAGCCAAAATCGACACTGAACCGTCTGAGCTACCCAGGCACCCCGGCAGTGAATGATTCCTTAAACGAGACTCAAAAAGCACAAATAAATAAGAAAAATTCAGTAACATTTACCTTTGAAACTTTAGTAGAGGCAAAAGATATCAACTAAGTTAAAATCAAGTTAAAAATTGGGATAAGATATTTGCATTTGCAAAGCATATCATCAGTAAGGAATTAATATCTAGAATCCCTTAGGAACTTGTATAAATAAGAAAAAGATAAAAAAAATATTGAAAATTGAGCAAAAGACCTAACCAGGCAATTCATAGAAAAGGGCACTCCAAGGGTGCTCCTGGATGGCTCGGTTAGTTAAGCATCCAACTCCTGATTTCAGCTCAGGTCAAGATCTCACAGTCCTGAGATGTTGGAACATGGAACCTGCTTGGGATTCTGTCTCTCCCTAGCACCCTGCTCATCTCCCTCATTCTCTCTCTCTGTAAATAAAGAAACATTTTTTTAAAAAGAAAAGGGCACTCCAATGGCCAATAAACTTGTGAAAGATGCCCAGACGGACTGGTTATGAGGGTAATGCAGTGAAAACAATGAAAACAACCAATCACGTCCATCAGATTGGAAAATTAACCAGAGTAATAATTCCGGTGTTGGTGCAGATATGGGGAGACAGGAATTTTTAGACACTTGTTGGAGGTATAAATTGCTATACTCACTTTGGAGAATAATTTAGGAACACCTAATAAATTTGAAGGTGAGAGTACCCTTCAATCCAGGAGTATGTTCCTTCTAGGCACGTACTCTAGAGAAACTCACTTACTTGGTCACAGGGAAGCATGAGAAAAATGGTCACTGCAGCACCGTCTGAACAGTAAGACATCGGGACTCTGGCAGTCTCTGTTGGAAACTCTTTTATGTATATATAATTATTATTTTGTTTATTTATTTTAGAGAGTGAGAGAGACAAAGTGCAAGTGGGGGAGGAGCAGAGAAAGAGGGAGACACAGAGCCTGAAGCAGGTCCCAGGCTCTGAGCTGTCAGCACAGAGCCCAACATGGGGCTCGAACTCACAAACCATGAAATCGTGATCTGAGCCGAAGTCGGACCCTCAACGAACCAAGCCACCCAGGCGCCCCTCTGTTGGAAACTCTTGATCTTGGAAACAACTTAAAAATCCATCAGTAGGAGAATGGATAAATAAGCTGTGGCCTATTAGTGCAATGAAATAGTAGCTCAGTTAAAAAAATACATAGATCAGTTAATTTGTAGCTCCATATTTATCATCTTGGATGTCTAGAAAACATGTTCAGCGAGAAAAACAAGTTACAAAAAGATTCAGAAGCTATAAAGTGAATATCAGAGGTAAAGTGCACACAATGCCGTAGATTATAGGAGCAAATACAGATGCAGTAAATGTTTAATAACAGAGAGAAGGATGGGTTTAATAACACAACTTCAGGATGGCAATCACCTCTGGCAAGGAAGAGAGGAGCTGTATCTTTATCATTTTTTAAAAAGATTTTTTTTTTAAGTAATCTCTACACCCAATGTGGGGCTTCAACTCATAACGTCGAAACCAAGAGTCACATGGTCCACTGCTTGAGTCGGCCAGACTCCTCGGTGTCATTTTATTTCTTGTTTAAAAGCCTCTGAGGCAAGCATGTTAAAAGTAGTTAAAACCAGGAGAGAGATCAGTAGCTATCTTTTGCATTTCTCTGTATTTTACATATCTTTGAACTATTTAACAATTTTTTTTATTTTTTATGTTTATCTATTATTGAGACAGAAACAGCGTATGAGTGGGGGGAGGATAGAGAGAGACGGAGACACAGAATCCGAAGCAGGCTCCAGGCTCCAAGCTGTTAGCACAGAGCCCGATGCGGGGCTCGAACCCATGAACCGTGAGATTATGACCTGAGCCGAAGTCAGTCCAGCCACCCAGGTGCCCCAACAATTTATTTTTATTTTTTAATTTTTTAATGTTTTTAAAATTTATTTTTGAGATACAGAGAGAGACAGCATGAACAGGGGAGGGTCAGAGAGAGAGTGACACACAGAATCGGAAGCAGGCTCCAGGCTCTGAGCTGTCAGCATAGAGAGCCCAACGTGGGGCTTGAACCCACAGACCGTGAGATCATGACCTGACCCGAAGTCGGATGCTTAACCAACTGAGCCACCCAGGCGCCCCAACAATTTATTTTTAAAGTAGACAATCCCTGCACAAGGTTGTTCGATGGTAGAAACTGATGTTTGATTTTGGGGAGCCATTCAATTCCTGCGTCAGAAATTCTCTTTCCTCAGACGAGAATGGTGACCCTTCTTTTGCTTCCGCATGGGGTTTTGGTGAGCATCAAATATGCTTGCGCTCAAGAGAGCACTTGGAAAGCCATAAATTCTGCTTAAGGCTGATACTGTTGTTATCACATAAAATGAAATGGCCAAAACATAATTAGCTAAGAACGGCTCAGTCTGAGATTTACAGTTAGAGCACACACTGATTTTGAATTAGGTTATAGATAAAGAGAAGGTACTCAATTTCCCCTTCATGTTTCCCCAGGGTGTTCTAAGCAGTGCAGATAAAGGCTGCTTTCCCAGGGAGGCAGGTGAGAAGGTCCTGGGCTTAACTATAAGCATAAATCAGTCCTCTGGCAATCTACCAGACCATCTATCAGAGGAGCCTTTTAGTGGAAAGTGCCGGAGGCAGCAATCGAAGGCAGCTCTTAGATAAGTGATTAGTTAGTCACAGAGGCAGGTCGTGTGAGAGAGGATCCAGGTGAATTCTTGGCATTCTTGGGACCTGAAGGCCAGCAACACTGAACAGCCTCTAAGCAGTTCAATCTCTCCCGCCTTTGGACAGGAAAAGGATGCGTTAATTGTTACGCACAGAAGACAGCGTGCTAGCTGACTGTTTCTGATTCGCATTATTATTACTAAAATGATCTCATCCTTTTAGATTGGGAGAAACCGATTTCCTGGACAAATCTCAATAAAATCATTGTTTTCCCATCATCAGGTGGAAATCTTGTTAAGGGCTCCAAACAGCTTGATTTTCCGGGGTTGCATTCCATAGCCCCTGGCACCTTAGCTAGGATTTCATTCTAAAATAACCTTTCCTCTTGGTGAAAAATGTCTTGTTGCTCCACAAACTTGGGCTCAATGACCTTCATGAGTTTTTGACTCCAGGATGCCCTGGGGTGAACCGCAGGACATTACATATAATTTCTCTGACCTACAAGATAAAGTGGGGACTCCTGTGATGACCAAGAGCCCCAACCATTCAGAATTTGTATGACATGTAAAATTTCTGAAAACTAGATTGGATATTGTAGAGCAATTTTAGGTTCACAGCACACTTGGACGGAAGGTACGGAGTGTTCACTTATCTCCTACGTGCACAGCCTCCCCTCTCTCCACACCCCCCACCAAGGGAACATTTGTTACAACTGTTGAACCCGCATTGACACATGACTAACACCCAAGTTCATAGTTTATATTAGGGTTCACTCTTGATATGTATATTCTGCGCTGTACATTTTGACAAATGTATAATGTAATATAGTAATGTATAATGTAATATAGTATCCGAAAGAACAGTTTCACTGCCCTAAAAATTCTCTGTGCTCTGCCTATTCATTCCTCCCTAGACTACTAGTCTTTTTACTGTCTCCACAATTCTGTCTTTTCTAGAAGATAATGTGTATGTATCCCTTTCAGGTTGGTTTCTTATATATGTAATATGTATTTGAGTTTCCTCTATGTCTTTTTTTAATGTTTATTTTTTTCTTTTGAGAGAGAGAGATCCAGGGAGGTGAAAAGAGGAAGCAGGGGGAGGGAGAGAGAATCCCAAGCAGGCTCCGAGCTGTCAGCATAGAGCCTGATGTGGGGCTCAATCTCATGAACCGTGAGATCATGACCTGAGCTGAAATCAAGGGTCCGTTGCTTAACCCACTGAGCCACCCAGATTCCCTTCCTCTATGTCTTTTTTTATGGCTCTGATAGCTTGTTTCTTTTCAGTGCTGAATAACCCTATTCCATTGTCTGGATGTGCCACAGTTTATCCATTCACCTACTGAAGGACAGTTTGGTTGTTTCCAAGTTCTGGCGACTAGAATAAAGCTGCTTTAAATACCTGGGTGCAGGTTTTGTGTGGATATACGTTTTCAGTTCATCTGGGTAAATATCAAGGAGCATGATTGCTAGATCTTACGGTGAGAGTATGTTTCATTGTGTAAAAAACCACCGAACTGTTTTCAAGAATGGCTCCATCATTTTGCATTCCCACCAGCCATGAATGAGAGTTCCCATTGCTCCCATATCCTCATTAGCATTTAGTGTCGTCAGTGTTCCAGATATCAGCCGTTCAAAGAGATGTGTAGTACTATCTTATTTGTGGAAATGGCATATGATGTGGACATGGTTCCATATGTTCACTGGCCATCTGTCTGTCTTCTTTGGAGAGGTGTCTACTCACCTTTTCTTAATTAAAAAAAAACGTTTTTGTTTTTTTTTTTTTGAAAGAGAGAGTGCAAGCAGGAGGGGGCAGAGGGAGAGAGAGGGAAAAAAATCTTAGGCAGATTCCACGCTCCATGGGCTCAATCTCACCACCATGACCTGAGCTGAAATCGAGAGTCAGACGCTTACCCGACTGAGCCACCCAGGAGCCCCTCCTTTTCTTATTTTTGAGTTTCAAGAGTTCATTTATATTTTGAATACACAGACATTTAGAAAATACTCGTCGGATATATCTTTTACAAATAATTTCCTTCCATCTGCGGTTCATCTTCTCATTCTCTTGACTGTGTTTTCAGCACAGCAGGACAGTTTAATTTTAATGAAGTCCAGCTAATCGATTATTTCTCCTGTGGATCATGGCTTTGGTGTTGTGAGTTCTCACATGCCCAAAGCCGCCTAGGTTTCCCCTGTGTGAACCTCCAGCAGCTTTATCGTTTTTCATTTTACTGTTAGGCCTGGGATCTACCTTTGCGTTAATTTTTGGGAAGCTTATTAGCACTGAGTCTAGATTCACTCATGTGAATGTCCAGTTGTCCCAGCACCATTTGCTGGGAAATAAAACATACTACTTCTATCTTCACAATCAAATAAAACTCCCAACAGGCTGAGTCATTTCCTGAAATTAGAACATGGCTCACCAAACAGAGAGACCTAAGGCACTGTCAAATTCAGCGTTTTCAGCTCTTTTCCTTTTCTGTTTATTATGTTTCATCAACCTCCCTTCTGCTCCTTCCTTCCTTCCTTTCTTCCTCCCTTCCTTCCTTCCTCCCTTCCTTCCTATTTTTAAATAATTTTAGACTCACAGGAAAGTCACAAAAATAAAAGGGAGAATTAACGTTTATCTCTTACTCAGCTCCCCCTAATGTCAACTACTTATATAACCACAGGACAGTTACCAAGGCCAGAAAATTAACATCTTTACAAAACTACTCATAAAATGACAGGCTTCATTTGAGTCTCACAAGTTTTCCTCCAAATGCCCCTGTTTCTTGTTCTAGAATCTCACACTGTGTTTGGTCGCCTGTCTCCCTGGTCTTCTTGGATCTGTGGTGGTTCCTCATTGTTTCTTTGACTTTCACGTCCTTGACACTTCGGAAGAGCATTGGTCAGTAACTGTGTGGTATATCTCTCCATTTGACTTTGTGGGGTGTTTTCTCATTGATTGGACTGAGGCCATGCATTACTGGAGAGAATTCTCCAGAAGAGGTAGTATGTCCTTCTCAGTGGATTCTATCTGAAGGCACTTGATGTCATCTTAATACTAGTGATGTTAACAAAGTGACAGTTGCCAGCTTTCTCTACTATAAAGTTATTTTTCCCTTTGGAATTGAAAAATATCTTGGGAGAGCTACTTTGAAATGATGCTATTATCTGTTTCTTCTCAAACTTTTGTCCCCTGATTTTAGCCTCTATTTTGTCTGCAACGAGTATAACTAGACACATTATTTCTTAAAACATTTTTAAAAATTATTTATTTTAAGGGAGGGGGAGAGAGAGAGAGCAGGGGAGGGACAGCGAGACAGAATCCTTAGCAGGCTCTGTGCTGTCAGCACAGAACCTGATGCAGAACTTGAACCCACAAACTCTGAGATCATGACCTGAGCTCAAGTCGCACATTCAACAGACTGAGCCACCCAGGTGCCCCCAGTGTACCTTCTTCTATAATTCAGTATCTCAGTGTAGTCTTATTTTGCAATTACATTTATTGCATATGTACTGGAATATCACATCTTTTGTTTTAACAGCCATTTCTTAAATACCTTCTTCTGTGAACTCATGGTTCCTATCTTTTGGGCATTTTTATCTTGGGCTATTAGTCTTTATTCTTTTTGGTTTATGAAAGATTTTTGTTAGCCCTTTGTGATATAAGTTGCAAATATTCCTCCCCAGTTTATAACTTGATTTTGATGATTGTAGTTTTTGTCACATAAAATTTTTTAAAATTCTTCATGGTTGAATGTATTAGTCTTTGGGTTTTCTGAAAGTTGTGTTATATTTAGAAGGACCTTTCCTATGACAAGATTATTTTTTAATTACTCATAATTTTTCTAGTGTTTGTTTACATTTAAATCTTTAAACCAGTTTGTTGTCTTTCATTTCTAAATACATTGTAATTTGATTTTTTTCTTAGCCTGAGTATTTAGGAGAGGGTTTTTTTTTATTTTTGTAGGCAGATAATATTTTGGTTATTCTTTTAATATTATTAATTTTGAATATTATTTTATTGTGTTCAGAAACTGTGGCCTCTTTATGATTTTTCGATTTTTAGAATTTGTTGAGTCTTCCATTTCTGAGACTGTTCCCTGTATGGTGTGTGTGTGTGTGTGTGTGTGTGTATACTTTTATTGGATTTTGGTGTATTTGTGTGTTTATGCGTACATATACACATATGTAATATACATTTATATATGATCAAGTTTAATTATATTGTCAAATTTTTTACTTTTACCTAATATCTGATAGACGTGGCCAAATCTTCTGCCATATGGATTTATTAATTTCACCTTGCTTTTCCTTCTTAAAAATGTGTATTTATTTTGAGAGAAAGAGAGGGCGAGTGAGGCAGGGAGGGAACAGAGAGAGAGGAGAGAGAGAATTCCAAGCAGTGCAGAGCCGGGCATGAGGCTCAATCTCACCAACTGTGAGATCATGACCTTAGCCGAAATCAAGAGTCAGATGCTTAACCAACCGAACCACCCAGGCGCCCCAGTGGGTGACATTTAAAAGTTTGGTAGAGATTACCAAGTTGTTCAGCTAAAAAAGTTTTGTTTTTGTTTCAAGTTTATTTATTTATATAAGTAATTGCTACACCTAACATGGGGCTTGAACTCACAACCTAGGGATCAAGAGTCACATGTTCTTCTGACTCTTCAGCAGCCCAGGCACCCAATCTGCTTAAAAAGTTTTAATGGCTCTCTATCCACCCCACTGGGCTCTGAGTCCCCACCTGTCCTCAGAGACAGGGAAATGCAGTCTGAGCCACTGTTTCCTTTCCCTCCATTAGGGTCGTGCAAAGGCTCTGAGCTGTCGGAGACACTGAGGCATCATCTTCTTGCTCACATGGGTTGCCATGCTTTGCACAACGCGCCCCCTCAGTCTCCCCTCCCGCTCTGCACCTGTAGAGTTCATTTCTGTGGGGAGCCCTGGGCCAGGCATAGGTTAAGGAATCCTTTGGCAAGGTTGGGAGTGCAGGTGCTCAGACCCAAATGAAATCTTACCATCACCTTAGGTCAGGTCCTGAAATAGTAGGGTCATAGACCTCCGTCTCCTTCCCGGGCCCCAGGGAACCCCCTTCCCCAACACCACACCTCCGCCCTTGCCCCTTCAAGATTCCTCATCTTATCCCTTGTTCTGTGGCTTAATACTTTATAAAAGAGGAAAAGCCTTCGCCTACAGTCTGTGTCTGCTTTCCTTCCTCCTCTGAGGTAAGAAATTCCAAGTCCTCCTTGCCTCCCAGAGTTGAGGAGACAGAAAGGAAGATTTAAAGGTAAACGGATAAAGTGTGATATTTCATAAATTATTTTGCCACGGCGCCTGCCATTGTAATTCCACCTTAAAGACTAATGCTACTTTCTTCTTTCCCTTTGCGTGTGTACCCCCAACACACACACACACACACACACACACACACACACACACACTCTTGTGCATTCCATTTAAAAAGACAGCTGCACTAATGGGTGCCAACGCCAGCCAGGCCTTTCTCCTGCCTCTAAGTGGAGAAGAGAGCCGTGTTCAATAGCTGCTAACTAGGCTCTCTGGCTCCGTGTCTCCCGAGTTTGTCTTTCCTGTAGGACCATCAAGGTTGCCTGGCAACCACCAGCAGGTCGGCCTCTCACTCGGTTTCCTTAAAGAAAATGGCAAAGCTCTTTCCCTCCCGGTGCAAGCCAGGCCTAATTAGTGTGAACCGGGAATCAATCACGGAGGGCTTGGGAGCGGGGGTGCGGGATGGTAAAAGGGTGTGAAAAGCACAGGGGAGGGCCTGGCGTGGGCCTTGGGGGCCGGTGTGAAAATAGGCCTCATTTCTTAATTTTATCTCTTCCTCCTTCTATGGTGGAACCGAGGCCAAGGCTTAGAGCAAGTGGGGACTTCTTAGGCTGGAGTCTGAGCTACGGTGGAAGGAATAGGGCATCTTTTATCTGGAGATGACTCCTCTCAAGGATTGGAGATATGGGGGCATCTGGGAGGCTCAGTCGGTTGACCGTCTGACTCCGGCTCAGATCATGACCTTGGGGTTTGTGAGTTCGAGCCCCAGGTCTGGACTTGCTGCTGTCAGCCTGTCAGTGCACAGCCTGCTTTCTATCCTCTGTCCCCCTCTCTCTGCCCCTCCCTAATTGTGCTTTCCCCAAAATAAATATTTTTTAAAAAATGAATTGGAGATATGGAAATCCTTATATTTTTGGAAGCTGAGAGTGCAGAAAAGGGATTAGTCTGGTTTTAGTTGGCAAGAGAGGGACGCACACGTGGGCCATGGTGATGGAGTTTGGAAAGCGTTAAGTCACTGATAGAGGAAAGGGTCTGTTTGGGAAGGCCGTGACCTCCCTGTGGCACAGTAATGCACACCAGGGAAGGGTGTGCACAGTGAGCCCTGAGCCGCTGATGTGTGGGTTCCCATCCATGACACCTCATCTTTAATGGGTCTGCGTTCCCGAGCGGACACAGGTGCCTCGGTGTGTGGGCGCTGAGTCCACCCCACCCGCACCCCGAGGTGCGAGAACCGCCATCCTCTGGTCTCCGCTGGCAGGTGTTGGGTATGCTGTTGGCAGTCTCTTCACACACCATGGGAATTTCAGCCCAAGATCTCCTGAATCCACTGCTCAGGTTGGGGCCACAGCTGCCGTGGCCGAGCTGCTGCAGGGGGCACTGAGCGCAGAGTGAGTTGGGTCGGTCTCCTGGACGGATGGCTTGGCCCACTCGTGCTGGAGCGGGCAGCCGAGTGAGCGGGGGCCGGGGCTGGGGTTATGAATGGGACTTCAGCACTAGGAATAAGGACGGGAAAATCCTGGAGCTCGTGAGCGGAGGGGGAAGAGGGAGAAGTTGGTGCCAAGTGGTGTGGAAGCTCATTTCAGATACTGAGCGTGTCAAGCTGAGATAGGGACGAGGAAGCAGAAGGCTCTCGAGGGACCAGCTGTTACCCAGGGGCCAGCACTGCCATTTGGTGCGTGTCTGTGTGTGCCAGGTGCTTTCCGTTTAATTATCCTTAATCGTCCGCAATTGGTAAGGCAGGAAATAGTATCCCCACTTTACGGGGGAGGAAACTGAGGCCCAGAGTGGCCACGTGACTTGCCTTCAGTGACTTAGGAAACGGCAGAGTCAAGATTCAAATACAGATGTGTCTCCTTCGAATTCTACCTCTTTCCACCTTGCTGCCGTCCCCCCCCCCGCCCCCCCTCCCAAGTGGGCGGGGATCCAGGCACTAAGGGCTCCAGTTGTGCACAGACAGCCTGGGTCCCTTGGTGGTAGGGGCGTTAAACGTCTGAGTTTAGCATCACTCAGTCGTGCACATTCCTTTAAAAAATGGATTTTTCTTTTATTTTTTAAGTTTATTTTTAAAATTTAGTTTGAGAGAGAGATAGACAGCAAGTGGGGGAGGGCAGAGGGAGAGGAGACAGAATCCCAAGCAGGTTCCTATCATCAGCACAGAGCCCCACACAGGGCTCAAACCCACAAACCGTGAGATCATGACCTGAGCCCAAATCAAGAGTCAGATGCCCACCAATTCTGCCACCCAGGTGCCCCATAGATTTGTTCTTTTAAATGTAAAGGCGAAAGATTTATACGATCTGAAGAGAAACCAGAGTATTGTTCTTTTAAATGTATAGGTAGATGGGGCGCCTGGGTGGCTCAGTCAGTTGAGAGTCCGACTCTTGATTTCTGCTCAGGTCTTGATCTCAGGGTCATGGGATCGAGTCCCGTGTCAGGCTCCATGATGCGCCTGCTTAAGATTCTCTCTCTCCTTCGGCCCCTCGCCTCTGCTCACATACTCTCTCTCTAAAAATAAAATAAAAATAAATACAGCAAATGTATAAGTAGAGAGATGATAGATAGAGAGCAGGTGCTTCAAGGGCACTTAGACAAATAGCTGGATGACGTTTCACAAATGCATATGCCTGTTCGATCATCACCCAGGCCAGGATACAGAACCCTTCCATCAGCCCCAATGTTTTTTTCCTAACACAACTCAGAGCTCTATCGGAGCAGCTAAATATATACATTAGTGGGTCGTGTGCTATGAGAGAGACCCTAACAGGATTTGCTAACATAGGTGATGTGTTTTCTCTGCAAATGCTATGGTTTCCAGAGCCCAGAAGAGGAGGAGATGAGGCGATTTTACAGCAGATAAGATCCCGAAGCCCAGCATTTGAGATGATTAATGGTCCCTGGGCTGTGCTCTTTTTTTAGTGTGATATGGAGAGAGGGCAGCCGTGTTTAAATTCTCCCTGTTCCAGCCACCAAACCGTGCTACTCGTTATCTAAGTAAGGTCAGAATTAACCCGTGTTTAAACTACCAGGAGCCTTAGAGAAGGTGAGTCATTGATAAAACCCATCTCTTAACAAAGTCAAAGAAGAATTTCTGAAACGTCACCTGGGAACTGAACACTGCCTTATAGCCTTTGGAACTTGAGGGGGGGTTCATTCTCCCTGGCGGGTGTGGGGGGCCCCCTGCAGCCCCCTGGCTTTGAGGAGGTGAGCAAGGAGGTCTGGGTGGCCATGTCTGGAGGAGGAAAGTGCCAGATGGCTGGGCAGGTGTTCTAGCTGACTTAACAACCTTATCAGATGCCCCAGGGCCCAGCGCTCAGCAGACAGAGATGTTTTGTGAAGGCAGCAGGGAAGGTGTCCCCACTCCCCCCTTCCATCTTCCCAACTCCTGAACCTGTCCCATGTTGGTCACAAGGCCATTCAGTGGTTCTTAGCTGCTGACTGTCACTCTGTCCCCAGAGGCTGCTGGCCAGGTCCCCAGAAGGACCTTGGCTGTCTCCCATGGACTAGCACATGTGACACACCGCTCCCTGGCTGGCTGTGAGGTAGGAGTCCTGTGTGGGTGGCAGGTGACTTATTCCACCATGGCCACGAGGAGTGCCTAACTTCTCCAGCCTCCTTCGCTGAGTCCCGAGCTCCAGCCTTCAGTTTTTAGCAGCGAGGCGAAGAGGAGAAGAGAGTGACTCTGGGTGGCTTCACCCTTGGAAAAAGTGGCCGAACTTCACACCCCAACTATTCTGATTATTGGTTACAAATGACTAGTGTCAATTTCCAGTTGCAAATGCCCACCCCCACCATCTTGGGACAGAGCCCACCCCGCTCTTTATGAATATACCTAAAATGATGTCCTTTGCCTATATTCAGCCTTTGGAGACTAGGGAGGCTAGATGTCCCCAGGATCGCAATCCTTCCTGGCACCCCTGCTCCCATAAAAGATAGAAAGGAGCTTCCAGGTGAGGGTGGCTCCCGGCACCCATGTGTTTCTCTCCTGCCCTTTCCAAATCCCAGGGATGCAGGGAAGGACCTATGTACAGAATGTACCCATAATGACGAGGGAAACAGGAAGAGGGATCAACCGTGCATTAAGTGATTAGCAAATTTCCAGAAAGAAGAAAGTCATGGATAATATTAGGTCCAAGTAGCTGAACACTCACCGTTCTTCAGGAGGACAGGAAAAGCTCCAGGTTCAGAGTCCGATGCAAAGAGTGGCCAGCTGTCTGACATGTATTCTAGGAGGAGGTGGAAGAGTTTGTCTGGGGACAGACCCCTGGGGCTTCTCTTGTGTTTGATGGTGCTCTGGAGCAGCGGCCCTCAAATTCAGCTACACTCTCGAATCCCCAGAAAGCTGTGAAATACCGCCATGCCCATGCTGCGCCCCTGGGCGATGAACTCAGAATGCTTAGGGAAGGGACCCGGGACCCGGCCATCGTAAAACTCTCTAGCTGCATTCATTGGGCGGCCGTGGTTCAGAACTGCTGCTCAAGAGGGCACACTCTGTTCAGACATAGGGGAAGAGGTGATCAGCCCATTGATGGCTTGTTACCCCAAAGAGAAGCCCGCCAGTCAATAAGAGGGGCTCTCTGGATATGCCCTCTGGCCTGGGCTCTCATCACCTGGAAAGATGGTCCAGCATCTCCCTCCCTCTTGTCCCTATCTCCATCCTCCCTGCCTGTCCTCTGCACCCCAAAGATGGTCTTCCCAGGGACTGAGTCCAATCCTATCACATCCCTGCCTCCCCTGCAGACCAAGTCCAGGCTGTGGAGACTCTCCGACAGCTGCCCATGCTTTTCTTTCTAGCGGAATTTCCTCTTCTGGCCCTATACTCTGATCAAACTGAGGATGAGAGCTCATCTTATTCTTTTTGTGTCCCCCCTTCACCCCCAGGGCCTGGCCAGGTGACCCATGCATAGAAGATGCTCACATAAAGGGCTTGTTTTGTTGAACGGAGCGGTGTCTCTGGGCTGTAGAAGGAAGGAAACATAATTTGTCCTTGCTGAGCTGTTCTGGCCGTGGGTGGCCTGTTCTGAGGGGAAAAGAAGGATTCTAAGCAGCTTGAAAACGCAAGCATTTTTCTCAACCTACCATTTTTTGCTGTTATTTGTGTTTTATTTTGAATGCGTTCAGCATAAATATCTGTACTGATTTTTGCCAATCATTAAAATAAAGCATTTCACTATAAATTTTAAAAACCAGAAATATGGGGGCGCCTGGGTGGCTCAGTCAGTTAGGCATCCGACTTTGGCTCAGGACATAATCTCACAGTTCATGGGTTCGAGCCCCGCAAATGGGCTCTGTGCTGGCAGCTCGGAGCCTGGAGCTGCTTCAGATTCTGGGTCTTCCTGTCTCACTGCCCCTCCCCCTGCTTGCACTCTGTCTCTCAAAAACAAATAAGCATAAAAAAAAATGATTCCTGATCAGAGTGATGGTGCTCTTTTCCAAGATGCTTATTTCCGGTTCTACGATTCAGAACTTCCTCCAATATCTGCCTCCCAAAGGGAAATATGTGTTCTAGAAGGTGCTTCTCACTGTGTGCTTTCTCACCTACTCTCCCTTCTGTTGCTTCCTCCCCCTACAGCTGCTCACCAGACCCAGTTAGAGACGCTTCTTGAAGACCCTCCCTGACAAAGGAGCCCTGTCAACTGCTGTATGTATCCACATGGCCCCGGGCTTCCAGAAGCGGCACTTTCCACACCCATTCTCTCTTTGACCGTTTGAGTTCCTCACCACTGGATCCTCAGTGGATGAGAGGGAGGACAATGGCTGGGGGAGGGGGGGAGAAGGAAAAAAGGAATGCCTGGTCCAGCTCCCGCAGACTGCCCTCTGGCTCCCTCCGGGCCCTCTGGTGGCTGGTGGGTGTGGACAGGAGGTCCATTCTAGCTCCCCACTCCTGGTCACTTCTGCCTTCAGGACAGGCCCTCCCCTGCTCCACAGAGCTTGGACTGCCGGACCCCAGGGGGCGGGTGGTGGTTGGGAGGAGGCTTGTGCCTGTGGGCGGCCAGGCCACCCCCCGCTCTTGCAGCCATTGCAGCTGCCCCCCTTATACAGGGGCCAGGAAGGACAGTTCAGTCTTCATAACAGAGGGGGGATTACCGGCGCTGGAGGGGTAGACCAGCTGCTCCACCTCCCCCAGCCAGCCCCGGTCCCCTCACCTGATAGCCTCCCTGGGTTTTATCGAATCTCTGTGTCTCACAATTGCCTGTAATTTCATTGCCTTCATGGGAAGAAGAGTGCTTTTCCCTGCAGCTAAGAGTTTGCACGTTCCCTGGACTTTGCCTCCTCGGCCCCCAGCCTCTTCTCCTCATTTCCAGCAAGCAGCACGAACAATCCTTCCGCCATCCCAGCTTTGCCCGCACCCCTACCCTAGCCACTCACTCCTCAGCCATTCTCCCACAGTTGTCCTGCTCCCAGAGAGGAGGGGGGGACAGGAAGCCCTCGGGCACTTCCGGGCCCCCCAGCTTGAGGGGTCCACTCCAAGGGGCTCAGTTCTGTGTCGGACACAGGTACTGAAACAGGAAAGAAGGGGCTGATGGTTTCCTACTTCTCTTGCCTCCCCAAAGACCGTCTTCTGACTCTAGATCTCAAGCACATTTAGAAGAAGAGCAGTTGGAGTTCAGGTTTGGCTTTATTCATTCATTCATTCATTCATTCATTCATGGGGTATTTTAACAAATACTTGTTAGGACTCTAATATGTAGTAGGCAGTAAGCAATCAAAAACTACTTATTTAACACAGACTTCAGCACAGTCCAGGGGAGGGATGGCCATAGACCTAATTTTCAGACATGGGAGCTGCCTTTGAGGAGTTTCAAATCTGCCTGGGCATAGAGGCGATTGTAGATTGAATACCTGATCGGATCCAGCACTGTGTGAGCAAATACTGTTATCCCTGTTTCAAAGACATGTGAATCTCAGCCTTGAGCCCTCTCTCCTCACACTGCCTACGTTAGTTACCCTTTGTGATTCAGTCATGCCCAACCGCACTTTGTTCTCTGCAGACACGATGCAATTTTGCATTTCATTCCTTGGCCACTGTGGTCCCTGCTGCCTGGAACGCCATCCTCATCTTCCTGTCACCATCTTCTGTAGCATCTGTTTTCAGAGCGCTGAGCTGGGCACCATCTACCCACCGCGCACAGACCTCCGCCCGAGCGCTCACCACGCCGCACAGAAATTAGCTGTGTGTGTCTTTCTGACGAGACCGCAGGCTTCTCCGAGGCAGGAATCGTGGCTTGTTCATCTCAGTCCTGCCAGCACAGAGCCTGGTACAGAGCCCGAGCTTTAGAAACACTGAAAGTAACAGACAGGGGAGGCTAGTTGTCTCAAGTTGTGCCGCTAGCATGGGGTCAAAATGACACCGGAACCGTGGGCGCTGCTGCCATCAGGTGCTTTCGTGTGAGTCGGGACAAAGCTCCCTCTCGGAGGGCATGGACCGCAAAAAGAGGCAAGCCTTCTGCAGGAGCCAGTGAGAAAAAGACACTCCCTCCCTGACCGCTGCGCCGCATGCCAGGGTCCCAGCTTGGCTGAGCTGGGGCAAGGACAAGATTTCAGCCCCTTTCTTGCTGCCTGGGCATCCCAGCTCAGACACAGCAAGGGACGGCCTGTTTAAATGTTTTTTCAATGTTTATTTGTATTTGAGAGAGACAGAGACAGAGACAGAATCTGAAGCAGGCTCCAGTCCCTGAGCTGTCAACACAGAGCCCGACGCAGGGTTCGAACCCCCGAACCGTGAGATCATGACCTGAGCCGAAGTCTGACGCTTATGTGACTGAGCCACCCAGGCGCCCCAAGGATGGTCTGTTTAAACCCAAGACAGTTCTCATTCTGAAGCCCATATACTTCTTTGTCAGTGAGCAGGAGCAATCCTCCCTAAACATTTCCAAGCCAAAAGAAAACTCTGGTGTGTGTGTGTGTGTGTGTGTGTGTGTGTGTGTGTGAAAGAGAGAGAGAGAGATTTTTGGCAAGAGCAACCCTCATCCTGTTGCCTGATAAAAGGTACCTGAGGGAGTGGGGAAGATTGTCCAAGAAAGACTGAGGGCGGCAGGATCACTGACGATAAAGCAAAAGCACTGCTGGGTCAGGAAGCATTTAGCCAAAAGCATGGGCAGAAGGAACATCTTCCAACAGCTGATAAGAATTTGGATTTGGGGGCGCCTGGGTGGCTCAGTCAGATAAGCGGCCGGCTTCGTCTCAGGTCATGATCTCACGGTTTGTGGGTTCGAGCCCCACATCAGGCTCTGTGCTGACAGCTCAGAGCCTGGAACCTGCTTCGGATTCTGTGTCTCCCTCTCTCTCTGCCCCTCCCCTGCTCGCACTGTCTCTCTCTGTCTCTCAAAAATAAATAAAAAAAACATTAAAAAATTTAAAAAAAAGAATTCGGATTTGAACTCTGAAGGCTGAGGAACTGCAAGCAGAAACGGAGTGCTTCCTGCAATTAGCAGTAAAGGACTTAGCATAAAGACGTGAGCCTTGTAGGGCGAGAATAGAGTGGGGCACCTCGGCGAGGGGCAAGGGAAACTGAGCCTCAGTTTCTCCATCTGTAAAGTGGGGATGACAGTATCTAAGTCACAGGGGATCAATGACGCAAGGTAGGCGAAATGATTGGCAAAGTAAGTATGTACTAGATGGCGATTGCGAGATGATTTTTGCGCAGAGACTGATGACGATAATGATAGTGATAATAACATGGTGGAGGCGGCATAATCCTGAGGGTAAGAAATGTGTACCACTGAATACAGAGGTGCAAAGAGCTCAGCCAGCCTCTTCTAGAATGGGAGAAAGAACAAGAGTCTCTCATCCTGCGCTTGTGCCCGTCTCTTCCTCTCATGGCTAATGCACAGCCCGAGTGGAGCTGCTAAAAGCCCCGGCAGAAGAGCCACGGGGAGGACTGGATGGACCGAAGAGAAAGCTCTCAGGTCCTCCAGGCCCCCCTCCCTGTCACTCCACCATCCCACTCCCTTGGGGACCTTGTGTGCGCTAGGACTCCCAGGAGGGACAGAGGAGGACTGGCTGCGGTGGGGGCTCGGGACTCAGTGTTCTTCCTGGGCTGAGAGCACAGTGGGAGGGAGCGGTGGGCAATTAGAAGTTGGAACGTCTGAGAGGCGGGCTGCAGAGCTGCGGAAACCACACGTGTCATCTGAGGCTCTGCCCTGTGCGGACAGGAGACCGGTATCAGCGTTGGACGAATCTTTATTGAGCACCCCTGTGCCTGGCCCTGTGTTAGGCCTCTGGGATCAGTAGGCGCAAAACAAATGGTTCCTGTTTTCATGGCGATGACTTCAAATGTTGCCCAATCCAAATATTCTATTACTTTCTTTTTTTAAAAATGCGTTTACATTCATTTATTTTTGAGAGACAGAGAGAGACAGAGCACAGTGGAAGAGGGGCAGAGACACAGAGACACAGAGACACAGTGGAAGAGAGAATGAGACACAGAATCCGAAGCAGGCTCCAGGCTTTGAGCAAGCGCTCAGCACAGAGCCCAATGTGGGGCTCAAACCCACGAACTGTGAGATCATGACCTGAGCCAAAGTCAGATGCCTAACTGACTGAGCCACCCAGAAGCCCCTTTCTTTTTTTTTTTAAACAATTATTTACTTTTGAGAGACAGAGTGTGAGCAGGGGAGGGGCAGAGAGAGAGAAGGAGACACAGAATCTGAAGTAGGCACCAGGCTCCAAGCTGTGAGCACACAGCCCAGTGCAGGGCTCGAACTCACAGACGGTGAGATCATGACCTGAACTAAAGTTGGATGCTTATCTGACTGAGCCACCGAGGCGCCCCTCTATTACTTTCTGAGTGAAAGCATTTACAGCTACTTAGGCCAAATACTTTGGAAAACGCTTGCCTCTTGTCTGTCTCTCTGCCTCACTGCTTTTCCAGGCCATTGGCAATATGTCTTCGATATATATTTCACATTTGACCACTTCTTACCACCTCCACCTTTCTCACTCAAATCCAGGCGACCACCATCTCTCGCCTGGTCTATTGCAGTAGCCTCCTGGCTGGGCTCTCAATCGTCTCTCAATAGGGAAAGGCCCCGTGACAGCCAGAGCGAACCTTGTGAGACACGAGTCTGCCTAAGCTGTCCCTCTGCTCAGGGCCCTCCTGTTGCTCTTTATGTCATTCTGAATTGAAGCCAAGTCTTGCAGAGACTCAGAAGGCAGTCCTAGCCTTGCCTCTGGTTGCCTTTTAACGTCAGCCTCTGAGAACAATGAAATGAAATCCATTTCCTGGAAAAGGTAGGGAGGAAAGACAACCTTGCGCCTCCTTTACCTTTGGCAGATTTTCCAGGAAGCACAGTGTGACAGCCTCCCATGTCAGGCTCTGCATTAATTTGACAAATAGCAAGAATCAATCATAGCAAGGCAGAGCATGTTAAAGACATCCTTATAAATAGACAGTAAATAAAAGTTGAAAGTTAAGGACCAGCCTCCCACAGGGAGAAAGTGTTTGTAGTCTTAATAAAGGATTGATCTCCAGAATATATTAATAGTTCCTACAAATCAATAAGGAAAAATATCCTTGTAGAAAAATGAGCCAAGGGTATGCTCAGAGTAAAAGCATAAATGGCCAATAAACATCTGAAAAAAAATTAGCCGACCTCATCCATCAGTAATCAAGAAAATCTAAATTAAAATAAAATAATGAAATGTCATCTTTTGCTAATGTCATGGGCAAAAATAAGAAAGACTGATGACACATAGTACAGGCAAGGATGCAGAGTGATGGGAGGACTCTGTGGTATAACCTTTTTGTAATTAGCACTCTCTGACTTTTGAAATGTTAACTTTTCAGGGCACCTGGGTGGCTCAGTCGGGTAAGCATCGTACTTTGGCTCAGGTCATGATCTCATGGTTCTCGAGTTCAAGTCTCGTATTGGGCTCAGAGCCTGGAGTCTGCTTTGGATTCTGTCTCCCCCTCTCTCTCTGTCCCTCCCCAGCTCATGCTCTGTCTCTCTGTTTCTCTCAAAAAACAAACAAACAAAAAACAAACAAACCAGATATGCTTTTGATCCAGTAATTCTACTGTTAAATATGCTTTGTATGTTTATACTTGAGCCCAAAGGTATAGATCAAAGATTCTTCATTGAGACAGCTATAAAGGTGAAAATTTAAAGAACCCTAAATGCCCATAAATAGGAGTATAGTTAAACAGGGACATTCATACTGTGGAATGAGTTAGATCTCTAGGCGCTGACCTAGAACAATCTCCAAAACACTACTGACAAATGCAGAAAGCAAGTTGCAAAATGATACGTAAGGCAATATCCATTCGTGTTTAAAGAAAACAGTGAAGCAAAGTCCTATTTATAGATCTCTGATTGTTCATACGTCTGTACCAATAATGCATAGAAAGGCCTGGAAGGATAGATGTGCAATTACTAGTGGGAAGGGATGGGACTGAGGATGTGAAGGGGAGTTCCATTTTTTCCTCTCTTTCCATGTGATTTGCCAGATCTTTACCAGAGTATCGTGTTCATGTATTATTGTTGTAATTACAAGTTGTGCACAAACGCATTTGTGTATTATTGGTCGAATTCACAAATTCATGTAAACGTTAGGTCTTTCACTAACACAATGGCCTTCCCACATCTGAACCCTGCAGTATACCCATTTCACAGATGGGAAAGCAGGCAGAGAGGAATGACTTGCCAAGGCTACACAACAAGCCAGTGGCAGGATTGCAGGATGGAGCCGATATTCAGAGAAGGTAGAGTGGTCAGCCTGGGGTAGGCACACGGGAGTCGAAAACAATCTTTATCTTCAAGGGCCTTACAGCCTCACGATGATGAAAATTCGCAAGGTTCCAAGACAAGGTGGCTCAGTATGGTAAGAGTCAAATTACTGTGTTAACAGTGATGGAGACTAAATGCAGATGGTCCTGACTTACTGTGGTTTGACTTAAGATCTCTCAGCTTTACGACAGTAGGAAGGCAATATGCATTCCGTAGAAAGCATACGCTGAAATTAACTTCTGATCTTTTCCCAGGCTAGCACCATACCATACAAGGCTCCCTGGTGAGCTGGGCAGCGGCCCCCAGCTGCAGGTCCCAGCCAGCCACGTGACCACAAGGACAAACAGCCCACACACTGACACCATTCTGTGCCCATATGACCATTCACTGTGTTTTCAACTTTTAGCACAGTGTTCAACAAATTACATGAGGTAGTCAACACTTCATTACAAAGTAGGCTTTGTGGTAGAGGGTCTTACCCAGCTGTTGGCTAGTATAAGTGTTCTGAGCAAGCATAAGGTAGGCGAGGCTGAGCTATGCCATCCAGTGCATTTTTGACTTATCGTATTATCTTTTTTAAAAATGTTTATTTATTTTGAGAGAGAGAGACAGACAGAGAAAGAGAACCCCAAGCAGGCTCCATGCTCTCAGCACAGAGCCTGATGCAGGGCTCGATCTCACGAACCATGAGATCACGACCCCATTTGAAATCAAGAGTCAGACGCTAAACTGACTCAAGCCACCCAGGCGTCCCTCAACTTATATTTTCAACTCATGATGGGTTTATCCAGACATGACGCCATCGAAAGTCAAGGAAGGTGTACCAGGCACAGTGATGAGAGCTTTAAATGCAAAAATTAGTTTTATTCCCTCCTGACCCTTTAATAGGTACTACAGTTACTATCCTCATTTTACAGATGGGAAAACTGAGGTGCAGACAGGTTAAGCAAAAAGGTAGGAAGCATTGGAGGTCAACCGGAACCAGTTTCACTGCAACCTGACACCCCCTTTTTTGGGGGGGGGGAAACTTATAAGCCAGAGGTCAGCAGAGAAAAGAAGGCGCGGTCCTATTGTCCTGTTATCCCCATGCAGTGTCCTGCTAGGGACAGGCAGTAGGCGTCCACATTCCAGGGGCGGGCATTCCTTCCATTGCTCTGTCTTCGGCGTAGGCCAAGCAGGGGAGTAAACTTCTCCGTGAGGAGAGACACAGGCTGCCTGGATGGCAGAGGGGTGGAGGGGACTTAGACTTTCTGTTGTTATGAAAAATTTCCAACGTATACCAAAGTAGAGGGAAAACTATGATGAACTCAATGTCCAAGAATGCTCTTGGTCTAAACTCTGTTCCACCGGGAAGGCTCTCCTGGAAGAAATCAGAGGAGCTTCAGAAAGTCCTGCCTTCTCTATGGTGGGTGGGAATGGGCAGGGGAGGGTGGTGGAGGGGCTGAGGGGGTGTTGGCTGACCCCTGAATGGGCAGGGTCTGACAGGCTGAACAGAGATGGGGAAGGCCTGCAGCCCACTCACAGCTGGCTCCGCAGACCACCCAGCCATGGAGCTGAGGATGACCTGACATGTAGAGCTGCCCCCACTTTTTTTTAAACTTGAGATATAATGTGCATCTCATAGAACTCACCATTTAAAAATACACAGTTCAGGGCGCCTGGGCGGCTCAGTCGGGGAAGCGTCTGACTCTGGCTCAGGTCATGATCTCACGGTTCGCGGGTTCGAGCCCTGCGTCAGGCTCTGTGCTGACAGCTAGCTCAAGGCCTGGAGCCTGTCTTCAGATTCTGCATCTCCCCCTCTCTCTAACCCGCCCCTGCTTGCGCTGTCTCTCTCTGTTTCTCAAAAATAAATTTTAAAAAAATTAATAAAAAAATTCTAAAAAAAAAAAAAAGAATCCCTTGGGAAGATTTGCAAAGTCTGAGATGTTTCCACTTTGTAGCTATCATGAGTACTATTGTTAGGAACATTTGTATACAAGTGTTTATGAGGACATGTTTTTATTTCTCTTGATCTTATATCTAAAGGAAGTATTTCTTTTTTAAAAATTTTTTTAAATGTTTTATTTATTTTTGATACAGAGAGAGACAGAGCATGAGAGGGGGAGGGGCAGAGAGAGAAGGAGACACAGAACCGGAAGCAGGCTCCAGGCTCTGAGCTGGCTGTCAGCACAGAGCCTGACGCGGGGCTCGAACCCATGAACTGTGAGATCATGACCTGAGCCGAAGCCGGAGGCTTAACCGACTGAGCCACCCAGGCGCCCCAAAAGGAAGTATTTCTAAGTCATTTAGTAACTCCATGTTTAAGCTCGTAAGAGACCGCGGAACTATTTTCCACAGTGGCGGTAGCATTTTCACCAGCAGCATAAGAGAATCCACACTTTCTATGTCTTCATTAATATCTTTTCTTTCCCTTTTTGAAAATTATAGCCATCTGAGTGGCTGAGGAGTAGTATCTCACTACAGTTTTGATTTGTGCTTCCTGATGACTAATGATGTTGAGCACCTTTTCATGAGTTTGTTGGCCACTCGTACATTTTCTTTGAAGAAATACCTGCTTAGATCCTTTGCCTGTTTGTCAATTGGTTTGTCTTTTTGTTGTCAAGTGGCAAGAGTTTTTTAAGAAATATTCTTGACGCTGGACCCTGATCAGATATAGGATTTGCAAAAATTTTCTCCCATCCAGTGGGTTGTGTTCTCACTTTCTAGTGAGTGTCTTTTGAAGCACAAATTTAATTATTTTTTCCTTTGGTTGCTTGTGCTTTTGGTGTTATATCTAAAAAACGGTTGCGTAATCCAGGGTCATAAAGAATTATGCTTATGTTTCCTTCTAAGAGTTTCAGATTGGCCTTTACATTTAAGTCTTGGTCTATTTGGAATTGGTTTTTTTTTTAATGTTTTATTTATTTTTGATACAGAGAGAGACAGAGCATGAGAGGGGGAGGGCAGAGAGAGAAGGAGACAGAACTAGAAGCAGGCTCCAGGCTCTGAGTTGTCAGCACAGAGCCTGATGCGGGGCTCGAACCCACGAACATGAGATCTGACCTGAGCCGAAGTCGGAGGCTTAACCGACTGAGTCACCCAGGCACCCCTGGAATTGGTTTTTGTAGATGGTGTAGATGTGAAGCTTCTTTTCAATTATTCTTCAACATCTCGTGCCAGACAAGCACCCAATTTTAATTACCAGGCTCGGCACAGAGGGAGGAGTTCCCAAATGTTTCCATTTGGGTAGCACTGGATAGTTTAAACTACATTCTCTTATATGATCTCTCTAATTATCAAGTCAGATAATTACCAAAACTTATTTTATTTTTTTAAACGTTTATTTTTGAGAGACAGAGAGAGAGTGAGAGTAAGTGGGGGAGGGACAGAGGAAAAGAATCTCAAGCAGGCTGCATGCTGTCAGCACAGAGCCCAATGCAGGGTTCGAACCCACAAACCGTGAGATCATGACCTGAGCCAAAGTCGGATGCTTAACCGACTGATCCACCCAGGTGGCCCTACCCAATTTTAGATATAAGAATACAGACGTGGAGAAGGTGAGTGCGTTGCTTAAAATCATGTGGGAACCCAAAAGGCAGAGTCAGAATTTGATACTAGAGGAGAGAACCCTGGAAGAGGGGAGAGTGGAGACGGAAGTCCTGGGTCACAGCCTCAGTTCTGCCGCTTGTGTTTGTATGAACTCGTACAAGTCCGTGCCTGCTGGGGTCTCAGTTGCCTCATGGGTGGGTAAGGGAGTTGATCTTGGGTAATTACAATAACCCTTTACAGAGCACTACCACATTCCAGGCTCTGCGCGCTGGGCACTTTAAGTAGAACACCTCTACTTTTTTCATTAACCTTACGAGGCAGGTAACTCTTCATTTCTCAGAAGAGAAAATTAAGACTCTGCAGTCAGTACCCGAGAACACTCAGCCGGGAAATGTCAAGGCACAGCCTGTTTCCTCTGAGCCACCTACCCTTCAGAGTCTGTGTGCTTATCTGTAAAGGTTAATTATCATTCCTTCCTCCTACGTTGCTATGAGCAATGTGGGCAGAGTCCTTCATTCATGGGCTGAATCCTTACTGAGCACCCACAAGGTGCCAAACGCAGCTGCAGGTGAGGATAGAGCAGAAAACAAGACCAAATCCCTGCTCTCATGGAGCTGACATTCTAGAAGGCAGAAGGGAAACAGAACAAAGAAAGAAATTTACACACGCACACACACACACACACACACGCTTCAGGTAATATCAGACAGTGATGAGTGCTAACAGAAAACAGCGGGAAGCCAGTGAAAGCAGCATCGCAAGCCATCAGATGACTCATGCACTGAGGACTGAAAGATCCAAAGGAGGCAGAGAGGGAAATTTGGGGGCAGGCTGTCCAAGTAAGGGTTATGGGACTAGGTTAGTGCAAGAAGCTCCTCTGTGCTTCCACTACATGCCAGCAACTGCATTGGGCACAGTGTTCAGAGAGATGAATACAGTCCAGTGGTCCAAGCGCTCACTGTGCAGGGGACAACAAAGAGCAGATGGCTTCCCGGCCGATGAATGGGTGCATCTAATCAAGAGGTGAAATACTAATTAAATTTTTTAAAGTTTTATTTATTTATTGTGTGTGTGTGAGAGAGAATATGAGCAGGGGAGGGGCAGAGAGAGGGAGAGGGAGCGAGAGAGAGATGCCTAACGGGCTCCAAGCCAGATGCAGGGCTGGAACTCAAGAACCCCGAGATCATGACCTGAGCCAAAATCAAGAGTAGGACGTCTAACCGACTGAGTCATCCAGGTGCCTCTGAAACATTAATTTTTACCCATGTCTTTGCAAACGTGTCCATCAGTCGCAGAGACCTCACCGTAAGAGATCACCAACGTGGCCAGGTTAGGGCTCCCGGGTAATTTTTCCTTCATAGCTACTGGGCCTCGGAGGAGTTCGATCCCCCCTCCGGGCACCAGGGTGCGCTGTATCTTCTCTTAATGCCGGCTGACGCCGCCACGCTCTCCCAGCGTCTCGCTGAGCCGCACTTCCGGCGGCAAGCGGAAGCGGGCCCTCGCAGCCGCGGGCTCCGGAGCCGGAGGCATGGCGGGGGCGGGGCCAGGGGAGGCGCGCGCCGAGCAGGCCGGGGGGTCCCTCTCCCCGGCCCTCTGAACCCGGAACGTACAGGTGAGGACCTCTCCTTTCGTGGCCCAGCCTCCAAGCCCGTCAGGCCCTCCCCGAGGCCTCCCGGGGTTCCCGCCCGTGGGGCGGCCCCCTCCCCGCGAGACGCCGAGGCTCCGCGGCCCCCCGCCCTCCCTGAGCGATCCCTTCCCATTGAGGCCCCGCCCCGGGCTTCTCTTTCCGGGGGCGCCCCCTTGGGTGTATGTGCCCGCCCCTCGGTATCCCCTTACCGTTTCTGGAAGCTGTCACCAAGAATTGAGCGGGGTGTGTGCACCGGCCCCCGTGGGGAAGCCGAGATGCCGCAAAGGGAAAAGGACATGCCTAGCACCACACGACGAGCTAGTGGCCCGATTCAGCCAGGCGTTCTTCTGTCGTTCCGTAAATAACGTGCCGAACGCACACGAGGGGCCAGCCCCATTGCTAGGCTCTGAGAAAACTTCGGTGCCTGGAGGGGACCTGGTTGCTTCCCATCCGGGGAATACAATTGAGTGTGTGTGTGTGTGTGTGTGTGTGTGTGTAGTAAATTATTAAACCACAACCATGCAAGTACAAGTGCGGATTCACATTGTGGGCGTTACTGTGGGGGAGACAAACAACAAATAACGGGGACCCCTGTTTTGGAGAAAGTGGTCAGGGAAGACTTCCTGGAGGAGGTGACAGGCTGCAACTTGAGAAGTTATGGCAAGGGCCTGGGGGAAGACGTTCTAGGCAGAGGGAACAGAGCCGGGGGATACCTGAGTTGACCAAGAGCTTGGCGGGAGGCAGGTCCAACGTGCAGGAAATTAGGCTTAAAAGGTGTCCTGTAGGGTGATGGGCGTGCAGAATCGGGGTGTGTGCTGCTCAGGAGCCCACCAGCTAGTGCCACAGACGGGAGTAAATGCAGAGACAAGGTTGCAAGCTGGGCAGTGCCAGGAAGGAGAGGTGTGGCTAGGAAGTTGGTATTTTAAAAGGCGAAAGATTTATACGATCTGAAGAAAAACCAGAGTAGGAAGTTGGTATTTTAGCTAATGGGGAGGCGAAGGAGGACTTCTCTGAGGAGGTGATTATTATTAGGCTGATGGCTGAATTGGGAGCTAACTTAGCAAAGGGAGGAGAGCTTTCTTAGAATGTGGTTAACAGCAAGTGCCAAGCTTCCGAGGCGGGAGGTGGGGCCCCTCTTGAAGAAATGGTTAAGAGTTCTCGGGAAACAGTGAGGCTGGAGAGGCAGAGCTGAGACCTTTGAGCACCTGGCTGGCACGTTTAGGGCTTTGATTCTTCTCACTGAGAGCGGTGGGGAGGGACTGACCTGTTTTAATCCGCAGGGGAAAGGACAGAGAAGCGTTTCGGAAAGGTCGCTCTGGCTGTTGAAAGTGGATTTAGGTAGGAAACTGATACAGTAATGTAGACATGAAATTATAAAAGTTTGGGTGTGGGTGCCGGCGGGTCGTGAGAGCCGTAAGTGGAGGATTAGGGAGCACTGTTGAGAAGATAGTCTGCAGAGTCTGGGGACTGAGCGGGGGGCTCAGGGAAAGAGGGGCCAGGGACGGCTGTCAGGTTTCCACCAGCGGGAGGGTTGCTGGGCAGGGCCGGCTTTTAGGAGACTCTTGTAAGTTACTGTCTGTTTTCATAAGCGTCACCCTGCCCACAGGGGACTTTGATGACATACTTGTTCTGTAGTGTTTGTATTTTCATAATCAGAACAGTAACAGAGCAAATCGAAAAAGCCTTGAAAAACTCCACCAGGTCTCTAAAAATCACAGTTGTGTGATATGACATAGTGTGGGTGTGTGTGCATGGTGTACACGTATGTACAGGGAGGCGGAGAGAGCGAGCACGCATGTGGAGGGAACTTCAGGGAGGATTTCCTGTACACTTTGGAGCTGAAGCCCACAGGTCCTCCGCTCCCCTCACCCCACCCCATCACCCCAGTTACCTGGTGTCTTTCTCTTAAAAGGGCAAATCAGAGAGGGCCGTCGGGGTGGCCCAGTCAAGTATCTGGCTTGGGCTCAGGTCATGATCTCACGGTTTGTGAGTTCGAGCCCCGCATGGGGCTCCGTGCTGTTAGTGGGGAGCCTGCTTTGAATCCTCTGTACCGCCCCCCTGCCTGTACCCCGCTCATTCTCTCAAAATAAATACACTAAGACAAATCAGAGAATTTAAGATGGGACTATACAAAGTGTGTACCCCAATTTTCTTAGACTTGAGCATCTATTTTGGCTCTCTCTTAGCTGAACAACTCTAGTTGCCCTTGATCCGTCTCAGCAGTTAGTCTGTTAGAGGGTGTCTGGCGCCTGTTCCTCCCTCCTGTTCCTGGGCCCCACCTGCCTTTCTCAGCCCAGTCGGGTCTTCCTCCGACTCTCCAGCCCCGTCTTAGGTTGGCAGGTTGCCCTCCGCAGGGATCGAGTGAGGCAGTTGTGCATGTTGTTTGGTGCTTTAAAATGCCTCAACCTTCAGGGTGTGTTTTTAAGGCTGAGTCAGAACGGCCACCTCAGCGGCGTCCCCGTTACAAGGAGTGGCTGCGTGGGACTCGATGTCGGGTTCCGGTTCAGCCGTGGAAGATGTTGCGCTCTCCATCATGCCAAGGGCCTTAGAGAAAACTTACGGGATTGCTTTTAACACCAGTACCCGGAAGAGCCACGCTTCTTCCAAGCATCTGTTAAGTGTGTATCTTGCTGGCTGTGCAGATTCTGTGCCTGATGGTGTTTTCCTTTTGGCTCTGTCTGCTGAGAAAGGGCCAAATGAGCAGGTTGGCAGGTCTGCGAGTCTGCGTGGTATGTCTTTCTGGGTACATCTGGCTTCGTCTTATTGTCCTACCTTAGTTTCCTCTTCACAGTTATTTTCTAGTTAAAAAAAAAACTTCTGAGTACAAATAATACTTTAAATATATGTAATCTTTAAAGAATGACAAAGAAATACAAAGAGTGCTGATTTAAGAAAAAATACTATCTTGGAGTTGCCAGGTTGTCCCAACCCCTATCCTGTTTCTTACTTGTCTCAGGGAACCACTGTACGAATTTTATATTTATAATTCCTTTGCTTTTTTATCATCGTTTACCGTATATATTGATGGCCTTTAAATTAGAAGTTGTGTGAATCTTATATAAAGAGAAACACACAGAAGTATCGTGCTTGCTTCCTTCATGCATCACTGTGTCCTGAGATCCATTTAGGTTGTTATGTACAGCTAACGTTGATTAGCTGAGCATCACTTCGCTGCATAGCTAAGCGTTAGTTCTCTGCCTCGTAAGATTCCACTGCGTGAATGTGCCTGGGAGAATTTATCTAGGCTTCCGTCGATGGGCGTTTGGAGCGTCGTCAGGTCTTGCTCTTCCTGGTGGTCCTGCTGCAGACGTTCTTGTGGTCTGTGTGCAGACATTTCTCCAGGTCACGGTTTCTCATCCTTAGCACGATTAATATCTTGGTCCAGATGTGGGGACTGTCCTGTTTACTGTCGGATGTTTGGCAGCATCCCTGGCTTCTGTTGGGTGGACACTCAGCACCCTTCTTTCCCAAGTTAGGACAACCAGCCCTAACTTGTTCCCAGATGTCACTCAATGCTGCCGTTAGGAACCAGTGTCCAAGACCAGTGGGCGGCAGACTTCTGCAAGGGGTCAGATGGTAAGTGTTTTAGGCTTGTGGGCCATGTGGTCTTTGGTCTTAACGAATCATCTGTGCCTTTGTAGGACAAAAGCAGCCCTGGGTGACCTGTAAATGAATGGGTATGGCTGTGTTCCAATAAAACTTTATTTACAAAAACAGGCAGGCAGACTCGATTTGGCCTGAGGGCATTACGCGCTCTCTTGTTCTAGTCTAGATCAGTAGGGAATACGTTTTATACCCTCACCCAGTGCGTGTAACTCATATCTATAATTGAAACAGAAGTTTCATGAAATAGTACTTACCCTTACTATATGTGATCCAGTCTGGTGTTTTCCATTTTATTCCACTTTTTAAAATGTCAGGTATAGCCACCAAATTTATTTCAAGGCCTCATCAATGAGTTGTGACTAACAGTTGGAGAAATTTAGTTTGCTTAATCATAGAGATATGCACATCTTTCACTTGACTAGATAGTACTGTCCTTAGGTACAGCATTTCAAATCCCTTTTAGAAGGAGACAGAATATGAGTAAATACCACATTGTGTATATGTTTTTATTTTAAAGTGTAGATTGGACCAGTCATTCCCCTGGTTAAAACCTACAGTAGCTGTTGTGGCCTGGTGTGAAGGGTAAAGTGTTTTCTAGTCTGCTTTTCTAAGCTTCTCTCTTATTACTCGCTCTGTCCTTCCTGGGCTACAATCGTTGGGATCTCTGTGTTTCCCGAATGTACCATGCCAGGCTCCCTCCAAGTGTATTTCATCCAAGTGGACGCTCCTCTTTCACTCTGCCTCCTGAATTCTTTACCCTGCAAGGCCCATGTTGAATGTTGCTCCCTTCACGCCTTTAACCTGTTTGTGAGCACTTGCTGTGCCTCAGGTACTGCCCAGGAGGTGGTGGGGACCCAGCACGGAATTGGGCAGGGTACCGGGGGTCTCCTGTGCGGTGACAGATACTACAAAGGTAAACAAGACAATTTAAAAAGTGATAAGGGCTGAAGAAAATAGGGTGAGATGATAGTTGGTGTGGATGGGAAGGGAGGGAAAATCTGAGAAGTTGCTGTTTTAGCTGAGATTTGAAAGATGACACAGAGGCAGCTCAGCGCTTCAGAAGCTTCCTTTCTGCTTCCTTCCAGCTTCCACAGCTGCCCGAGAAATCCACGGATGATCGCGTTGTTCCCCTCCAGGCAATATATCATTTACCGGGTTGCTTGCGAGATCTCTGCTTTGTGTTTCCATGTCTGAGTTTGACTCTGATGGGTCTGGGCATAGATTTCTTAGTGTTGATCCCATTTGGGGTTCTCTGAACTTCTGAGTCTTGAGTTTACATCTATGCGGGTTTCTTTCTGGGTTCTCTGTGTATTCCATTGGGGTATTTGTCTGTCTTTATGTCAGTACCACACTTAAAAAAAATTACTCTGGCTTTGCAGTATGTTGTGAAATCAGGAAGTCTGAGTCTTCCAACTTTGTTCTTTTACAAAACTGTTTTGGATGCCTTGAGATCACTTGTGCATTTTAGGATGAATTTTTCTATATTTGCAAAAAACGCCATTGGGATTTTGACAGGGATGCGTTGTGGTTATACACTGCTTTCGGCCGTATGGACATCGTAACAGCCCGGTAGATACATTTCTTTAATGAATGTGCACTCAGTGTCCCTCTTACACTGAACAACTCTGATGTAGTTCTGGGTTTATTCTGGTGAATAGTCCCAGCATCTAAGCGTGCTTTGAAGGTATTCCTAGTGAATCAGGTCCTTTCCTCAAACCTTGTTTTTATTTTTATTTTTTTTATGTTTTATTTATTTATTTTTTAAATCTATTTTTGAGAGACAGAGAGAGACAGCTTGAGTAGGGGAGGGTCAGAGAGGGAGAGAGATGCGGAGTCTGAAGCAGGCTCCAGGCTCTGTGCTAGCGTGGGTCACGTAGGCGGCGGGTCAGCACAGAGCCCGATGTGGGCTTGGGCCCATGAACTATGAGATCATGGCCTGAGCCGAAGCCGGATGCTTAACCGACCGAGCCACCCAGGTGCCCCTCAAACCTGTTTTTAGACTCAGAAATGTCGGGACCACTTTCTAACTATAACCCGGGAAGGTGAATTGCCAATCGCTGTCATCTTAGGAGCTCCTGGGTCCAGGGTGTAAGGAGGAAAGTCTTTGACTTGTGTATATTTGTGTTTTGGCCGATTTTGCTTTGGTTTCTTGACTGCTTTACTTTTCCGTGCAGAGATGTGATAATGGATCATCATGTCTCCACCATCAAACCTCGAAGGATCCAGAACCAAAATGTCATTCACCGCCTGGAGCGCCGGCGGATCAGCTCGGGCAAGGCAGGCACCCACTGGCATCAGGTCCGAGTATTCCACCAGAACGTCTTCCCCAACTTCACGGTCGTCAATGTTGAAAAGCCTCCTTGTTTCTTGCGTAAATTCTCACCTGATGGACGCTACTTTATTGCTTTCTCTTCAGACCAGACATCTCTCGAGATCTATGAGTACCAGGGCTGCCAGGCAGCTGAGGACTTGCTGCAGGGCTATGACGGGGAGATCCTGTCCAATGGCAATGACCAGCGGTCGGTCAACATCCGTGGCCGGCTCTTTGAGCGCTTTTTCGTCCTGCTGCATATCACCAACGTGGCCGCCAACGGCGAGCACCTGAACCGGGAGTGCAGCCTCTTCACCGACGACTGCCGCTGTGTCATCGTGGGCTCGGCTGCCTACCTTCCGGATGAGCCGCACCCTCCTTTTTACGAGGTCTATCGGAACAGTGAGTCCGTGACCCCCAACCCGCGGTCCCCTCTGGAGGACTACTCCCTCCACATCATTGACCTGCACACCGGCCGCCTGTGTGACACGCGCACCTTCAAGTGTGACAAGGTGGTCCTGTCGCACAACCAGGGGCTGTACCTGTACAAGAACATCCTGGCCATCTTGTCGGTGCAGCAGCAGACCATCCACGTCTTCCAGGTGACGCCCGAGGGCACGTTCATCGACGTGAGGACCATCGGCCGCTTCTGCTACGAGGACGACCTCCTCACCGTGTCCGCCGTCTTCCCCGAGGTGCAGCGGGACAGCCAGACGGGCATGGCCAGCCCTTTCCGAGACCCCTTCGTCAACTCGCTCAAACACCGGCTGCTCGTGTACCTGTGGCGCCGGGCGGAGCAGGACGGCAGCGCCGTGGCCAAGAGGCGCTTCTTCCAGTACTTCGACCAGCTGCGCCAGCTGCGCATGTGGAAGATGCAGCTGCTGGACGAGAACCATCTGTTCATCAAGTACACGAGCGAGGACGTGGTGACCCTGCGCGTCACAGACCCCTCACAGGTACGCGTGCGCCCTGCCCTCCCCTCCTCCCGCCCCCGCTCTGCCTGCAGCCAGCCTCCCACAGACCCGCACTCCACGTGGTCTAGAAGTCTTGTTCTCCTAGGCCTCCAGCTCAAAACTGCTCCATTTTTCTCTGGCCACGTGCATTCGTGTGGGCGAGTGGAAGCTGAGTCTCATGCCGTGGGCATGTGGATAGTCCACTCTGATTATTACCGGATGCTCCTGCAGAGCATTTTCAGTACCCGTGAGATAGAAGCCCCCGCGCCGCGGGGTCCAGGTTTGGACGCCTGTGGAGAATGCGGCCTTGGTCTTGTGCGACTGTGATTGGTGGTCTGACTGCCGTAGTGCCAGGAATGAGAATGAGCCCACCGGACCAGAAGCACTTTCTAAAAATGGAGCCTTTCTTTTCCTGCCTAAACGGTTAATGTCAACATGCTTCTTCATAAAGCTGTCAGAAGGTAACTAACAGGCAAAGCTCACCTGGCAGTTCAGTTTTATGACGTTACCCTGACCTTGCCCATGTGTCAGACCGTAGATGTGGCGCAGCAGAAAGACGACAGGGAGGCCAGAGTTTCGTATCCCCCAGGCGAGCCATCAGGACTCAGGTATTAGGATTTTCAGTTTGGATAAAAGATCTCTTAGGGGAGATAGCGGTTTCTCAGATGGGAACAACATGGTGTTAAGGGCACAGAAACCGTTAAGACTCTTGGGTCAGAACGCCATGCTGAAATTGAGGGATTTTGGGCGTTTCTCTTTGAGAGGCTCCCCGCATTAGTGTGATCAAGTAAGATACCTACCTTTCTATACCTTTGCCCCCTATTCTGTTTCCAGAACATCTCCTTAGATCTGAGTTTGGGAATTGAGAATAGAATAAACCACAAAGTTACCACAAAGTAAACCACAGAAGGGCCGAGTCCGGCACCCCCCCACTGACCTGCAGCTCCTTCTGTCATAAGAGAGACCGTGCATGGCAGTGTTTCCTGAGACCTTACCAGCCATCCGTGGTAAAATGTTTTCCAGTATTTTTCTTCTGAATCATAGTTCGTGTGTTCTTTAGGGTGGCGGGGAGGGGGAGTGGTGAGTAATACGGTTGGACATTATTTTTTCTGGATTCCTTTTCTTCCCTGTTAATGGTGAAGTCGCCCTTTGAGCCATCACGAATGATATCTAGTTCATCTTACTGGGTCATGGGGGATTGGCAGTGAAGCCCTTGACTTCTGTATCCTTGTGTCCTGTATTTCCCGGTCTACCCTGGAGGCAAGGCTAGTAAAGGTTTACGTAACTTTATATTTATGTAATTGTGATGGATCCCGGTGGAGCCCTGATATGATCCAAATGTTGTCCCCTGAGGCCATGAGTCAGTCTTTTATTTAGGTTTGAGCTATAATTACCTTTTTTTGTGGAAGGACTAAGTCGTCTGTGGCAGCCGCATATGAGATTACGCTTCTTCCCTTTGCTAAAAAACATGACCTCCTTCTTTCCGGGAGCTGTAATAAATCGGAGCTGGAACCCGTACTGGAGCTCGGTGTTCCGCTGGCAGACGTTGTAACTGTAAACCCAGGTTGCCCCCGCTGTCCTCCCACTCCTTCCCCAGTTTAATTTGATAGGTTCCAATCAGGTTAATGAGTAAAAGGCACATGTACACACACAGCCTTGCTAATACTATGGGTATTATTCTCAGGTTACCCTCCAGCCTCTTTCATTTTCAACCATATTTGATTTCCAGGTGACTGCAGAAGTCGTGTCGTGAAAGCTCTGGGAAGGACTAATGACTGGTAGAACAGGTGGGCCCCGTGGCTCCAGGAGCTGGGGATGGAGACTCAGAGTCCGTCCTAGGAGGGGGCGTGCTAATCCCAGTGTTCTGAAAACTTCTAGAGCCCTGTTGGGAGCCTGCAGATTGATTCTCACTGTGAGGCGCCAGGGGTTCCTGGGGCTTCCGTGTTCAGCGGAGCAGAGAGCACTGGTTGTTTAAAGGAGGAGGGCCGGTCCCCCGGGGGTCCGTTCGGAGAAAGTGGTCGCCCTGCCACCTATGGCATTTGAGTGCTTTTCAGGTCCCCCTCTGGCCTTGATCGCTGCAGATCTCAAATGTGTCTTACAAATGCTCTTGGCCAAAAGGACATTTTTGAAGTAAGAAATGGAAAATGCCTCTCTAATTTTTCGTTTGTTCAGAGCCAGTTCCCTGCTTGGTGACAACTTGCCTGGGCACTTTTAGGACACAGGGTACTTAAGGTGTCTCTGCATGTTAGAAATCTTAAGAGGGAAAATAAATGCCTTTGAATTGAACTTTTAACTGTACATATACAAGAGAAAGTAATTTGCCAACAGGCAGCTACAGGCTACCAATCACTTTCTCAGCAGGAAGGAAAATTAAATCTGGCATTTTAAAAAAGTGCCTTTTATTTCAGAGTGGGTTGGAGAGCAAGTCAGGAAGAAGTCCTAGGAGGGAAACAAGTTGACTTTGCAGAGTCTGAAATGGAAGATTGAAAACCCTTCTTTCTGCACATACACGCGGGCGGCTCAGTGATTCCAGCAGCAGGGGCGGCGGTGAGCCCGGCAGAACTGGCCATGACTGCTGGCCCCTGGCCCAGCAGGTCCCCCGAGCTGCCTCCCGGCCCAGAACCGCGTGCCGCCGTGTCGTTCCGCTAGGGCAGCCGTGGGGGCGTCCGCTTGTTTCCCTTGGGTAGTTTGATTTTCAGCCGAGTGGCGAGTTTCCAGGCCGCGGCCGTGTCCCCAGCTGGCTCAGAGCTCTCTGTGTTCCCCCGCAGGCCTCGTTCTTTGTGGTGTACAACATGGTGACAACAGAGGTGATCGCTGTGTTTGAGAACACGTCCGACCAGCTCCTGGAGCTCTTCGAGAACTTCTGCGACCTCTTCCGTAACGCCACCCTGCACAGCGAGGTTCAGTTCCCCTGCTCCGCTTCCAGCAACAATTTCGCAAGGCAGGTCCAGCGCCGGTAAGCTCTCCCACCAGGCTTGACAGGCTTCCTTTTTCCCTGGACGACTCACTGGTGTTAGGCCGGCAGTCATTTCCACCAGAAAACCCTTCCTGTATTCTCTCTGCCCACCGTGGTTTGGTTAGGCCTGCCCATCGTAACCCCTTGGGTCGTCCTGACCTTTTCCTTTCTATCTCTCAGAACCAATGGAATTACTGGTGCCTTCTCTGTGGTTCCTCCCGGACTGTATGTGAGCTGTGGAAAGGTGGAGACTGTGTCCTTGCTGTTTATGGCTGGTTCTCATCAGTACTTTTGTTGTATGTCTTGTGTTAATGGCAAGCATTTCAGTATTTCTTGAGTGAATGATTAAGGAAATAATTTTAGAACCTCTGGTTAAACGCGATGTGATGTGTTGAACACATGCATCTATCTTTGCTTCATCCCCAAATCCTACTAAAATGACAAAAAGAAGTAAAAGGTGTAACTTAAAAAAAAAAAAAAAAGAATGGAAAGTGAGACGTTGGAGGCAGGAGATGATTGGCGACAGGAGCTACGAATCGGTGTTGGGAGCTGAGAAGCTAACAGATGCCTGGTAGTGGCCTTGGCACACCCCAGAGAACAGAACGAGACTGCAGAGCTGTCTCTGGGAAGGGTCAGGGAGTTGGGGCCCCTGGTACTTCTGAAGACACCTGTGATGTGGGCTTGCGCTGGAAGGATTGGGCGAAGGTCTTGAACGGAGCAGTGAGAGGGCGCCTGGGTGGCTCAGTCGGGTGAGCGTCCTACTCTTGATTTAGGCTCACGGTGCGTGAGATCAAGCCCCGCGTCGGGTTCTGTGCTGACAGTGTGGAGCCTGCTTGGGATTCTTTTCTCCTCCTTCCTCTGCCCCTTGCCTGCTGGCATATGTACTCTCTCCCTCAGAATAAATGAGTAAACTTAAAAAATAAAAATAAGAAAAGAAAGGAGCAGTCAGGCCTTTTAGCCCAACCCTTCTCTAAGCCCTAGTGACTGACACTGCCAGATGACTGTCTCTCCTCCACCTCCACAGAAGGCTGGAGGTTCAGTCTCCTGAGAAACTGAGCCACGTGGGCCCTGGTTTCACATTCAGGAAGCATAGCCGACTGAGAGTGGGGATGACATTTGTCATGCTAAAAACAAGAATTGAATGGAAGCCAACTAACTGAAAGGTAGATATGACAGCTAGGCCTATACTCCTTATGCAGGAGATTAGAGATTTTTCCTGAGGGAAACTGTCCAACCCAGAGACTAGACATTCAGGTATTGGCCCCCTGTCAACAGGGCTTCCTATGACCAGAGCTTCTGATACAATTATCTGAGTACATTGTCGTGAAGTGGCTGGTTCCTCAGGCCAGCAGCCCAAGTGGAGTCCTGCTGTAGTCCGTCAGCGCCTCACTGGATGCCACTTTCCCTAACCAGTTAGGGCGAAGGTCTGTAGGTTTCAAGATAGATCAGAACGGAGTGAACAAAAGACACAAAATAAGCGTTATTGCCACTAGGAAGCAGGAGCAAAGTCGGCACAGTGACGCCGCGGCATCTTCTCTATGTGAAAGGATCGTGCTCAACCAGGAATGGGTACTGGCTTCGAGACGGCTAGCCTGCCTTTTCCTTCTTCTCTGGTTCACACACATTTTCTGCCTTCTAAGCATTTCTCTTCGGTATGGAAGGATTTTTGGAGGCAGAATGTGGATCAGATTGTGCTTTTTTCTTTTTGGAATGCATTTCCTTCCTTTAAAATTAGGCAGATCATTATCAACTAGTTACAAGTACATGTGGCTGAGCGGAAACATCAGAAGAAGCCACTAGGAAGAAGGTCAGCGCCCACGATGGCAGGGGTTTTGTGGGTTCCGTTCACTGCCCTACCCACTGCGCCTGGGCCAGTGTCCTTCATGTGGGAGAAGCTTCGTAGGTATTTGCTGAGGGGATGAAGTCACCCAGTAGTTAGAGGAAAGCTGTGTTTTGTTTTAATTAATTATTTCAGAATGCATCTGGAATTAAGTGAAATTGTAAGAAGTCCCAGGAGAAATAGAGTTTGAAGAGAAAGGTGGTGTTCTAGCTTTGTGATCCTCAGAGTTTTGCATGATACCACCAAAAACCAAAAGATTTTGAACGATGGTAGATGTCCTTACACATTAATTTTAAGTTAATCTTAAGATTTTTTTGGCTATTTGAGTAATTGCTGAAGATGCAAATTTCAGTGTATGTTAAATATTTATTTTTAAAAATGGTATCATAAGCTTTATTGATCTTTATCGAGATATAATTGGCACATAACATTGCATACGTTTATGGTGTATAATGTAACACTTTTGAACTTGGCCAGGGGAATCTAGATGCCATAGTAATTTGGTATCAGTATTTGATATAAAAAGAGCAAATTATTCCCATACTGTTTGAAATTTCACATTGTTTCTTGTCATCAAATTTGTATCCTAATATAATGCTTTATATGAATTGTATCCTAATATATCCTAATATATTTTATTATTCACCTTATCATGCTATATTGCATTGAAAGTACAATGTGTATATACATTGGAATGATTGTTTATTTCTTGTGAGCACATGGCTCTGAATGCTCAATTTTACAGTCCCCAGTAATCTTTTGGTAAAAAATAAGTGAAAGTGGATCCATTATAGGTTGGAGCAAATGTTTAAGAGAAAAAGGAGGGGGACACTGAGGATCATGAGTTACTTAAGGAAAATCTTTAGACCAAAATGAAACAAACAGTATAAAGAATAAAGGAGCACATTGCAATCACTGAAATAATTGAAGCTATACAAAAGGAAACACTCCTAGAACAGAAATTAAACTTTGTAGATATGGGTGAGAGAGTAGAATAAACAGATGAAAGTAGGAAAGTGGGAGAGAATCGATGAAAAGAAATTAGAGCATTTGCCCGGGCGGTCCAATTTCTGGTGATTTAAAGGGTACAGTAGGGAAAAGGAAGGGAGGAGCATGTGTAAGACGGTTTTCTGGTGCCGAAGGGCGTCCGTCTCCAGGTCGGCAGCCCCCCTCGGTGAGGGGCCGGGCGGGCTCGCACTGGCTCACGAGGGCCGGGCGCTAACGTGCAGGAACGTTTGAAACCTACTGCTAACCGTGGCCATTATTAAAAATTAATTACTTCCTATTTATTTACTAGTATTTGTGCTCTTGGGTGTATTTGTGTCTATTTCATCTGTGTGGTGAAAACATCGTTTTGTGCTGCTGCTTGTCTTTGGACAGCGCCACATCCGGTGATGTCTCCTCGCTACCTTGAAATTGACCACAGCAGTGGGATTTACAGCACGGAAGCTGGCAAGCGCTGCAGTCATGGCTCCCCGCCTCTCCCCAGATAAATAATTCTTAAATCTTCATTAGTGTATCACCAGTCCATCAAGTACCCAATGAAAAAAAGACCTGTACGGAGGCATTCCATTGTGAAAATTTGGAACATTGAGGCTAAGGAGAAAATTGTAAAACCTTTCAGAAAGACCATACATTTCATGTGTTAAAGAATAAGTCAGCAGAATGGTATTGCACTTACCAATAATAACACTGAAAGCTCTGAGCCATTATAATCATGCCTTCAGAATTCTGTGAAAAAATGATACCCAGTCTAGAATTTTTTTTCTTTCTTTCTTTCTTTCTTTAACATTTATTTATTTTTGAGAGACAGAGACAGAGCATCAGTAGGGGAGGGCCAGAGAGAGAGGGAGGGACACACAGAATCCAAAGCAGGCTCTAGGCTCCAAGCTGTCAGCACAGAGCCTGATGCAGGGTTCGAACCAACGAACCGAGAGATCATGACCTGAGCTGAAGTTGGACGCCCAACCGACTGAGCCACCCAGGTGCCCCAGGCTAGAATTTTATATCCAGTAGAGTGGAACAAAGACATTTTCAGACATGTAAGTTCTTAAAAAATTACCTCTCATGTATCTTTTCTGAGGAAGCCTTTGGAAATGTGTTTTCCGCATAAACCACAAAAGTATGGTACAGGAAATAGTCTGAAACTAGAGAGAAGCAAAGAGCATTCTGAAGATGATGGTGAAAGGGAAGTTCTGGAGCATCGGGCCCCGTGGAGGCCGGAGGGCGGAGGTTTCCAAGAGGCAGGTGTCCAGGGGGATTGTAATCGTGAGGAGGTCTGATGGGTTTGAGTGTATCAGGCGGAGATTGTCAGCTCTGTTCTAGTCGGCATGTTATCATGGGCCTCACCAGGGTGCTGTCTGAGCAGAGCTTTCGAAGGAGGTGAGCGAGCAGGCCATGTGGATATTGGGGGGCACAGTATCCCAAACAGAGGCAGTCTTAGATCTGAAGGCCCTCAGGCGGGTCTCCTGCATTTGAGGAGCACGGGGAGGCCAGAGTGGCTGCGCTGGGGTGACAGGAAGAGCGCAGTCAGAGGTGGGGCCAGAGCCCTGCGGCTGTTCTGAGGCTTTGGCTCTCACTGCGGACGAGATTGTGTAGCATTTGAGCAGAGGAGCGACACGTTCTCTCTCGTTACTTTCCCAGGGTCACTCTGGCTGCTGCCTTAGACTGGAGGAGGGTAGGGTAGGAGCAGGGACACCAGTTAGGAGACCGTCGCAATGACCGCTAAGTATGTTTCCTGCCACAGGGAATATATGTTTATATATTTACGCACCTAGAAGAGAGCCTGGCACATACCAGGCGGTCGGCAATTATTTGTGGATTGACTAACATTGGGTTGGATCAGGGCGGGGTTTGAACTGCACGGGTCCACTACACGTGGGCTTTCTACGGCAGATACCGAACTGTAAACGTATTTTTCTGGTGATTTATTTTCTTAATAACATTTTCTTTTCTCTAGCCAACTTTATTGTAACAATACAGTGTTTAATACGTATGACATACAAAATATGTGTTAAGCCCCTGTTTATGTTACCTGCTGGTAAGGCTTCCGGTCAACAGTAGGCTGTTACGTTTTTGATTAGTCAAAAGTTCTCTGCAGAGTTCTGACTGTGCAAGAGGTTGGTACTCCTTTTTTTTTTTTTTAATTTTTTTAAAGTTTATTTATTTTTGAGAGAGAGAGAGAACATGAGCGGGGGAAGGGTCAGAGAGAGAGGGAGACACAGAATCCAAAGCAGGCTCCAGGCTCCGAGCTGTCAGCACAGAGCCCGATGTGACTTGAACCCATGGACTGTGAGATTATGACCTGAGCCGAAGTCAACCACTTAACCGACTGAGCCGCCCGGGAGCCTCAAGAGGTTGATTCTCCTAACCCTGTGATGTTCATAGGTCAGCTGTAATGTGTGCTCAACATTTTGAAGGTAGATCCCTAAAGATTAGTGGAGGATGGGGTTTGGGCCGTGGAAAGAGCAACGTCAAAGATGTTGTAATGTTTTTGTCTTGTAAAATAGAGTTACCCCCATACTGTGAAGGTGAGGCTGTGGGTGAGGTTCAGGGGAGAAGATCAGAGGTTCTGTAAGTGGAGAGGTCTGGAAGTTTCTCAGGAAGGAGTGTCAGATGCTCCTGCCAGGGCATTTATCTCCTGAGAGAGAAATCAGGTATTGGAGTTCGCAGCGAGGAGGCCATCGGTGAGCTCCATGAGAGTGATTTCTGTGGGACGGTGGGGGAAGCCTCTTCGGGGTGGGCTTAGGGGGAACGGGAGGAGAAGCATTGGAGTCGGGACCAAAAACGTGTTGTGAGGAGTTTTGTTGTAAGGGAGACGGTGCACTGGAGGGTGAGTGGTAGGGCTTTTATTATTTTGTAAGTGAGAGGGGGAAATGGCGTGTTTGTATGCGGATGAGACCGCGGATTTGGGGGGAACTCATGGTTTAGGAAAAGGTGCGGAAGAATTGATGTCATATGTGAGGGCCGGGGACCCGGTGTGCAGACGGGGAGATCGCTGTCACAGGGCAGCACGGAAGGAGTGTGGTGCAGATCGCGGATGGGGGCCTCACAAAGTTCTCTTCCCGTTGCTTCCCTTTGTCAGGAACGCAGCAGGAGATGCCGTCAGGTGAGGGCGGGCCTGCGGGGGTTGGGGGGGGTGAAATCGGCATGGAGGGGTGGGAGGGCCGCTGGACGGGGGAGTGTAGCCGGAGGGCCTGCAGCAGGAGGCCCACGAGGTCCGTGGTTCTACATTTCAGTGAGCATCGAATGTCTCCCTCAGCCTCGGAGAAAACAGGCACGGAACGGGCCGAGCTGAGGTTATCTCGGGTGTAGGTTTTCCGGGTAAGCACCGCCAAGCAAGAGAAGGCAGGGCTGTGGAGGGTGAGCGCAGTGGACTGAGTGGAACTGAACGTGGCCTGAGGAGGAGAGGACACGGGACACAGTGAAGGTGTAGGATGACAGAAGTTGGTAGAATCAGTAGAATGTCCATCCAGAGAGTGGAGGGGGTGGGCTGGAAAGCTAGGAGACGGGGCTGGAGAGGGCGGTGCGCCACCCCACCGTAACAGAGAGGTCACAGCCGTGGGCAGTGGTGAGATTGAGGGTGTGGTGCGTTGGGGTGAGGGCTGGGCAGAGAGGAGGTTCAGGAACCAGGGGCCATGGTGCCGGAAGGATGGCCTCTGCGGATTTAGAAGTCCCCACGAATTGAGAGAGGCGTGGCTGGACAGAGTGACGGCGAGCCGGGATGTAAACGCTGAAGTTGTCAGGGGGATGACGGCTTCATCCCTCTGCCCGTGGGGAGCACGGAGGTGGTGGTGCCGCTGTAGCTGAGGGCCGGCCCGTGTGGGTTAGGAGAGGCAGTGCTAGGTCCTGGTGAAAAGGAGCTGAAAACCAAAGAGCTCGGGGTCTTTGATTCCACCTCCTTCAAAAGGGAAAGAAGTAAGTTCTCTTTGGCCCAAGACTTAATTTTACGGTTTACACTGAGGAGGTTTACCGTCAAGAGGAGTAACGGAAAAGCAGTGTTGATAGCGAGGCCCGTGAACAAAGTGTTAATGTCCATGTAGCATCACAGGTTCGTGGGGAAGACAGAAGTCAGAACCCGGCTCATCAATCTTTCTGGTCTCCTCAAAGTCAGGAACGTTTAAGTTCTTGAATTTACTTCATTGGTTTTCATTCCATTAATTTCCAGGGATGACATGTTACATTTTCTCCCTGGACTAAATTATTTTCCCTTTGAATTTTAAACCATATGGTATGCTTTGATATAGAGATTAAAAAAAAAAAAAGACATACTGAAAGTTGACCTTCTTCCTAAGAAACTGTAGGAAAGTGAAAAAGAATAAAAACAAAATGTGCTTACACAGGCACAATTATTTAGACGTATTTCCACCAGTCTAATTTTTTTTTAATGTTTGTTTTTGAGAGAGAGACAGAGGTGAGTGAGAAAGGGGCAGAGAGAGAGGGAAACACAGAATCCAAAGCAGCTCCAGGCTCTGAGCCGTTAGCACGGAGCCTGATGTGGGGCTCGAACCCACAAACTGTGAGATCATGTCCTGAAGTCAGGTACTTAACTGACTGAGCCACCCAGGTGCCCTACCACCAGTCTGATTTTTAGCTCTAATTTCTCTCTCTCTCTCTCTCAAAATCATACCGTGTAGACAGAGTGTAGCCGGTTTCTTTTACTTACCATTAAGATAAATATTTCCACTGTTACCATGTAATCTTTGAAAATTACAGTTTTCCATTAGGTTCTTAGTTCTCTGTCAATTTAATGTTATCATCAGCAATGCGTTAGTAAAGAGGCACAGAGATTTTTCTAAATATGGAATTGCTTCCTTAGGGTAAATTTCCAGAAGAATAGAAATGCTTGGTCAAAGGGTATTAAGTTTAGGATTCACGACAAGTGTGAGACATTGCTTCATGGTGATTATCACTAAAAACAAGTGAGATGCGTGACTGTCCGCGTAGCGGTTCTTCGGGTGCGGTGTTTCTGCGGGAGCGCAGGGAGCTAGCTCCTAAACTCTAACCAGAGAGTGGGTCGTTTGTCCGGAGTTAGAGGAGAGTTGGCTTATCCCTGATCCCAAGGGGGCCCCGCGAGGCCGCTCGCTCCGGGCCCGTCGCTCTCTGGGCCTCCTACTGCCAACTGCGGCTGTGATTCGGGGAGGTGGGGGTCCTGTCACGGAGCAGTCACACTCTTTCTGAACTTGTTCGGAACGGAAGTCTTTGTTAACTTTTCTAATGTGATTTAACGTTCCTATTTTGGATTTTTTTCTGTCTCTGAGAAGAGTTGTAGCCAGGCCGACTTGGGATGTGTAAGAGTTCTGACTTCCTGCGTTATCTAGATTTCTGTTTACAGGATGAGTTGTCTTTAGACATGTTTTATCAATTTAAAATCCAAGCGTTTGTGTCCACTCACACCGCCTTCCTCCCTGGCGCTTTATTTTAGGTTTAAAGACACTATTGTGAACGCCAAGTACGGGGGGCACACGGAGGCAGTGCGCCGGCTGCTGGGTCAGCTCCCCATCAGCGCCCAGTCTTACAGCGGCAGCCCCTACCTTGATTTGTCTCTCTTCAGCTACGACGACAAGTGGGTGTCCGTCATGGAGCGACCCAAGACCTGTGGAGACCACCCTATCAGGTAGGCCGTCGCCGCAGCCTCAGGCCTGCGGATGCCCGCTTCCGCTCTCTTCTTCTAGGGCATCATTGCCCTGTGTCTGTGTCCGCCTGTGCTCCTGGGTGGAACCGGAGGGACAGGCTGTTTCTGTGGTGTGAGGGCTTCTGATCATGTAGGTACTTGTCTGAGTAGTTCTGCCCTTCACGTCTCCTCAAAACACCCAGTTCAGGTACGCTGTTCCCTTTTGAAGGCACCCAGGGCATAGAACCGCATGCCATTTCGTAATAGTGCTCGTAGTTGAGACTCTCCAGTTTTATTTCACTCGAATCATTTTATCCCCATGTTACCTGGTAGAAAAGCTAGCAGGGAGAGTTTGGGGACAGGCAGGTGTTGGAAAAACTCCTGCCTCCTCACGTGGACAGATTCTGGAATGTTGATACCGCGTCACTGCTAGAAGCCGGAGACTCCCCGCTTACAGGCAGCCCTCCATCACAGATGTCTGCTGCACAGCCCCTGCTCTCTGCTGGAAGCTTTGTCGTTCTGTGTGATGCATGGGTACTAGGGAGAGGATTCAGTACCACCACCACCCACGAGGTTATTTCGGGGGAGTATGTTCTGGAACCCTGGGCTGGAGAGTGGAAGGTCTTTCTCATGTAGAAACATCCACACAGCGGTCCCTAGTATTTCACAGTCCTGCTTCGTTGTGTGTTGAAGAGGCTTATGTAACATTCCGTACGGTTAATCACCATTCATGGTGTTTCCTTTGGGAAGTTTCAGTCTAGTTCCAAAAAACAGTTAACCTTTTTTTTTTAAATTACGGAAGATTTTAAACACGTCAGAGTGGAAGAGTGCAATGAACTTGCGTGCGCCCACCGCCCGGTCTTAGTGGTTACCATCCCACGGTCAGGCTGTTTCCTCTTTTCACCACCCCCACCCGCCCCCCCTGCCACCCTTGATTATGGTGAAGCAAATCCCAGATTTCATAACATTTTGCTTATATATTTTTTGGTAATTTCTAAAAGAGAAAGAGTTAAAAAATCACAACCTCAATACCATTATTCCATCTTAAGAAAATTATCAAAAATTTACTAAGACCGCCAAATACCTAGTTTTCACATTTCCCTGTCGTCTTGTTAGTATTCTTTCATGGTTGCGTGTGTTCCCATCAGGATCTAAACAGGGTTCATATGTTGTATTTGGTCGCTACTTCCTCAAGTCCGTTTTGTTCTACATGTTCGTCTTCCCTCCTGTTTCCTTGCGGTGAAGTTGTTGAGGAAACCACGTTGTCTGTCTGGCAGTGTCCCCCCCATTCTGCAGTTTGCTCACCGCAGCCCTGGAGAGTATTGACTCTGTTTCTCCTTCTCCCGTATTTCCTGCAAACTGATAGTTAGACTTAGAGGCGCAGACAGCCCGCTCTGCTCACAGGCTGTGTGTTGGGGCCTGTGTGGGCGAGGTGGGCGGGGTTGTCACGCAGAAGAGCCATCTGGGCCCCACCGGGTACTGCCAGGTACCGGATACACGCCTCTCCTGTCTGACCTCCTCGCCGTCTGAGAAGATGAACCTCAGTAACAAATTCGGAAATGGCTCTCACCGCTGACTACAGGGGCTTTTGCTTATTTTTGATTTCAAATGAGAAATGTAAGGCTGGTAGAGGCCCTGGAAGAGGGAACGCGGTGCCCTGAATGCCTGGATTGTGTATCCCGGCCGCGTCTTCGTCACTCTGCATGTCACGCTTGCATGTGCCTGGTTGTCGTCCTGCGTAGCCTAAGACTTCATAGTCGGCTTGTATTTTGGAGATGTTTTCCCGGGTTGTTCCATAGTCCTCGGAGTAACAGTCCTGATGACGGCCTAGCGTTCCCTCCGTTAGACGCACCGCGGTCGGTTTCCCTCTTCCCCTGGGGCTGAGCCTTCATTCTTGGCCCGCGTGTTCACGATAGAGCTGCACTGTTCACATCACTGTTCACTTCATTTACATTAAACTCCGAGGATGTAAATTCTTGGGAATGGGATTATCGAGTCAGAGACTTTGAGTATCTTTATGCATACATTTGCTTGTTTTCCAAAAGGGAAATGATACAGCTCTCTAATTCAGAGCTCTCATTTTCTGGAACTTACCCTCATTCATCCCCAAGCCCCCTGGACGTCTCTAGCTCCTGATACCAGAGGATACTTATTCTGCACAAAGGAAAATGTATTTCAGTATGGGGATGAATGGAATTATTAGATGAAAAATGTCAGACTAGTTAGTATTCTGATTTTGTGTGTGAAAAAGAACCTTTCAAAAGAATTTATTCTTAAAAATTAAGAACTTAAATATGGGCCTGGATCCACACTGTCCTGTGTCGTAGCCACTAGCCACGTGTGGCCGTTAGGCACGTAAAATACGACTAGCCCACGCTGGCCTGCGCTCAAGTGTCACACATCAGATTTCCAAGGCTTCATACAAAAAAAGAATGTGAAATAGCTCAATATTTTTTACACAGATTATAGGTTGAAATGATAGTATTTTGGAGACCAATATTGGGTTAAACAAAATATTTTATTAAAATCCATTTCACCCTTCTCTGTTGACCTTTTCTAATGTGGCTACCTGGGAATTTAAGAGCGTACTTGAGGCTTGCATTTCCTTTCTAGCTCTGGCCCAGACGGTCTGGGGGCAGCATCTCTGGAATAAGGAGAGGCTGTAGTTACGGCTGTCACCAGGGTTGTCTTGGGAAGGAGAAATGACCCAGTGACTCAGGGCAGCACAGTAAAGTTCACAGGGACCCCGTGCATGAAATGAGCAGCTCAGACAAGGGCGGCTTCACGGCTCCGGTCACCTGGGGCTGATGTCAGAGGTGCCGCCGCGAGTAAGACTGAGTCCCGAGTTGCCGCGTCCCCGAGCTGAGCAGACGTCAGGGTGGTGGTGATGATCTCTGTACCTTCGCCTCTTTCTCCCCGTGTTCTGTGCAGGTTCTACGCCCGGGACTCCGGTCTGCTCAAGTTTGAGATCCAGGCCGGCTTGCTGGGCCGCCCCATCAACCACACCGTGCGACGCCTCGTTGCCTTCACCTTTCACCCTTTTGAGCCTTTTGCTATTTCCGTGCAGAGGACTAATGCCGAGTACGTCGTCAACTTCCACATGCGACACTGCTGCACGTAGGTGCCTCGCCAGAGCCCCGCTGCCTGGTCTCCCGAGACGTTGGCCCCTTCTTATCTGCGCGGACTCCGCAGCGGAAGCCCCTGGCGGTCAGCCTTGTTGGCTCCGATGGTTATACCTCCGCCGGGGAGAGACGGAGAGGAGCCCGGGCGGCTCAGCCAAGCGGAGTTTTTATCGTAGCCAACTCCTGACTGATTTAAAGTCCTCTGGTCTTTTCCCCGTGGGAATGCCCAGCATTAATTTAGTCCAGTTAGGTTTTTTATTTTTGCATTTTATCGCTGTGAGCGTGAGCATTACACCCCCTTCCGTCCATTCGTCGGCATCGCGGTATGTGGGCTGAAGCAGGTGCGTCTTGTTTACTCCCGGGAGCCCTGTCCGTCCTTCCACGAGGCCGGCCACAGGGCTGTCTTCATAAAAAAATAAATAAATAAAGCCTTGGTATTTTCTTACTTAAATATATCCTGTCTGATGACTGCCTCCTGTCCCCTCTGTCCCTTCACACTCGTGGCTCCAGGAAGGACCGTGAAAGGGACTGGAGGCCGAGGCGCCAGCAGCCGCCCTTGGGAGAGCCGAGTGGCGTGTGGCAGCCTGGGTTGTCCCCGTCCCTGGGGTTTTCTCCTGGCAGTCGTTAACAGCTGGCGGGGCTGGCCGTGACTGCACGTTCTCTCGCGGAGGCACGCTCCCATCTGTCCCGTCTGCCATGCAGGCGGGAGGGTGCGCCGACCTCCTGGGCCGTGGCGGATACAGACCCTGTGTGGACGGAGCAGTTGTGTAGTGAGAGCTGGCAGGTTCCAGGGGTCCCGAAAGAGACCGGACTGGCTGTTCCTGGACGGCCCAGCCGTCCCGGCTCCTCCAAACACCTGCTGGCGCCCAGCCAGCCTCCTTCTGTACAGTCCCAGCCAGCGTCCTCCAGCAGGTTCTGGGGCATCGCGTCCCCCCCACCCCCATCTATGAAGTCAGCCTGTTGAGTGGCATCTGACTTTGAAAGCAGCCTCGAAGTGTTGGGTGTCAGAGCAGGTTGTGGAAGGAGTCTTGGATGCAAACAGATTCCATATGTGTCTGCCATCCAGATCCACCTCCCTTGGGAACGTACCAAATGTGATAGGAGATATGGGGCCCACCCAACGCACTTGAGCTAATTTCCTCACCCTCGGTATCGAAGGGCCAAATTCATTCTCATTCAGCTCGCAGCACAGGTTTCGAGCGCCAGCTGTGGGTCGGGTAGATGCTGTGCGACAAGTGGAGGGTGAGCCACGTCGGCCGATGAAGAGAGCCATCATGCAGAGTGACGGAAGCCCCAGGAGTGGTTACCTGGGAAGGGCGGGGGAGCGGGGAGGAGAGGGGGGGGGAGGAGAGCCGTTCTGGGGAAGGGACACGGGACTGGGCGCTCGGGAGTCTGATGCGTGGACCAGGACAGAGGACATTTCGGGAGAGATCCGGCAAGCACAGGCGTGGCAGCACGAACGGGGCCATCAGGGCTGTGAAGAGGACATCGGTCCGGCCGCAGCCCCACCTGCGGGGAGCCCGGCGCAGCGTGACTGAGTCGTGAAGAGGGGGCTTGTGCGTGGCGCTAGGGTTTTGCGCAGCAGAAGACACGATCCAAATTCACAAGGACCGTCTTTAGCAGCCCGGAAGGTGGTTTGGAGGCACTAGAGACGGGCCGACAGGCCAGTGGCCGTCATCCGAAGAAGAGGGGGTTTGAGTGACATCACTGGGCGTCTGGAAGGGTGAGCTGCTGAGGCATCCTCCTGGATTCTTCGTGGGTCATAACAACATCCGGGCCCCAGAGCGATCACATGTTTGTGGGGACGCCACTCATCCTGCGTGCAAGAAGCGCTTCACCTACAGCTTTCCGGTTACGCGGGGTTGCCTGATCGGACCTGAGGGACTCGGGAGTGTGGAGTCCTCGGGCCTCAGTGAGAATCGACGCCCTTCTGCCCATTAGCCGTGTGACCCAGCACGATTTCCTGGCCTTTCTGAAGCTTGATGTGCGCTTCCTTTCACCTTGGTCCTCCATTCTCCTGGGCGTGTGTCGGGTCTTTCATCACGTCTGACTCCCCAAGCAATCCCGGGTCCCTCCCTGCTCTGGTTACTCTCCCACTCACTGAAACTGCCACTGGACATCTTCACTCGTCCTCCAAAGCCCGCCTTCCATTTCTCACTGCTCACCTTGCCACCTATTTCCAGACGGAAATAGAAACCATCAGGTGGGCATCGCCTTGCCTTTCTTTTACCAAGTTCATTACATGACTTGCGTCCCTGTTCCTTCCCTGCTTTTCCCTGAGGGCGTCGGACAGCACTGCTGCTCTCTAAGGCCAACCCCTCAAGCCCTCACGGAGTCCTGCCTCTTCTGCACTTTCCAGCTTCTTTACTCCCGCGATTTTTCTTTGTGTTCATCTTGATAGGTCATTTCTACTAGCACATTAGAGACACCTAAGATGTTCGTTCGTTCTCTCTCTCTCTCTCTCTCTCTCTCTCTCTCTCTCTCTTTTCTTTCTTTCTGATTTTATTTTTAAGTAATCTCTCCACCCGACATGGGGCTTGAACTCACAACCCTGAGATCAAGAGTTGCATGGCTTACCGACTGAGCCAGCCAGGTGCCCTTACAATCTTCTTTATCTTTATTTTTTACATTTTTTTAAGTGTTTATTTTTGAGAGAGAAAGAGACAGAGTGCAAGAAGGGGAGGGGCAGAGACAGAGGGAGACACAGGATCTGAGGCAGACCCCAGGCTCCCAGCTGTCAGCACAGAGCCCGACACGGGGCTCGAACTCACAAGCCATGAGATCATGACCTGAGCTGAAGTCAGACGCTCAACAGACTGAGCCACCCAGGCGCCTCGGATCTTCTTTTTTTAAAACCAACTGCTTTGGCCTCTCCCCACTTCAGTTACTGCCCCCTCTCTGTTACCCTTCACAGAAAAACTTGCCAAAAGAGTTGTTTAAATTAAATGTTTTCACCCCGCCACGTCCCATCTTTCCTCAGCCTCCCCCCCAGTGACACTGTACTTGTCCAGGCCACCAGTGACTCTTGCTGCCAGCTCAGCACACACCTCTCATCCGTTTTGCACTCAGCCACCCGGCGTTGGGCATAATTCATTTCTCTCGCTGTCAGGAAGCACTTGCTTCTCCTGGTTTCCAGGACCATATGAGTTTCTGGTTTTCATCCCGCCTTGCTGATTGTTGCTTGTTGGCTCCCTTTGCTGGCTTCTCCTCCTTGGCTCTTCCTGTAGATGCTAGAGCGCCCCAGCCCTTGGCCTTGGATCCTCCCCTCATTTCCTCTGCACACCATTTCTTTAGTTGATTTCTTCCATTTCCCTGGTTTTATATTCTAGCTATATGTATGCTGGTAATTCTCAAAATTATAACCCCAGCCCTGACCCCTACCTGGACCTCCAAATTCACATATCCCATCACTTACCTGGCATCTTCATTTGAGTATCTCCTAGGGGGGCACCTGGGTGGCTCAGTCGGTTAAGCCTCCGGCTTTGGCTCAGGTCAGATCTCAGGTTCGTGGGTTCGAGCCCCGCATCAGGCTCTGTGCTGACAGCCAGCTCAGAGCCTGGAGCCCGGTTCTGTGTCTCCTTCTCTCTCTGCCCCTCCCCCTCTCATGCTCTGTCTCTCTCTGTATCAAAAATATATAAAACATTAAAAAAAATTTGAATATCTCCTAGGCATTTCAAAACCAGCACATCCAAAACAGGGCTCTTGATTCCCACTCTCCACCTCTAACCTGTTTTTTTCTTTCCAGATTTCCCAGATGGTTTCAGTGCTTACCCATTTACTGTGGGTAATGACTTAGAAACTATTTCCAGTTTTCCTTTTTCCCAGCCCCCATCGCTCCCGCAGGGGCCACATGTCTGACTTCGCCCTGCCAATCATGGTGATCCCGCACTCCGGGTTAGTGACTAGAACTAGGTCAAGACCAGCGGGCGGAAGGGGGTAGTTTACAAATGTCGTGTGACTTAAATCCGGTCAATGATACTGTGAGGTGGAGGTGTCTGGAAGTTCAGGGGGGACATTTCTCTTTTGAAAATGCCTGTGAGGAGCCATGTGGCCCACAGTTCCACAGCCCACCACCCTATGGTCCTATTCAAAAAGCATCAGCCAAAAATGAACAAATCAAGAGACTATAGATGCTGGCGAGGGTGTGGAGAGACGGGCACCCTCCTATACTGTTGGTGGCAATGTAAACTGGTGCAGCCGCTCTGGAAAACAGTGTGGAGGTTCCTCAAAAAACTATCCATAGAACTCCCCTATGACCCAGCAATAGCACTGCTGGGGATCTACCCAAGGGATACAGAAGTGCTGATGCATAGGGGCACATGTACCCCAATGTTCATAGCAGCACTGTCAACAATAGCCAAAACATGGAAAGAGCCTAAATGTCCATCACCTGATGAGTGGATCAAGAAGATGTGGTGTATATACACAATGGAGTACTACATGGCAGTGAGAAAGAATGAAATATGGCCATTTGTAGGAAAGTGGATGGACCTCGAGGGTGTCATGCTAAGTGAAATAAGTCAGGCAGAGAAGGACAGATACCATATGTTTGCACTCATAGGTCTAACAGGAGAACAGGAGAGACCTAATGGAGGACCAGGGGGAGGGGAAGAGGGAAAGAGAGTTGGGGAGAGAGAGGGATGCAAAACTTGAGAGACTATTGAATACTGAAAATGAACTGAGGGTTGAAGGGGAAGGGGGAGGGGGGAAAAGAGGTGGTGGTGATGGAGGAGGGCACTTGTGGGGAAGAGCACTGGGTGTTGTATGGAAACCAGTTTGACAATAAACTACTTAAAACAAAACAAAACAAAAAGAATCAGCCAGGGGCGCCTGGGTGGCTCAGTTGGTGAAGTGTCCCACTTTGGCTCAAATCATGATCTTGCAGCTTATGAGTTCGAGCCCTGTGTGGGGCTCTGTGCTGACAGCTAGCTCAGAGCCTTGAGCCTGCTTCAGATTCTGTATCTCCCTCTCTCTCTGCCCTTCCCCTGCTCATGCTCTGTCTCTCTCTCTCAAAAAGAAATAAATGTTAAAAAATAAAAATAAAAAAGAAACAAAAGGAATCAGCCTGAGGAAGAAACTGACCTGAGTGGCAGAGTGGAGAGGAAAGAGCCCGGATCACAGATGACGTAGTTGGCTGATCAGGTCACTCCACACCGAAACCCACCCTGCATCTGCGTTTCTAGTTCTGGGAGACAGTAAGTTTCCCTGTTGTTTAAGCCACTTTGAACTGGGTGGTGGTTGTTTCTTATAATTGAAAGCAAATTAATAGATGTAAAGAGAAAGGCAGGTCCTCCGTGGAGTCAGGAAATTCCTGCTGGCTGAGAATCTTCTTAGATTGGGTCCGAAAAGGCCCAATTATGACTCCTGTTCTCTGATTTCTCTAAGATCCCTGGCTCTCCCCTGGCCCCCTTCAGCCGCCCCTGTCCTGGCCTGGGTGTTCCTTCTGCCTAAAAAGATGTAACTAAAATGAGACATGAAGCACTCAGCTCGTTGAGCACTTGACCCACACGAAGGTCACAACCCCTGTGTGTTTATATTAACTTTGTTCCTAAAGGATTTTAGGCTCTTCTCAGTAAATTCTAGTGCCTTCTCTCTACAGAGATCCAGTGAACCTCAAGAGTCTTTGGAGAAACAAGCTCTTTGGAACCAAAGTGTTTAAGAAAAGCAGAGACTTGAGGGGATTTATCTTTCGATCTGAAGTCTTGCCTGGCCCTCCCTCCTCTCACCCCTTCTCTGCAGGGGCTGGTGTGTCAGTGATCAGGGCCAAGCTGCCCCGGACCTTTGAGAGAAAGCCTCCATTTAAATATAGCCTCTTTCACTCAGAGTCCTCGTGGACAAGCACAGCATTAAATGAGTGAAAAGCCTAAAGTAGATAATTTTTAAAAGCGCGGTAGCTTCATTATTTTTCGAGTACACAGAGTGACTCCCATCTCAGCCATGAAGTGTTCCTTCGTCGAAACCCTCGGAGGCTTCTCTTAATGAATAGATTATAATTATTGGTAATCAGCATAACGGTTCTCTGCCAGACGTGCTCGGAAAGGAACTGAGCCTGTTAGAAGGTTCTGATGTTCCAGCGGGCCCTTTTGTTTACCGCGTCGGGCTGCTCAGTGCACACCCTTTATAGCTGTGACCCTCTGTTGTTTGGGAAAAGAAGAAGAAAGGAAACGTTCTGAAGACTCCCTCCCTCCTACAACATTCGGTCATCAGAGGCAGAAATAACTTGGGAGGAGAGAGAGATGTATATGGTAGGACTTCTCCTTTACCCACGCTGTCCTGATGGAACTGTGGGAACAGCGGGGCAGGGCGCGAACCCTGGCCCTGTCACCTCCTAGCCCTGTGTCCTTGGCCTCGATGATAACAGGTTCACCGAGCTTCAGTTCCTCTGTAAAACGGGGTGACGTCCTCCTGGGAGGCCTGATGGGAGCAGTAAATGAGTGTTAATTAAAGCCCTTCATCCAGTAAGTAGTCAGTAAATCCTAGCTTCCATTCTCTCCCCAGGTTTTCTGGGAGGCTCCCCCCCCGCCCCACCTTTAATGTTGCAGAGACCGCACCCAGCCCTGGTAGTGCCTCTTCGTTCCCTGCTGATCCAGAAACATAAGCTTGCCCCTCCCCCAGGCCCGGCCCCTGCACAGGACACCGGTGGCTTTGAGGTGGGGTCATTCCTGAGGACATTCGGACAGCCTCCTGGAGAGACACACCCGGCCTCTTGCTGATGGCCATGTGACAGGGGCATCTTGAACGTGGCTCCTCCAGCCTCTTGTCAAGCCAACGTGACTGCAGCCTCGTGGGGAGCCCCGAGCGAGATCCCCCCAGCCACACCACCTCCGGGTTCTTGGCTCTCAGAGGTCCCGTGGGGTAAATGTTGTGTTGGCTGCTGAGTTTTGGGGGCCATTTGTTATGTAACAATATAAGACGAACACACAGAAATAATGGCATCCTTTACCGTGTGACACCTTATATTGGAAAAATGCCACATTACCCTCATTTTATAAATAAGGACACTAATCTCCAACGAGACACTAAGTGATTTGGTCATCATTCCTCGCTAATGGCAGGAAAAACTGTATTCCAGCCCGTGTCAGAATTCACCTAAATCCTGGATTTATATAGACCTAAACTGGTGTTTTACTGATTACCAATAGCATTTGTAGGGAATTCAGATGATGTTTTGGTGCCTTCCTATCCACTCCCTCCCTTATAGGAGCATGACCAACAAAGGTATTTTTTATTAAGGTTGAAAATCCATATATTTCTCCCTCTTCACACTAGTATATTGGTTGGCTCATTTGTTCATTTATGTGTTATACATTTATTTTTATTTTTTTATTTTTTAAACAATTTTATTTATTTTTGAGAGACAGAGAGAGACAGCGTGCAAGCGAGGGAAGGGCAGAGAGAGAGGGAGACACAGAATCCGAAGCAGGCTCCAGGCTCTGAGCTGCCAGCACAGAGCCCGACACAAGGCGTGAACCCACAAGCTGTGAGATCATGACCTGAGCCGGTCAGAAGCCTAACTGACGGAGCCACCCAGGCGCCCCATATGTGTTATAAATTTATTGAGGACCTACTAAGCCCGAGGAGCTAGGAGTATAAGAATTTGTAAGTCATAGCCCCAACTGTTGAGTTTCTAGAATGTTTCCGAATACAGCCGTATCTCAGAGATAGAGTGTAGATTCGGTTCCCCAGCACCGCAGTAGAATGGATATCACAATAAAACAAGTCAAATGAATGTTTTTGCTTCCCTGTGTGTATACAAGCTATGTTTACACCATGCAGTAGTCCGTTAAGTGTGCAACAGCATTATGTCTAGAAAACCAATGCACATACCTTAATTTTTGAAAATACCGCTAAAAAATGCTGCCATCTGAGCTTTCAGTGAGTTGTAATCTTTTTGCTGGCGGAGGGTCCTGCCTCGATGTCAGTGGCGCTGACTGGTGGCTGCTGAAGGTTGAGGTGGCCGTGCTGGTGTCTCAGAATACGACAGTGGTGAAGTTTGCCGCATCGTTGACTCTTCCTATCATAATTTCTCTGTAGCACGTGGTGCTGTTTGGTGGCTTCTCCCCCACAGCCGAACTTCTTTCAACATTGGGGTCTGTCCTCTCAGAACCTGTCGCTGCTCAGTCAACTGAGTGTAGGTAGTAGTCTAGATCCTTCGTTGTCATTTCAACAGTCTTCCCAGCACCTCCCCCCCCGGAGGGGCGTCATCTCAGGAAACCACTTTCTGGGCTCATGAGCAACTCTTCAGCTGTCAAAGTTTGATCATGAGATTTCCTCCGTTGAGTCCCGTCTTCAGGCTCCACTTCCAACTCTTGTTCTCTTGCTGTTTCCACCGCGTCCGCAGTGACTACCTCTCCTCAAGTCTTGAACCCCTCAAAGTCATCCATGCGAGGTGGGGTCACTTTCTTCCAAACTCCTGTTCATGTTGATATTCTGACCTGTTCCCACGAATCATGAATGTTCTTAATGGCAGCCAGAATGGTGAATCCTTTCCGGAAGGTTTTCAATTTCCTTGCCCAGATCCATCAGAGGAATCACACGACCTATGGTAGCTAGAGCCTTACAAAATGTATTTCTTAAATAATAAGACCTGAACGTTGAAATTACGTCTAGATCCGTGGGCTGCAGAATGGATGTTGTGTCTGCAGGGTGTAAACAACATCAATCTCATTGTGCGTCTTCCTCAGAGCCCTTGGGTGACCAGCTGCTTTGTCAGCGAGCAGTAATGCTTTGAAAGGAATCCTTTTTTCCTGAGCACTAGGTCTCAACAGTGGGTTTGCAGTATTTAGCGTACCATGTTGTAAACAGAAGTACTATCCAGACTTTGTTGTTTCATTGACAGAACACAGGCAGAGTAGGTGGAGCGTAATTCTTAAAGGCCCTAAAATTTTCAGAATGGCACAGGAGCACAGGCTTCGACCCAAAGTCAGCAGCTGCATTAGCCCCTAACAAGAGAGTCAGCCTGTCCTTTGAAACCAGACACTGACTTCTCCTCTCGCGCTAAGAAAGTCCTAGATGGCATCTTCTTCGGATATGAGGCTGTTTCATCCACATTGAAAATCTGTGGCTGAGTGGAGCCGCCCGCGTTGAGGATCGCAGCCGGACCTTCTGGAAGGTTGCTGCAGCTTCTGCATCAGCACTCGCTGCTTCACCGGGTAGTTTTTCCTAATGGAGACGGTGCCTTCCCTTAAACCTCATGAGCCAACCTCTGCTGGCTTCCAGTCTGTCTTCTGTGGCTTCCTGGCCTCTCCTAGCCTTCACCGAAGGGAAGAGAATGAGATCCTTGCTCCGGATTAGGCTCAGCCCCCAGGGAAGGCAGTGGCCGGTCGGATCTCTGCAGACCCCGAAGACTTTCTCCTTGTCAGCAATAAGGCTGTTTTCTCTTGTGTGCGTGTTCACTGGAGTGGCGCTTTCCATGTCCTTCAAGAACTTTTTCTTTACATTCACAGCTTGCCTGTTTGGGGCGAAAGGCCTAGCTTTTGGCTTCTCTCGGTTTTCAATATGCCTTCCTCACTGAGCTTAATCATTTCCATCTTCTGATTGAACGTGAGAGACGAGCCACTTTTCCTTTCATTTGGACGCTCGGAGGCCGCTGCAGGGTTGCTAATTGGCCTCATTCAATATGGTTGTGTTTCAGGGATCAGGGGGGGTGAGAGAGAGGACAGCTGGTTGATGGAGCCGTCGGAACCCACACAAGACAATGACTTAACATCAAAGACCACTCATCGCAGATTGCCATTACGTATATAATAATAATGAAAAGGTTAGAAATACTGCAAGAATTCCCAAAACGTGATTCAGAGACTCAAAGTGAGCAAATGCTGCTGGAACAGTGGCGCCGACAAGCTTGCTTAGACACGAGGTTGCCGCGTAAAACACGAGGTGTCCGAGACGTGCTGTAAAACGAGGGGTGCCATCGGAGAAGCTTCCAGATAACCAGAGTCTGAGTGTGGAGTTGGGAGGAAGGGGGGTGGGCTGTAGTGCTGCGGGAGCCCAGGGCCTCTCCTGTCCTGTTTTATTAGCTCTGATGATGGACGACCATCCCGCCAGGGAGCTCCGCAGGAGGGCTGCGTGCGGGCTGCCGCCTGGCCCTGCCTGCGCGGCCCATGCTGGGCGTCCATGCATCGTAGGGAGGGCAGAGATGCCTGCTCTTCAAGACTGTGTGCCTTCCAAATTTAGTAATTTTCTGGGATTAGGGGAGGAGACTGTTACTTAGCTTTAATTAATTGTTGAAAGAGCAGGGAGGGGTCTGTCTTTCTGCTAAAAGGGGAAAAAAAGGAGGGAATGGAAATACTCTGAATGGAGGAGCACAGAAGTAGAATAAAGGTGGTTTTCAAACTCAGTTTCTTCTCCCTTAAATTCAGAGGGTTTTTTGGGGGGCGGAAGGGGCATGTGTTAGGGGGTTTGAAGTCTGTCCTTAAGGAGGGATGTGTTACTGAAAATAAATTGCCTTTAGATTGCTTGTCACAGTTTATTTTATTATTTTATTTTATTTTATTTTTATTTTATTTTAGAGAGAGAAGAGAGCATGAATGGGGGAAAGGGGCAGAAGGAGAGAGAGAATTTTTTTTTAAGTAGTTTATTGTCAAATTGGTTTCCATACAACACCCAGTGCTCTTCCCCACAAGTGCCCTCCTCCATGACCATCACCTCTTTTCCCCCCTCCCCCTTCCCCTTCAACCCTCAGTTCATTTTCAGTATTCAATAGTCTCTCAAGTTTTGCATCCCTCTCTCTCCCCAACTCTCTTTCCCTCTTCCCCTCCCCCTGGTCCTCCATTAGGTCTCTCCTGTTCTCCTGTTAGACCTATGAGTGCAAACATATGGTATCTGTCTTTCTCCCCCTGACTTATTTCGCTTAGCATGACACCCTCGAGGTCTATCCACTTTCCTGCAAATGGCCAGATTTCATTCTGTCTCATTGCCATGTAGTACTCCATTGTATATATATGCCACATCTTCTTGATCCACTCATGAATGTTAAGTGGGCTCCATGGTCAGTGTGGAGCCCAACAGGACACTTGTTCCCACAAACCATGAGATCAGGACTTGAGCCAAAATCAAGAGTCAGACGCTCAACTGACTGACCACCCAGGTGCCCCTTCCACAGTCGGTAATTTAAAAACTTTTTTGAAATGTATTTTGGTTAAAATTTTGAAGACTAAAGCTTACCTGAAAAGTGATTATCAACTCAAGGTAGGTCACAGATAAAATTGAGGTAGTGCGCATGTTAGAATCTTCACAGAAATTTGAAAAAATGAGTAGAGATCTTTATTGGGAGAATGAAAAAATATGTAAGTTTTTACATTACAAATTGCAGAAAGCTAAAACAAATTTTATCTGATGAAGTTATGCAGTTAGGTAAATGGATAAATCCATCAGAGATGTTTTCATAATCAAGACCCATCTCCCCAAAGTCTTGGAGGGACCTGAGATTTTCCTGCTAATCAAATAGGGAGATTAGCTTTAGAGGTCTGAAAAGTGTTGCATTAGAAAAATGCTGATTTTCAGGGCTCCTGGGTGACTCAGTCAGTTGAGCGTCCTGGCTTGATTTTGGCTCAGGTCATGATTTCCTGGTTAATGAGATCGAGCCCTGCACTGGGCTCCATGCCCCAGGAGATCGAGCCCTGCACTGGGCTCCATGCCGAGCCTGCCTGAGATTCTTTCTCTCCATCTCTCTCTCTGCCCCTCCCCTGCTCACGCTCTCTCTCTGTCTCTCTCTCAAAAATACATGTTAAAAAAAAATTGAACACACACAAGTGGAAACTTATGCAGCACAACAAGTGTCAAAACAAAATCAAATGACAAATGACAACACATTTATCAAAGGATTGATTTCCTTAGTATAAGACTTTTTTAAATATATAAAGATGAAGAATCCCCAGTTAAAAACGGGCAAAGAATCTTACTAGCAGAGTGTTCACAGAAAAAATACATGCACATGGTCAACAGCTGTATGAACATGTTGGGGACATTTAGTTTTCGCCCATCAGGTTAGCGAGGGTTAAGTGTTTGATGACTCTGCGTTGTCAAGAACGTAAAGTGCTCCCCCCTACTGTTGGGGGCGGGGAGTAGGCTGATTCAGACCTTGAAGGACAAAAGAGCAGTGTCTTCATAAATGTTCATGTTTTAAAAACCCAGTTAGATTCTGTGCATTAAGACGAAACATTTGCATATGTGAGCAAGACATGCACGAGGCTATTTCACTGTAACTTTCCCACTGTGAAAACGTGGAAATGTAAGGATGCAGGTCTAATTCAGGTGTCCCCTCTGACCTTGAAGGCCAGCTAACACCATTAACATTTCTGGGGGCGGGCCTAAAGATGGCGGTTAAGACTAGTCATACCCTACCTGAGGGTCCTAGTCACACCCTACGCCCTAGTGAGGGTCCCGGGTCCACTCTGTAATTGGTTAAAGCTACTGTCAATGATGTGATGCTATAATGATTGGACCCCTGTACCTGTGTCACAATTTCCTGTGACTCCCCTTCCCAAACTCATAAAAGGCCCTGCCCCCCCATGTTCGGGGTTCGCTCCACGTGGATCCAGTGTGTTGTTGAAGTCTGTGAGCCCCAGTTTAGGCTGGCCGGGCCTACATTCGTAATAAAGCCCTTTGCTTTTGCATGTGTGATTCGGCCTCCCTGGCGGTCTCTGGTTTTTGGGGGCGATATTAAAATCTGGGCACAACAGAAACTATTCGCTGCATCCATAGAGGACAGAATAAATTACAAGACATCCATAAAGTCAGAGCTAACACAGCTGTTAAAAATGAGGCAAGTCCATCCATACTGATTTGCAAAGCTCTTTGAGCCATAGTAATTGAACAACTGTGTTTAATGTGATGCTATTTTTTGTAATAATTAAAAAAAAAAACCTAACATCTGTACTGAAATCGAAGTCAGTATAGATATAAATCTATCCATACGCATGAAGTTGTGGAACCCGCTGGAAAGCATACTGAAGATGCTATTAATAATGACCTGTGGAGAGCAGACCCGGGGGCAGGGGAGGGTAGACATTTACTTTTTACCTTCCTTCCTTTACCTCTGTAATCCTTGTACTGTGAACATGTATTATTTAAAATTTTTAATGAGTTTCGTTCAGTGGTTAGTTGTGGTATAAAGCACAAACCATCACGCTTTCCGGCTTATCTATTCACATGCGGTTCAGTATTGCTAAATATACTCTCATCATTGTGCAATCAATCTCTGCTGTTGGTTCATCTTGCAAAACTGAAACTCTGTCCCCGTTAAACACGAATTCCCCGTTTCCCCCTCCCCCAGGCCCTGGCAACCATTGTGCTTTCTTTCTATGAGTGTGACTACTTATCTCCTGTAAGTGGAATCATACAGTATTGGTCCTTTTCTGGTGTCGTTTTGTGACTGGCTAATTTGACTTAGCACAGTGTCCTCAAGGTTCGTCCATGTTGTAGCCTGCGTCAGAATGTCCTTCATTTTCGGGGCGCCTGGTTGGCTCAGTCGGTTAAGTTTATGACTCTTGATTTCGGCTCAGGTCAGGATCTCACAGTTCGTGGGATCGAGCCTCCCGTTGGGCTCTGTGCTGACAGTAGGGGAGCCTGCTTGAGATTCTCTCTCTCCCTCTCTTTCTGCCCCTCCCCTGCTCATGCTCTCCTCTCTCTCTCTCAAAATAAATGAGTAAACACTTAAAAAAGGTACATTAAAACAAAGACTTTCCTTCATTTTCAAGGCTGAGTAATATTCCATCACAGGTACGTGCATACCACACCACGTTTATCCATTCACCCCTGTGTGGACTCGTGTGTTGCTTCTATCTCTCTGCTATCTGAGTAGTGCTGTGACCAGGAGTGTGCAAATATATTTTTGAGATCGTGCTTTCTGTTCTTTTGGATATATACTCAGAAGTGGGATTTATTTATTATTTTTAAAATTTTTTTTAGTGTTTTATTTATTTTTGATACAGAGAGAGACAGAGCATGAGAGTGGGAGAGGCAGAGAGAGAGAAGGAGACACAGAACCGGAAGCAGGCTCCAGGCTCTGAGCTAGCTGTCTGCACAGAGCCTGACGCAGGGCTCGAACCCACAAACGTGAGATCTGACCTGAGCCAAAGCCGGCCGCTCAACCGACTGAGCCACGCAGGCGCCCCAGAAGTGGGATTTAAAGAGTTAAAAAAAAAAAGTGGTTAGTCAGTGAATTCACCTGTATGGCCGGGATGGTGTTAGGTAGGCACTCTGTGGGCTAGTTGAGCCTCATAGTCTGAGGCCCGGATTTTCTTGACTAGCCCCCTGGGGCTTGGCAGTTTCATTCCGGCCTCCTGAGCCTTTCCTCTGTTCATCCAGGAGGGGCCTTAGCAGGATTGCGAACCCGCTGCTCCCTGCCTACTCCTGCCTGCATTAATTCAGCACATTTCTACCGCTCCCCGAAGGGATGCGGCAGCAGCATTTAATTAGCGGCCAGGAACATGCTTTCCCAAGGACGCGACTGATTTCATAGCCAGCTGTTGCCAGTGGCTCCCTAGCAACGTGCGGCGCTCACATCTGATTGCTTCTCCCCAGACCAGGGAGCTGGGAGGTTGGCCAGCCCCCCTGCTGTCACAGCCCGGGGTGGGAGCATGGGGCCAGGGGTCCCTGGGCCCAGGGCTAATTCTCTAGAAGAAGCAAATGATCTGAAGCTGTTATTCCTGCAAAGCTAGATGTGGTGCTAAAACCTCTTGATCTTTGAACTTCCCACCCCACCCCACCCCTCCGTCAAGTTCATGATTAGCGCAGACAGCAAGAACATCACCAGCTATAACACAGATAGAGCAACATGGTCTAGAAAGGTCCACTGGAATTGTGCTGAGACTTTGGGGAAGAGAGAATGATCCCATGCTGTAGTAAGCAGAGCCTGCCTTTCAGGATGGACTTGGGGGTGCCCTGGGAGCCCCCCATCTTGGACAAGGGGCAAAGGAAAGCCTCACCCCAACTGGCCGCTAACTGTTCTGGGTTTCCTGGGGCTTTGGAAAGAGGGCGTGGGGAGATAGATGTCAGCGGCAGCCACCACCCTGAACCTGAACTTGCCATTTTTTAAGGGGCCTGAGAGACGGCTGCTCAGCAGTCTGACCTAAGACCCTGATTCCTCCCAGGTGCTGCTTCCGCAGAGGCCACACACTGGACGTTTTTGAGATGAGGTGCTGCTCAGCGACGCACTTTACTTAGCATACGTGACGTTTCTGCAGTTTTGAGGGTTCGTAGAAGAGCCATGTTGCCCTCAGGAGGCCCCCAGGCTGGCTCGTGTCGCCCCCCTTCACCCATCCGTGGGCCCGTTGTGTGTGTGAGCCCCGTGTCTCTCTGCACCCACAGTGTGAGGGAGGCCATGCCTGTAGACCCCCTTGTATTTACTCATTTGTCTACTTCTGAGTGTCAGAGCCGAGCTGGGCGCTCGGCTGGACGGACGGTAAGGTGTGGCCTCGGCAGTCCTGCCTTCGCCGACCAGACGGGGAGGCGGACAAGGAGACGGGCGGCGGGATTCACTGAAAGCAGCTGAGACGGACGGGTGCACCAGGGGCCCGGGAGCAGACGCCCTGGGCTCCTGACCCACATGGGACCGGCTTCCAGCCGAGAGGCCAACTGAGCCCAATTCCGAAGGATGGCGGGGTTGGCCTGGTGAGGGAAGAGGAGAGGAGGCGGGAGGGAAGAGAAGGGGACCCTGCCAGGGGCTGGAGGCACACGAGGTTGGCCTGCCTGGGGACTGGCACAGCAGACCTTCGATTCCCCGAGGCCAAGAGCGCCCGAGGGAGTGGCCTGCTGAGGGCTTGCACTTGGCCCTGAGGAGGTCATCTGTGAGACCATGTGCCAGATTTGTGTTTCCTGACCGCTCTGGCTCCAGAGTGGATTTGACCTGGCGAGGACGGTCAGGAAGAGGCTGTGGAGGTGACAGAGGAAGTGAAATACCTGTGTAGGGGCTCTTTGGGGGTCCTACCTGTCACACCCCTGCTGCAGAATCCTGCAGGGTAGGCCCCCCATCCTCTGTGTCCAGCCTGCTTCTCACGGCTTCTGCCCACCTGCCTCCCGCCGTCTCCCACCTGACCAGCTCCTTACATCGGCAGCTGGACCCTAGAAGGTCACGCGGAAGGTCAGCGCGGTGTGGCTCAGTGCTCAGGCCATGATAGCTCCTGGGAGATGACAAAGCTGGTGGAAAACTTGGCTTCTCTCCGAATTGCTGCCCCTCAGATGGTCCTCTCTGTGCCCGCCCCGGCCTGGGTCCTGGGCCCACCCGGCACACCTGACCAGGCCTCGGTGCCCTGTGGCCTGTGGGGGGTGGTCAGCGGTGCTGGAGATCAGGCAGTGACGCAGGCGTGGAGAGGAGGTGAGCACGTGTACACGGGGGCTGGGGGAAGAACAGGCAGGGGTGAGTTAAGCAGGTGGGAGGGGCGGTGCCCAAACAAGACCGGGGACCCAGGGAGAGGCTGTTGTGGAAGGGAACGTACCGGACACAGTTGGTGGCCGGGGGACGCCCAGTGAGGCATCCACAGGAAGGTACGTAATGAGCCTGAGACCCAGAGCTCTAGCCTGCAGGTCAGGATCGAAGGGCTAGGATCACCCAGGGGAGTGTTTTTGTTGAGAAGAAAATATGTCAATAGTAGCTAAAGTCCATCGATGGGTCACTGTGTGCCCAGCATGGCATTTAAACGATGTGCTCATTAACTCCCTGAAGCAGAAGCTGTTGTGGTCGGCACTTGGGAGACCAGGAAGGAAGGAGAGGTTAGGAGACATTTCCGGATCACTCGGCCCCTGGCCCTGGGTCGCCGTGGGGCAGAGCCGAGGCAGGAGCCTGTGTGGCCTGGTTGCAAAGTTGTGTCGAGCACCGGTCTCCACGGCTGTGCGTTCCCTCCGCTCTCAACAGCAGCTCCGTGTGGGAAGTAACGTGACTCCTGTAATCGACGCCCGGAGACTTAACTTGCTCCAAACGACAAGAAGGGCGTGGGAAAGTCGGGGTGGGAACCCAGGTCTCCCTGACTCCGACGCCTGAGCCATTTTCTTGCATGTCCAGACCTGAGGGAGTGAGGACCCCACGAAAGCCCGAGGTGGGAGTGGGGGTTCAGTTGGCCTGAGTGTAGGGGGGGGAGCGAGGGAGGGAGAGGGCTGAGGGAGGGAGCCCGGGGTTCTGACCCCACCCCTTCTCCGTCTCGGACCCCTTGTGTCTCAGCCTCAGTTTCTTTACCCATAAAGAGGCACAGGAATACTGACTTAAGGCTCAGGAGGATGAAAGACCGCGCACCCGACACGGTGCCCAGTACACATGGCGGAAGGCACCCTCTCAGGGAGCGGACGGCCTCTCCGTGGGCGTGGGTGGGTGCCAGTGAGGGTTGGAGGGTTAACGGGGCATCTTGACGTCTTTCCACCCTTGAGAGGGAAGGCCTCGCTTTTCCCATTTCTAGAGAGACCTTGGGGGACGACAACCCTAGGTTCTGGCTTCCCTTCCAGATGCTTCTTATTGATGAAATGAGACTCGGAAGGCACCAGCTCAAAGTCCCCCCACTGTGGGGACAGGGGCCGGCCCGTCCCAGCCTGCAGGCACCTTCTAGGTGCACGCTTGGTATTGCGTGAGCCGCAAAGCAACAGGGAGCCTGGCTTGGGGGTGGCCGTGCAGAGGGGGGGCTGTGGAAGATGGTGTCTCGTCTGGAAAATACGAATCTGAGGCCGGCCATGGTGTCACAGAACTGAGGGCAGTCTCACATGGCACCGGATTCGGAGCCTCCCTCCATTCGCTCTTGAGTGATGGCAGTGAGCTCACCCCCACAGCTCTGCTTTTCATGCCAACGAGTGACATTGCCATTTCTTTGGTTCCCCCAGCATTTGGACCTGTTTTGGGGTTTGCGGGATCCTACCTGCATGAGTTTGAATCGGGAGCAGCTCCCTTGCAGGGGTGCCGGCCCGCCCCGGCCGCACTTATGGGGCCAGTCGCTTCCTGGGGCAGTTCCTGAGCCCCCGCCACTCCAGTTTTACTATCAAAACGGCCTGTTCTAAGTACAGTGCACACCTGGGTTGGCATACGATTGTGGAGAATCTGAATGATTACTGCTAGAGTCATGAGGGTCAGGCAGAACAGTCCCCACTCCATAGAGTGGGAAACCGGCTAAGAGGAACGTGGCGGGGGTGGCAGCAGCTGAGGGCTCAGCCCGTTGAGCGTCTGAGTCTTGGTTTTGGCTCAGGTCATGGGCCCACAGTCAAGAGATCAAGCCCCACGTCAGTCTTCACACTGAGCATGGAGCCTACTTGGAATTCTCTTTCTCTCTCTCTCTCTCTCTCTCTCTCTCTCTCTCTCCCTTTCCCCCTAATGCTTGAGCTGTCTTTCTAAATCAATAAATAAAACATTAAAAAAAAAATAGGAGGGGCACCTGGGTGGCTCAGTCGGTTGAGCATCCGACTCTTGGTTTCGGCTCGGGTCATGGTCTCATGGTTTCCTGCTGGCAGTGCAGAGCCTGCTTGGGATTTTCTGTCTCCCTCTCTCTCTCTCCCCCTCCCCTGCTCATGCTGTCTTTGTCTCTCTCGAAATAAATAAGTAAATAAATAAATAATGACATGGGCGTCTGTGCAGGCCTTATGCTTTGTAGTCTTTCCACTAGATTCTTAAGTCCCACCGTGGGTGTCAGGACACTTTCTGAAGAGGGTTATAAGGCTGTTGCTCAGGCTGTCACTATTCGCGTGCACGAGGACAGAGCCGACGGCCCTGCTTGAGTTACAGGGGGTGCCTGCTGCCCAGGGCACCTTCTGGAAGGTCAGAGGGGATGCAGGTGAGCTAAAAACAGCTGCCAACTTCTTGGGTGCTTGGGCCAGACGAAATTCTCTGTGTGCATTCACTCACTGAGTCTTCTCGGCTAATCCTCTCAGCTTCCCGGAGGGCCCACTGTTGTTGTCTCCATTTTACAGAGAGGGAACTCAGGCACAGAAAGACTAAGTAACTTGCCGAAGGCCCCAAAGCTGGAACCAGAATTCAAATCGGACTTCAGAGTCTGCAGCTAAGTCCCTCCCTCGTCCCTGCGTCGAGGGGCCCTGGGGAAGGACATGGGGTAGAGGAGGGCACATGGTGTGTCTGGGACTCACACTGCCAGCAGGCAGCTCTGTGGGAAGGAAGGAGATGTAAGGTTTAATAGATGGAGGCAGAGGCCAGAGGAAAGAGAGAGACCAAGTTACGGAGCCAAGAAGGCCTTTATTGGAGTCTGCAATTCCCGGGCGAGGTTCCATGACTCCGGAGTGGGGAGTCAGGGAAGTCACGCCAGGTCCAGGAGGGCAAGGTGTTTTATGGGTGCAAGAGTTCCGGGTTTGAGCTCAGGTGGGCCAATAGCCAAGTATGGGCATCTTTGGACTGTGGCAGGATAGGACTGGCTGTTCACTTCGGTGGGGTGGGGGATGCTGGGATCCATGGTGAGGCATTCCAGTTTGAGACGGTCCAGGTCGGAGAGTGGGGGTCGTCGGTCCCTGGTGGTGCCTGGGACTATTCTCTGACCCGCAATAAAATGGCCGCTGGTGCTTTTCAAACGGGGAGGGTCATTCCAGGTGTACAGGTGGGGGGTTGTCAGTGCACGCAGCTCTCCACAGCAAAGTAGCCGCTCAGTCGCTCTCCCCTGGCAACTCTTACATGAAAATCCCCAACGGGGCCCTATATCCGAGCCAGGGGGGACAAGGGGAGATGCTGCAAGGGGTAAGGACCTTTAAGGATCACTGGGACTCTCTGCCAGGGAGGGCACGGGGCAGATGGGCAGCCGTGGAGCCCCGCCCTGACCAGCTGTTGTTTGCAGAGTAGGGAGAGTGCATGGTGACAGCTGGATTAGGTGTACCCAAGCAACCTCAGCGACCATCAGGTGGAGAGGCACAGTGGGCCCTTCGGGCTGGCCCGTCTAGTGCCTCCCAGCCCTGGGAGCTTAGCGCTTGCTAATCTCTGTCCCCACAGCAGCAGGAGGTGACAGGGTCATCGCTCAGGCTATGGCACTTCCCACCTCGTGATGGCTAGGGAGCTTTGGATCTGGGAATCTTCACCCTTCTGGAAAGTAAGATGTAAATGTCCAGTGATGGGCCCGGAGCTCGTAACTGAACGAACCATCTCTCCTGGCCTCCTCCGAGTCCTCTCCTCCCTGGCTTCTGTGCCACCTCTGATTTGGGTCTGCTGATTTCTTTTGTTTTGTCTACCCTTCTGTTTCCTGCTTCATTTCGCAAAGGGGTTGAGGCAGCTATCAGAAATACTTTGAAAACAAGAGGACAATAAATATTTGCATAACTCAGGGCCATAAAAATGCATGGGGGCAGCCACTGGAGGTTGTATGGGATGCTAGGACCCCCGAGTGACCCCTTTCCAGGACCACTTTATGCAGCCAACGTAGAGCTTAGAATGACATACTGGACATAAGTTTTCATATTACATGAGTAGTTGATTCAGTAAATATTTATTTTTAAAAATGTTTTTACATTTATTTATTTTTGAGAGACAGAGCATGAACAGGGGAGGAGCAGACAGGGAGTCACAGAATCTGAAGCAGGCTCCAGGCTCTGAGCTGTCAGCACAGAGCCCGACACGGGGCTCGAACCCACGAACCGTTAGATCATGACTTGAACTGAAGTCGGACGCTCAACTGACTGAGCCGCCCAGGCACCCCTGATTCAGTAAATATTTAATATGCACCTACTTAACAAACCACTCCCCGCCTTCATTTCTAAATTCTTTTGTGACATTTTGGAGACACGCTGCGGGGCCCTTTCAGAATCAGACACTGGCGAATGTTTTGAACCCCAGGTAACACTCTGCAGTCCGCTCCTGAGCATCCTTGTTCATGGAGGTGATAATCCAGAATCTTTCTACTTCTTGTTTGGGCATGTTTCTCCAGAAATGTTCTAGAAAGCCACTTTAAAAAAAAAAACACGTTATGTGATGCTCTCCAATGATTCTGTGGCATCTTTCTGGACGAGGTAAGTGCTCCTGAGCAGTGTGGGGCCGGGCAGGGCAGCCCCCTGGGTAACTGAAGTTAGAGGCGAGCCCCCCACCCAGACGCTGGCTCAGGGGCCTGCATTCAGTGAGTGGTCGCTGAGCCCTCCTTACGTGCGCGCTCTTTCTTCACGCTGGGACCCCCAAATCCACAAACCCTTAGGTTCATGGAGTTGCACTCCCGCCCATGAAACAGAATCTAAACAGGAAAACTCAAACAAGAGACGTCATCTGGTTTAGGGTTTTACAAGACGGCTCCAGCAGCTGGGTGGCCCACGGGCTGCGCTTGAGGGAAGGGGCGATGGGAACAGGGAGGCCAGTCAGGAGGCCAGGACGACAGGCCAGGCAACACCGGGAGCAGACCTGGTAGACATGGTCGGCATGACGTCCGATTTGACGGTAAGGCCAACTGGACCTGCTGATGAGTTTGGCGGGGGTGAGGAAAGGGAATCAAGGATGTGGCCCAAGGCTTTCAGCCTGAACAGGGCGAGAGGTCCCGTTAGCTACGTAGGGAAGACAAAGATTGGGAAGGAGTTTTATTTTGGCCATGTGAGGTCAAGATGTCTGTGAGACATTTCAGTGGGAAAAAAAAAGAAAGCTCTGTGATTTTCTAGTGATCAGTCACCACTTCGCCGAATGTGGGCGGGACATGCAGGAACAGAGGTGATGACCCCAAAGGCTTAGGCTGCCCCTTGGGGTGCTGCCTCGATCAGGGCAGCCTGGACTCTTCTGGAACACGGCAGCTCGCTCTCCTCCATTCATTCATTCACTCGACGCACACGACACATGTTTATTGAATGCTGTGCCGGCTGTTTTCCATGTGCCCCCGGAAGACCCATGTTTATGGCATCATCTAAATGGACAACATGTCCATTTCTGTTGTTCCGTTTAATATTCTTTTTTTTTTTTAATGTCTATTTATTCTTGAGAGGGAGAGAGAGAGATGGAGTGCTAGCGGGGGTGGGGAGTGGCATAGAGAGACAGAGACACAGAATCCGAAGCAGGCTCCAGGCTCCAGGCTGTCAGCAGAGACCCAAACATGGAGCTTGAAATCACGACCTGGGAGATCATGGCCTGAGCCGAAGTCAGACCCTTAACTGACTGAGCCACCCAGGCGCCCCTTAGCATTCTAATTTTTGAAGACACATGAAAGCCAGCTGAATGAATAGATCTGTTTATAAAATATAATTAATAAGGCCCGCGAGGCTGGACTCCTGTAGCCACCACCACTCAGGCCACCACGGTCCTCTGCTTCGGGATGTTGTCATATGTCAGAACCATCAGGTGCACCCCAAACTCCTTGTATGGCTTTGCCCGGGTGGGGGTGGGGGTGGGGAGAAGCTCCGGGCAGCCATGAGCTTGAAGTTTTGTTACGGGTGTGGCTGGACTTTGGGTCTCCGAAAGAGTGTGGTTGTAACTCTCCACATGGGATTTCCTTTTTTTTTTTTTTAATTTTTATTTATTTTTTAGAGACAGAGAGCAAGCAGGGGAGGGGCAGAGAGAGAGAGAGAGAGAGAGAAAGGAGGAGATAAAATCCCATGCCGGCTCCAAACATGAGCCCAATGATGTAAGATCATGACCTGAGCCCAAGTCAGGAGCTGAATGCCTAACTGCGCCTCCCAGGTGCCCCCAAATGGGACTTATTCTTACAACCAAATAGGGGACGGGGACTCAGAAGGGCACTTGTCATGATGAGCACGGGGTGATGTATGGAAGTGCTGACTCCCCATGTTGCACACCTGAAACTAGTATGTGTTAACTAAAGTAGTTAGTGTTAACTAACTAGCAGTGTTAACTAAACTAAGTAAGTAAGTAAAAAAATAGAAGGAACCAGAAAGCCATGGACTCCTTCTGTAGAAAGAAAGGTCTGACATGGTGGCGTTGAGGCAGTGGTGCAGTTGGGAGAAAAAGAGGACTGGACCCGGTTAGACTCCATCCCCGTCCAGTATGTTCCTAGCTTGTCCCTCACCCAGAGCCTGCGCAGAGCTGGTGAGTCCTTGGGGGACCTGGGAGGTGGGGGGCCCGCGTGGTGAGCCACTTTCCCGCCCCTGTCAGAGCGACTGAGCCCTGATTATGGGGGTGTGAGGCTCTAAATGACCGCAAAGTACTTTCCAATCAGACAGGAAATAGGTGAGAAATGCATTTCTGTCAGTGCCCCAATTATCCCAGCCCAGCAGGACGAACACAGCGTGTGCCTGCTCCCAGGGACGGCGGTCGGGGCCCCCTGACCCTGCTCCCCCAGAAGTAGCTGTGTCCTCAGCTCGCAGGGGGCTGGAGATGGTCATGGCAGGGGCTGAGGCTCATCCTCAGAGGGCCTGGAAGGAGAGCCCAAGAAGGGAGTCCCTTTGGCCCCTCAGGGCAGGGCCCCCCGGGGCCCACCTGTTCCTGGGTGCCTGTGAGGAGCTGGGGCACTGCCGCCCTCCGGGGGTTCCTTCTGCGAGACAGTCCCTGAGGCAGCTTGGTGCTTCTCGCCCTCTTTCACCCAGAAATAGCAAGTTGGCCTCCTGGATCTCTGTGGGATGAACCCGCTGTTTCCCCCCAGGTTCTCCTCTCATTTCTGGGGAGATTCCTGTCCTTGCCTCTCCCAGCTTCCGGTGACCCCAGGTGGTCCTTGGCCGGGGCTGCATCCCTGCCAGTCTCTGCCTGGGCAGTCATCCGGGCTCCCCTCTTCTGTCTGTGCAATCAGACGCTGCCTCCATTTTATTTATTTAATGGTCATTTATTTTTGAGAGAGTAAGAGAGAGAGAGAGAGTCTCTGAGCCCAGGGCTCAGAGAGGAATAGACTTTTTATTTCGGAACAGTTGTATGGAGTAGGGGGGCTGTGGTGAGGTGAGAGACAGAACTCAAGCAGGGGAGGGGCAGAGAGAGGGAGACGAAGAATCCGAAGCATGCTCCAGGCTCTGAGCTGTCAGCACAGAGCCCAACATGGGGCTCGAACTCACAAACCGTGAGATCATGACCCGAGCCGAAGTTGGACACTTAACCAACTGAGCTGGCCAGGCGCCCCTACATTGCCTCCATTTTATAAGGAAACCTGATCCCACTTAGGGTCCATCCAGATAGGGCCATCTCCCCATGTTATGATTCTTAAGCATGTCTGTAAAGACCGTATTTGCATATAGGGAGACAAGTGCGGGTTCCAGGGTTAAGAGCTGCTATCTCTGGGACCATGACACAGCCCGCCGCAGCCTCCCTCCCTCCCCTCAGGCTCTAAACTGTGTGCAGTTTACTGTGGGCTCTGTCGTCTCTACACTCTGCCCTTCGTTCATGTCTCACCCCCAACATTCGCCTTCTCTGACTCTTATTTTCAGTTCAGATGTCACCTCCTCTAGGAAGTGTTCTTTGGTACCTACTGTCACACATGTGATCCCACATGCACATGCTTGTACACACACACACACACACACACACACACACATACACACAGGCGTGCCCCTGTGTGGATTGCACCGGTGACTTACAATGGCCTTTTCCAGAATTTGCCTCTCTCACCAGCCTCAGAGCTGCTTAGGGCAGCTACCATGTTTCAGGCATATGGTATCTGACTGTTGATAAATTTTTCAAGAAAGGAAGGAGGGAAGAAAAACCCTTGAGGGATAGACTCGAGTCATTTGGCTTTTTAATTTAATTTTTGGCTGCAGATTTTAAACAATCTGGCTTAATCCACAGTCGAGTGGATTTAAGGGAGTGGGAGGACAGGTGACCGGCTCCTAAAGAACATTTTCTGATTAAAAAATCACAGGGAAAAAAAAGCTTTTAAAAAGTAATAATGATGATGGCAGCAAGCTGGGCCCGCACCTGCATTCTCCACCATGTTCCCAGCTGGCGCCCACACCGGGGGCCTGTGGGAGGTGTGAGAGGGGCCGAGGCACCCTGGAGGGGCACCTGCTGTATACAGCGGAGTACCCAGTGGTCTTAGCGAATGCCTCTAACGTCCCTGGGAGGTGGAGAGGCTGAGGTTCGGACCGAGGCAGGGCTGGTCTCCAATGACCGAGCCTTTCCCACCTCAGCAGGCTGGAAGGCACGGGCAGCTGGAGGGGCCCAAGGGCCCCTGGGAGACAGGGTGGGGAGAGAAGGGCTAATTGCATTTGTGGGACACACGACCAGGCCTTTGTCACAACCCAGAGGCTCTCCCCCAGTGCGGCCACCAGTGTGTCAGGACCTGTGCCTTCCACAAATGAGCTGCGGGCTCCAGGGATGCCAGAGCCGCATCCCACTCACCCCCTCTTTGACCTGAGGGGGAACCTGAGGTCTGGACGGGGGTGGGGGGCATCGGAGTGTGGCCTGACAGCCTGTGTGCTGAGTCCGTGCTCATCTGGGTCTAGACGACATTTGTTGTGCAGGCCAGGGCCCCTGGACACAAGGCTGCCCCGTCGTTGACATTTCGTTTCTGTTCAAGGGGATTACGCAAATCCACGGTGGTTAAGCCACCACGGGGCACTATGGAAACAGAGCACGTCGCTCTGTCTGCCCCCTCCTTCCAGCCAGGCAATAACGACACAGAGGCCGGCTTCTCTGGCAAGACTTGTTATGCTGAATCTCAGAGCATGTGCACACTTTAATTTGAACCCAGGCAGGCAGTGGGGAGAAGCCAGATTAATTACCGTAAACACATTTCTGAGCCAAGTCAGATGTCTTCCCCCAAATACTGGGCCACCCGCAGGAAGGGAGGTGGGCGTTACAGAGTCCGAGTGGGTCAGAAGACCTATTAATGATGTATGTACGTACTTTAGCAGATAATTTATATATAATGTCTAACTTCGCAGCTTTTATACATTTTTTTTTAACAAAGCAGTCCTTTATTTCTATTCTATTGTAGTTAGTTCATTAGTTAATCTGAACAAGCGCCAGTATTCACAAGGCACCCTGTCCTAGGGGTGAAATAGCTGAAAAGTGAAGTCTCTCACTTACCGTTTCTCTCCCTGCAGCGGTGCTACCATTTTTGGGTGTCTTCTCAGGTACTTCCTGCATATCGTTTTACATACACATATCCTGCCCTTTTAAAACTTAAGACTATTTTGGGGCATCAAATGTTCTTGAACGAGAGAGAGAGAACAGAGCACGAGCCGGGGAGGGGCACAGAGAGAGAGGGAGACACAGAATCCGAAGCAGCTCCAGGCTCTGAGTTAGCCGTCTGCACGGAGGGCGGCCTCGAACCCACGAGCCATGAGATCATGACCTGAGCCGAAGTCAGACGCTTAACCGACTGAGCCACCCAGGAGCCCCCATCCTGCCCTTTTGTACAAAAATTAGGGACTGTACTTTGCACACTCTCCCCTGGACCCTTTCATTTTTCACTCAGCGATACACGTTGGCTTGTTTCAGGGTTAACGCTCCGTTATAATGGATGCACCCTGATGTCTTTAACTGGCCGGCTATTGATGGACATTTTGGGTGCAGCATTTTGCCTTTACTCTAAACTGCACTGTCCAGTGTAGTTAGGCACTGGCGGCATGTTACCATTCGCAGTTCAGTTAATCCACATTGAATGAAACTCAGTATTCAGCTCCTCAGTCACGGGAGCCGCACCTCAGGTGGTCAGGAGCCACATGGGGCCAGTGGCCCCCGAGCCAGCAGGGAGGACACAGAGCACTTCCACGGTGCAGGGAGCTCTTGGGGACAGTGCCGCTCCGTGTCCTGTATTCCTAGAAGGGGGTTCTGAAGCCAGAGGCCCGTCCACCTTAACTGTTGGCACATATGCCAAACTTCCCTGTGAAGAGGCCCTAGCTATTTCTGTTCCCCCAGTAAGGGCTCAGAGAGGAAGAGCGCTTTTATTTCAGAACAACTGTATGGAATGTGGGGGCCATGGTGGTGGTGGCGGGGGGGCGGGGGAGCAGGGGATGTTCCCCGTGTGCTGATTGCAAGGACATTCTGTTCCTGTTGTTGGGGACCGACTTACAGCATGCCTGTCACTGGGAGCCCCAGGTGGGCTGTCTGCCTGAGGCCTGGCTTCCTGCCACCTCGCTGAGGACAGCCTCTCCCTGGCTCCAAGCCACTTCCGTCTCTTCCCCGAGGTCCAGGGTACCTCCTGGCCTCCCACTTCTCAGGGGAGAGCATGGCCACATTCCCTGTAGCCATGACCCAGCCTTTACCGGTACCCCCTGCCCCCTCCTCACCTCCCACGCTCCCCCAGCCACTCTCCCTTTGGCGGGCGGTGACCGCCGCGTTGCCAAATCCAGGTGGCTGCTCCTGGTCCTCACCGGGCTAGAGCTCAGCCGCAGCCTGCACTTTGTCCCTTGGCTCCCAGGACACCGCCCCTGCCACCCCTCTGAGCACTCTGTCCCGCCTCTGCAGCCTCCTCTCCTGGAGCCCTGACAACTCTTACAACTCGGCCTGTCCTCCTCACTCTCTACTTTCCTCCTGGGCAGTCTCAGGCCCCCCTCCCCCCCTTTCCCTGTGGCTTTGGTTAGCAGCGTTTGGGGAAGGAAGGTCATGCATTTTAATTCCCGTTTCCTGCTTACTAGTAAGACTGAGCATCTCTTCATGCTTTCTGACCTTTTGTATTTCTTATAAAAGCCGGTTAGAAGCAGAGCAGAGCTTGGACCCAGGTTCCGTCCATGCAGACCTGGGCTATGGCGGTCTCTGTCCCCACCCCCTCCAGGCACAGTAGGCCCCTTCCATTTGCACCCCTTTTCCTCCCCCACAGCCTGCTTTCTGCTCCTCCCACCACCCCTCCTGTCTCCGTGGCCCCAGCTCTGCACCTCACACGTGCAGCGGGCGGGGGTCGCTGCTTCCTCTTCTCTGGGCCTCTTCTCGGCTTTGCTGAGGGACCTTCGCTCTCACAGCCTTCTTCTCTGTCCCCTTCCCTGACTTCCCTTTGCGGCTTCAGCATTAAGATGGACAACTCTGTCCGCAGCTCATAGTTTCTTGCCTTAAACCTCTGGGATTCTTATCTCCAGCGATCTTAGACGACGCCTACCTACCCAACTTCATCGCCTCTGAGCGGCGAGCTTTACAGTCCCTAACGTCCGAATTCCTTCTTGTCTCCTGCCCTCTGCACACCCCCCTCCTCTTCCCCACACCTGCTGAACCTGCTCTTTATCGTTGGTGTGGCTACAGGTGTTTGGCTCCTTCCGTAAGCTGTTCCGTCCGTTTGTCTTCCTCTCTGGTCTGAACCCCGGGACCCCCACGCCAACCAAGCCACACCCAGTAACCTGATGGTCTCTTACCCCCTCCACTTGGGCCGTGTTGCCTTGCCAGCTTCTGGTCCTAAGGACACACTCTGGTCCGGTGGCTTCTCTTGCTTGCTGTCTCTCCAATAAGCCTTCCCTTCTGGCCCTGAAACTGAGGGGGCCATTCTCGCACTCAAATATCAAGCCATCCATGCCTCTTCTCTGGAACTTCTTTCTCACTGATTTGGCCTCATGTCTGTCTAACATCCCCAGACTGTGAGCTCCATGCAGGACGGTCATGGCATTTCTGTTTCCCCCCATGCCCGACCTGATTGTGCAAAAATAATCTGTTTGCTTAATTCGGTTGAATGGGCAATTTCTGCTTGGGGCTAATACTATTCAGATTTAAAAAGCAGTGTCTATCCAGTAGAGGAGAAATGAATAGAGAAAACCAGTAAGGGAGCCCAGGGGGAAGGTATATGCATGGACATGCCAGAGCGAGGCTGTAGGCAGAGGCAGTGGGAGAATGGCCTTCCCTACGTGCAGGGATGTCCTGCCAGCGTCCGGGTGCTCTAGTGTGAGGCAGGCTTATTTTGGTGGTGACGGTGCATGTCAGTGTCAGGTGGTGGTCCTGGCTGCAAGGGAAGACACTGCATCTCTGAAAGGAGAGAGGTTGTCTTTGCCTTTCTGCCCGTGTGGGAACAGAGGGGCTTCCCTGATGTAGTCGGTCCTGTGCCACCAGCTTGGAGCGGTCGGAGCAAAGCTGCAGGTGCACTTGCAGAAACGGCCCCAGGCCCTGCCGCCGGGAAATGAGGGAGCGTGTCACACAAGCTGATGCCGACACTCTGCTGGTGCAGAGTGGGGACCCACTCACTGCCCAGCTCTGCCTCTTCTCTGCCCCCGGGGAAGGTGCGAGCACATGGCCCGGCGTGACCTCAGGACTGCGGGGCCCGCTGCTCGGAAGGGCTTGTGGCAGCAGGGGACCGGGCAGCCAGCAGTTCAGGTCCATGGTTAGCTGCCTTGCTGGGTCAGACTTCGGTGCATGTGCTTTAGTCTGCAGGGGGGATGGGGAGGAGCGGGTCCCTGAGAGGCCAAGACCTCATGATGAAGAGGTTTAAGAGTACAGTTCCAGAGAGCGCCAGAGCCTGGCCGGGCCTCACCGAGCCCACCCCGGTGGGCACCGAGCGCTCACACGAAAGCAGTGTGCAGTCTCCGGCACACCCCAACGGGGGCTCTGGTGACAGTGCCTGGAATCCGTTTCTGGGCCCACGACCATGGATTCGTTAGGGTCCCCGGTGTCCTGTCTGTGCTCGCGGGCTCGCCTGGGCATTATCTTCCTTTTCAAAGACCTGCTGTGAACAAAAGGATGTTTTCTAAAACTGCAGTGTAGGAGGCACGGGGACCACTGCTGTGGCCTGTGGGGCTGGTCCTCCGGGACTGAGGCTGCGCTCCGCACCGCCAGGTTCCGGAACCGCCCCTTCCCCTGGCCCCTGGCAGCTGCTGCCCTGTGTCTGTTCCCTCAACCCTGCCCACACGGCTGTAAAGAACCGTCATTAAACGTCTTTTAAACCTTTTGTACCATTTATTTCTTGCTCAGGCCCTGCCTGATACACTGTCCTCTGTCCACTTGAATAAAGGCCAAAGCCCAGCAAACCACAGAGCAGTGGTCAGGCCGTGTGAGCGCTTATGTTTTCTCACGAATCCAGATTACGTGTAGTTTTACTGAACACAGCGGAACACCTTCCAGCGATGGCGTGAACCCGACAAGCCTCCGGCTGGGTCATAAGTCAGCTGTGGGTCCTGCCGAGGACGGAAGAGAAGGCAGTAGGGAGACGTTTTTCCCTTCCAAACTCACGCCCAGCCTGTGGCCTTCTGCCTCTCGAACCCTGCGTCACACAGGAGCTTTCCTGTTGGAGAGAGCGCCTTGCCTGTGGATGAAGTCCCCGAGTTCAGGCAGGTGACGTTGCTTGGCCGGGTGGGCCCTGGTGTGGGACCACACAGTGGCCCCCTTCTCTGTGCTCGGCGGGCCCTTCCTGCAGCCTTGTTCACGGGGGAGAAAGGGTGCCTGTGGACACTCTGGACGCTGCCCGTCTGTCTTGGGAGGTGGGGTCCCTCTGTCGGGTCTCTAGCCCCCGCACCCGCAGCTCCCGCGTGGTATCCGGGGGGTGCTGAGCCCATCAGTGAGGAGCAGCAGCCCTGCCTGGGGGTCCCAGGCTGAGCCCACTGGTGTCCACACTGTCTGGGCTCCACACCAACTCCTGGTCCTGTCCATCCCTCCATCCACCCGATTTCCTAGGGAATCCCGTTTTACACCTCCCTTTAGGGGCCCCCAGGCTTGGGTGCTGGGGATGCTCAAGGGCTCGGTGGGTGTCAGGCGACCTCGCTGTGGGGGAGCTGTGACCGTCCATACGTACGGGTCCGAGCTCGGGCAGGTCCTCCCACACCGCGGGCGCTAACTTTAGGGGTGCCCGCTAACGGCGGGATCTTGCACTCCCGCGATACTGCAGAGGTAGGAGGCAAAAGCCCTCGGTTTGGGGCCCAAAAGGAAATACCTGAAACCAATGAGTAAGCTGTTCCCTTTTCAGCCTCTCTCCAGGCTCTCCCCTCCATCCACGATCGCTTTCTCACTTTCAGAAGGCAGCGGGGGGTACTGTGTTTGCAACTCTGGAAGCAAAACACTCACAAACGACTCCAGACGGTGGGACATTTTTATTTTTGCAGAGCAGAGGCAGCACTTCCGATTGGAGTCTGGGCCCAGTGGCCCTGGGCCTCCTCTGGAGTCACTTCTGGACACTGGTCTCCAGTCAAAGAACAAGCGAGATGACCACAGAAGGGGGCAGAGCTCCCTCTTGCCCCTGAGGGGCCTCCAGCAAGCCCTCCTCCGGAGAGAGCTCTGATAGTGTGCTTTCTACAAGGTCCAGCTGGAGGTGGGACTTGCGGTCAGGTTCAGGGGCAGCCTTCCTTTCCGTCACAGCCTCCGAGCCTTCCTGGGGCGGCAGCCGTTGTGCGGGATGGGGGTGTTGTCCGTGATGGAGATCACTTCCAGGCCCCCCATGGTCAGCCCCTTGATGGCAGACTAGAAGGGGCAGAAGGAACAGGAGAATGGCATGGTCCCAAAGACGATGACCTTGGAGAGGGCCGGATGGGGCTTTCATACCTACAATCCTGACTGTGTTCTCTCACCAGGGACTCCCGACCGAACCCTGGACCCACGTCCTCGATGCTGCATTTCTCTAGGTGCCCCGACCACTAAGACTATCTGTAAACCCCAACGCCCTGTAAGCATTACGCTTTTGTCGTCTCCTCTGCCTGGAATGTTCCCTCTCTGCCCCCACACCAGGCTAAGACCTTGCTATTCTTGAAAAGTCAGTAGGGACATCACCTCTGGGGAACTACCCAGTGGGTAGCCAACATGCTGGGCACAAGCTTTACCACTGCACCTGTGAGTCTGTACCGAGGGGTCTGTCTGTGAGAGCCCCCAGGGGGCACCTTTCTATTCCCAGTGCCTGGCACACAGCAGGCACTCATGAGTGTCTGATGAATTAAACCAAGTGATCTGGGCTTGCTTTTGAGAAGCTTGGTAGGTTCACAGGCCAGAAAGAAACTGAAGCTGGTCATGGAAATCCACCACAAGGTTCTCCCGTCTCCTGACTGGGCTCAAGCCCCGTTTCTCTCAGGAAGGAGGTGCACAGGTCCCCTGTGCGAGGAGACCCGGGTCACTTACCAAGCGGCCTGGCCCCAGGCCTTTCACGACCACTCGGATGTGGGTCACGCCCTTCCCCGCAGCTTTCTGGAGAGGAGGAGCAAGTGGTTAGTGCCTCAGAGACAGAGCTGCTCCATCCAGACCTCGTGCTCCTGCTGCCTGGGGCAGGCGGGCTCCGTGCTCCAGGGAAGGCGCACCCCGTCTGTCCGTCAGTAAGGAGCAGAACCCAGGGAAGGCAGTGGAGGCCACAGCAGGGCACGGGGAACTCGTTGAATTCTAGATTTATAGTCAGCTGTGATCCCTGCTGACCCAGGGCAGCACTGCCACCTGATGGAGATTTCTAAGTATCGCTCCCACTGTTCTCAGGGGAGTGAATGGAGGATTTGAAGGCTGAGCCTAAATAACCCGCTTAAAGTGTTATCACTTAAAAGTTTCCGTCTTGATTATAGAGGCCGCTCATTACAGAAAGTCTGGAGAACACAGAGGTCCACTCAACCCGCCATGCAGAGGCCACTGTTAATGCTGATGTGTTTTCGTGTGTGCGGTCTGTCCAGCGGTGGTCACTTAGAGACACTTTCTGATGATCATTTATACACGGCAAATACTATGTGGGGGCATCAAGCTTTGTTTGAAGGCTGAGGTTTTCCTTCCGGAAATACTTCTGACTTGGCAGAGTGTGAACCTTTGTAAGGCCCGTGCTGGGACGGCATGGGCCGTGGTCCCAGACCGACCACTCTGAGCAAGTCACACGCTCTGGCCCTTAAAGACATGGGTAATACTGAGCGTCTTTTGAGGATTTAAGAAAATGAACGTAGAGTGCCTGCCGTACAGCAGATGGTTGATAACTACACGAAGAGGCGCACACTGCCAATCTGCTTCTAGAAAGGTCTGCAACAGTTCACAATCGAATTGGTGCTCCATGAGAGAAAGAGGCCCTTCAAACTGCCCCTGACGTCAGGGTATGGAACAAGGGCCGGCAGATACTGCTGCTTCTGAGGGACTCGTTCAGGGAGAAGGCCCCTCCCGGGACCAGCCCTGCATGGAGCGGCACACGGCGCAGAGGGGGCCGCAGAGGACGCACACTCACCGTGGCAGCAGCGATGCCTGCTGTCTGTGCGGCGATGCCCGTGCCCTTCTTGGCATTCCGGAACCCCTCGGTGCCACAGGAAGCGCGGGCGAGGGGCTGGTGGGTGGCAGAGACCACCTGGATCTGCGTGCTGGAAAAGCAGAGAGGGACACGGGACACCAGGGCTGGTCAGGAAGTAACACTAAGCCAGACCCTCCCACGCCTGGTGAGGAAGAGAAAGGCATTCCACCGCTTTCCCTCTGAACTTGTCAGAGGAATGTTCTAACTCCTGCAGAGGCGTCAGGAAGGCCCCCACCGCCCCCGGAGCCCCCTCAAAACCTGACACATCACAGAATCTACGGACAGCTCTGGTATGGACTGCGTGTGTATGTCCCCCCCTAAATTCAAGTTGAAATACTAACTCCAAATGTGATGGTATTTGGAGGAGGGGCCTGTGAGCGGGGAGGAGGTCACGAGGGCGGAGCCCCCATGAACGGGGTTAGCACCCTGTTTTACAGAAGGGACCCCAGAGAGCGCCCTCGCCCTTTCCACCACGTGAGGACACAGCGCGGAGCTGGCCACTGCGACTCGGAGGACCTCCCAGCAGGGTCCTGCCTCGCCGGCTCGCTGATCCCGGACGCCGGCCTCCGGGACCGTGAGCATCCAGGTCTGTTGTGTGAGCCCCGTTCGTGCTGGTTTTGTTTCAGCAGCCTGAGCTGGACAGGCTGCACGACGTGGGGCGGGTAAGTGTCATTGGAAGAAGGCTGGGACATTTCCCACCTGGCGTCTTCCCTGTGGCCCGTGTCTAGACCTGATGCCCCTGTCTGGCTTTTTTCCCTAAGAGGTTAGATGTTTCACATCAGCCAGCTTTTCAAAAAGGCATTTGTTAAGGGAAGTTTTTAATATACACAAAAACAAATAGAAAAGTATATGGACACACATGGACCCATCACCCAGCTTCAGGAATTAACTCCTATCTAGTTTAGTCTTGTCTGTAAACCCCGTTTCCACTTCGGTCTTCCCCAGCGATGTTATTTTGAACCACATCCCAGACCCAACATCTCATCGGTAAATATTTCAATATTTACCTCTAAAAGATAATGACTTGAAGGAGGCAGAAGCCCCCACCAGGCCTGCCCCCCGCCCCCCACCTTACTTGTTGTAGGAGGCCTTAATGTGCGCGATCGGGACCTCCTCGAACTTCTTTCCTGCCCACCTCAGAGGGCTCTCCTGTCCCGGCACCGGGGGGTAAATGCTGCAACGAGAGAAACGCATTAGGTGAGTCCTGACCTTTGTTTTGTTTTCAGACAATGAAGCACAGCAGCCCGCTGCCCGGACCTGCTCCTGCGGCAGCTGCCCCCACGCCGTCCAGTGCCACCGCCGCGTCGGTGAATGCGGTGGTGCAGTGGTCTTTCCTTTGGGTGCGGACTCCAGAGAATTCCATCCACACCCTCGACCCTCCCCTGTCCCTTCTCGTGCAATCAGATCACTGTTTTCAATTCTCTATTTCTGGTTTCAGGCGATATCTCGACTATTTTATATAAAAAAAAGACAAAATAATATACTTATAGTATCATTACTATTAAAAAAAAACCGGGGCGCCTGGGTGGCTCAGTCGGTTAAGCCTCTGATTTCGGCTCAGGTCAGATCTCACGTTCGTGGGCTCGAGCCCTGCACCAGGCTCTGTGCTGACAGCTAGCTCAGAGCCTGGAGCCTGCTTCCAGTTCTGTGTCTCCCTCTCTCTCTGTATCAAAAATAAATAAAACATTAAAAAACAAACCCAACCCAGGATCCCCTATGACAGAAGTCAGCATGCCTTTTCTGGAAAGGGCCAGATAGTAGATAACTTGGGGTTTGCCGGCCATCAAGTTTCTGTTGCAACTACTCAGCTTTGCCGCCGGGAGTAGGAAAGCAGCCACAGACCACAGTAAAGTAATGAAAAGTATTTACAAAAAACCAGGCAGCTGGCCAGATTTGAGTAGGGGCCCCGTTTGCCAGCCTCTACCCCAGACCAGTTCTCCACGCCGGCTGCGCGGCAGAATCACGTGGTTCCGGTGCTTAGGCCCCAAGCCTGACTTCTGGACGGGGCCTGAGAATCTGTGTCTAATACACCCTTGGCGAACCAGATGGGAACTTGGGCTGAGAGCACTGACCTAGACATGGTGTGGGGCCCAAGTTCCTTCTCTAGCTCAGTCTGATCTGTCCTCTGGCCATCTCGAGATCAGCACTCTTCAATTGCAGGTGGAGAAGCGGAGGCACAAATAGGGGCACAGGGTCAGCAGGCAAAGCCAGGCTTCGGGGCCGAGGGAACCTGCCTCAGTTCAAAGCTCTGTTCACTGCGCTTTTCTTTTATTCAGACACACACAGCTGTCATTCAGCATTCCAGGCGCGTGCATGCCTGCGGTTGCGTCCTGCCGACACGCACGAATCAGACCGTGTTTGTACCTCCCACAGCCTCCTGAAATTCAGCGGATGCCGGGTTAGAGCACAGTGGTATTCAAGAGTTACAAGTACGTTCCTTCCCGCTAGGCCTGACTGTGGAGGTGATTCAGCCCCTCAGCAGGTCACCGGCTTTTCAAGCTACAAGCCAAGACGGACAGTAGATGAGGCTCTGAGATGACATTGATGTTTAAAACACCGTCATTTCCTCTACTGACCTGGGGGTCCAATAACAGAAGGCTACCCAAGATTGAACGTACCCGTGCTCTGCCCTTTAATACAGCAGGGGGTCTAAAGTAGGGAGGATTTGGAACGTGAACCATTTAATTGAAAGCACGGACAAGATCAGGCCTCTGAGCCAGCCAGGTCCACGGCACAAATGAACGTGTGGTTCACCGCAGGAAGCCCAGACAAAGGAAAGACGAAGCCCTCAGGCCCTGGTCTGCAGCCTCTTCATAGCCGTCCTCACACCAGCGACAGGGAGCGTGGTCAGCACACACAGTGTCTCTTTGGGGGGACTGAGGCCGGAAAACAGCCATGGCTCTCTGTGCTGGAGGGCTGGAAGGCGGGCTGACTTCTGCTGCAGGCACCTGGAGCATGGGAGTGCGCTGGGCCCTGCGGGCCACCACCCCAAGCTGACGCTGCCGGCGTGGCAGGTGCTGGGACCTGGGCCCGGGAATCTGCAGTTCTGCTCCCACATAAAGAAGGCCTGGCCTCCCGCTCTTCAACCCACTTTCTCACTGTGGCTGGAGAGGAATTTTTTTTTAAATTTTTTAATGCAAATAAATGTAGAAAAATGCAGAGATTACAGCTCCGGGCTCACTGCTCCTGTCCTAAGTAACACATGGCTTCCGTAAGATCCTTCCAACCCCTTGGCTTCTGTTTTGTGACCTCCTTTCCTCCAGTGATCCCATGTCCTCTATCCTGGCCTGGCTACTTACTCCTGGGGTCATACCTGGCCTGTCATGACCACGTCTGCAGCCTCATCATGACCTCGGTTTCAGGGACCCCACTCAGGCCACCAGCTGCAGGCGCACCAGGGAACCTCCCTCTGGGAACCCTTCAAGCCCACCGGTTCTCCCCACTGGCTCGCCTTCCCTCACATCCCGCTCCCCCCACCCCAGGGGCCTTCCCTTCTCTCCTGGCCTCCAGTAAATTCCACCACCGACCAATCGTTATAATCACTCCCTCCTAGCAAACCCTACCCCCGGCTGACCTGTCTCTGCAGTCTGAGTGTGCCATCTGCACACTGACTAGAGAAACCCACACACCCCCGGGTCGACTGGCCTCTCCACGTCAGCACTTGTGACCTTGTGGGCAAGATGACTGTTTGTCATGAGGAGCTGGCCTGCACACTGAGTGTTCTGCAGTATCCTCGGCCTCTACCCACTAGCTGTCCCTCCAGTGTCCTGAGTCAACGTCTCAGACACTGCTGAAAGTCCCCATGGGGGCCGAATTGCCCCAGTTGAGAGCCGACGCTTTATTTTAATGACTTCTGACATCAAGTGGGCCCTCAGCACTGCCTGGCGAGCAGCGCTGTATGCGCGTCCCAGTCCAATTACCCTCCTCCATTCTCCTGGATGACTGCTTTAGGCCTTCCTTTGTCTCCTTCCGCCTCTGCCTTCTTTCTGTCTCCTTACAGCCAGCTGAGGACCTTCGCTGGGAAGTACTGGCAATCAGAGTTTCTGCCAGCGGTCAGTACCCAACATCTGAGCCCACAGCCTTTGCCTTCTCTCTTTGGTGCTCCGCTTGGGTCTGCCTCTCAAGGTCACCACTCCAGCGACGTTTCCACCCTTATCCTTCCCGTGGGCAAGCATGCTGTCATTTCCCCGCCCTGAAAACAGGCCAGAACCTCTTGATCCCAAAGCCTCCTGGAGCTCCTGCCCATCTCTCGACTTCCTCTTAAAGAACTGACCATATTTGCCGTTTCTTTCTGTGGCCTGCTCTCCTCGAACCCACTCCAATCAGATGTAGCCTTATGACTCCACCAAAAATGCCCCAGACGAGGTCACCAACCAACTCCCACGTTAAATCCAATGAGCAGTTCTGCCATCAACACAGCGACCTGCCCTGTCAGCAACACCTGACACAGCTGATCTCTTTGCCCTTGAACTACATTAAAAAAAAATCCCTCTAGATTTTCTCCCTACCTCTCTGGAGTCTTCCTCATCTCCCAAATTTCTAAACGTTGGAGGCACCAGGCTTCAGTCCGTGAACCTCTTCTCTTTACCTACACTTCTACTCTTGCTGACCTCGCACAATCTTGTGGTTTTACACGCCGTCTATATCATGAATCCCCTAAATGTGTGTCTCTAGCTCCAGAAGTCCCCTGAACTCCATTTCTAAAAGCCTATGCTGTATTCCCACTGGCTGTTAACTAAGCACCTGAATCATAACCACCCGAAGCCAAACTCCTGCAGCCTCCCTGTCTTCTGTGGAAATTCCACCTTTCCCGCTGTTCAGGCCAAAACTTTCACAGCGTTCCTTCATTCCTCTCCTTTTCTCACACCTTACACAGACACATGCTGCTGGTCTCACTTTCTGCGTGTCCCACCCTGACAGCAGTCATCCTGGTCCAAGCCACCACCATTTCCTGCCTGGATTATTTCTGTGATCTTCCAGTGATGTGCCCAGACTGCTCCCAGCCTCCATCCTTGCTTCCCCACAGTTCAGTATCAACGCAGCAGCCAAAGGGACTCTTTGAAAGGAAGCAACATCATGTCATGTCAACCCTCTATTCAGAATTCTCCAGTGGCTTCCTGTCTCACTCAGGGTCAGGGCTGAGGTCCTCGCAAAGTCCTACACGGCCATACAGATGCACCCAGCGTGCCCGCTGCACCACTCACCCCCTCGCCCATTTTACTCCTCGCTCCACACTGGTCTTCCTGCTCTTCCTCCCGAACAGACACGCTCTCACCTTGTGTCATACCCTCATGTTGTACGTGTTTTCTATTTACTGTCCCCTATCCACTAGAACTTAAGTTCTGTGGGGGCAGGGTTTTGGGATGTCTGGTCACTGATGTGTCCCAAACACCTTAAACAATGCCTGACGTTGCTGAATGACTCCAGCAGGATCCTGGCTTAAATTCTTTCACCAGCTGCCCACTGCCTACGGTGGGACCAGTGTGGAAGCCCCACTGTTACAGAGAAGACCCTCAGCATTCTTACTCTCTCTCTTGCTGCCTCATCTGCCATCACACACCCCCTCCCCATGGAATATACCATGTTTTTCATACTGATGCCTTAACACAGAGTATTAGCTTTGCCTAAAACAATCCTTTTCATGTCGTCCCATTAACTCCCATTCAATTCAGTTCTTAGCTCCATATTATCTTCCTGGCAGTCCTTGCCTGATTTCCTCAGGAGTGGGACATTTGTTCGGTCACACTTCCAAGCAACCAGTTCTTACCTCCAGTACACTACTGACCCCATTATGCTGAAAATGTGTGCACATCTGTCTTCCCTAGTACACTGGGAACTACTTGTGGGGAAAAATGATCTTTTGTATTCGTGTGCCCGCCTGGCACCACGCAGGTTTTCAGCAGACGTTTGTGATGGATGTGGGGACACATAGGGTGGTGGCACTGATGGAAAACAAGGTGCCAGTCCCTAGGGCTCAGCACAAAAGCCACCCTGCACCAACTCACTAATCAACACCATAACCTGGCGCCTCCTACTCCCCCTTCCTATTTTTTTTATCCCAGCCCAGGGAAGATTGTTAGGCGGCCAGGATACACGTCTCAGAGGGAAACAAGGTGACATTTACTATACACCTCCGACATTCACGGATTCATTCATCTGACTATTAACAGGGCAAACGCTTGGTGCCAAAGCGCATCTCCTTGGATCCTTCTGTCTCTCGGTATCCTTTCCATTCGTACACGAGAAAGCGGAGGCTGAAAGATTAATTTGCATAAGGTCCCAAGTGGGCAAGTGGCAGAGTTGGGAACGGACTGGTTCTGACTTCGGTCGGTGGCATGGGTCTTCCGTGGGCTGGGCTTGAGTGGCCCTCACCTGAAGCTGCTGCGGCTCGGAGCCGGGGCCGCCGCCTTCTCCTCAACCTCCTGCTTGGCCTCCGCGTCCTGTAGCTGCTGGGCGCCGGTGTGGATGGTGGAGGCTGGCGCTCCGGCCACGACCCTGCGAGGAAGGAAATCTCGGTGAGATCTAGGCCTAACGGCTCCTGCAGTCCGGGGGGCTGGGGTCAGGGACACGGACAGCAGCGCAGTGGCGGGAGTAGCCGGGGTTTCGGAGGGGGATGCTCATTCTTACCCGGGCGTCGGTGACCGAGCCCAAGACCGCAGGAGCCAAGACCCCGTCTTTCGGACAACCTGCATGACTTGAATTGACCCCTGTCAGCTCCCGTCCGCGGCAACCCCGGAGCCTGGCGTAGCCGGAGCGGCGCCACCACCTCGAGCCCTTGAGGGGGAGGGCTTAGGAGGAAAGTCACCTCGTGCCTTTTCATAAGGTCCATTAAAGATTTTTATTCCCATATAAATACTCCACAATAACTGAAGTTTAGAGTGACAACTGAGAGTGTCTTCCCTTTTCCCTAATCTTCTTACATGATATCTTCGCCCACCTTCCCACCCCCCCATATTGAAATGGTTCGTCCTAGTAGTTCCCGGGACGGAGCTTTTCCGGCTTGCGGCTCCCGCGCTGCCTTGTGGGAGCATGGGATTGGCCTAGGACGCCGCGGGCAGCCGCGGTACCTTGTGGGAAGGCCAAAAAAATGGCGGCGTCCGTAAGACGGACTCTGTTAGAGGTGGCGAAGGGCTGGCGGCGGTTCGAGGGGCCCTGGATCGGTAGCCTTGGCTCTCGCAGCCTGGCCCTCGCGGCCGCACCCTTGAGCAGCGGGTCTCCATGGCGCTTGTTGGGCGCGTTGTGCCTGCAGCGGCCACCGCTTGTCTCCAAGCCGCTGACCCCATTGCAGGAAGAGATGGCGGCTCTACTAGAGCAGGTAGGATTGAGGTGCAGCTCACGGCTTCTAGAACCTGTTGGGGGAACCAATAGAGACACGTGGGCCTGGGTTCCATCGCGACTCTTGCACCAGTTAGTCTGAGTGTCCTTGGGCAAGTCTTTTCCTTTCTCAGAACTTCAGTGTGTTTACCTGCACGTGGGTATCTACCTTACCGAGTGGGTTTGGTACATAGAAGGTGTTCAATAAAAGATAACTTGGCTTCACTGGTCATCTTTATTGTCACGTTAGACGGCTCTTTGGAGATGGTTTCCCTTTTCACTGCACACGCTAGGTATGCGGTGGTGAAGAGGACGGACTCTATCATAAGTCGTCAATAATTTAGAGAGGAGAAAGCCTGTGTTGTGGTGTTTTAGGAGAAGGTAGTGGGCACATCGCTCAAATGATTCGATAAAGTCTGTGAGGAGCAAGTGAGAAAACAAGGGCAAATATTCAGTGTAGTAGCTCTGAGCTACTAAATCCCCATAGATAGTGATTGAAGGTTGTTGTTTCCCCGAGTCTGAGATGTTTTTGTCTTGGATACTGAGAGTTCTAAACTTCACATTATGCTTTTTACTTGGTTTATTAATTTATTCAGCAAACACTATCATCTTATAGGCAATCCATTTTATAGATAATCCATTACTGCCTACTTTGTACAGGCCCTGTGCTGAGTGCAAGCATGCAGTGGTGAATAAGACAGACGTGCCTTTAGCTGTCAGACTATTCAGTCTAGCAGAGGTGGACCAGTCAGTAACCAAATAATCCCATGCCCATACCTGCAGACTTTGATAAGTGTTGCAAAGGAAGATACAGCATAGTGTGAGAGGGTTTAATGGGGTATCGAATTTGATTTTATGGGAGGTGTCAAGGAATATCTCCCTAAGAAAGTGGTATTTAAATGGATAAGTAGGAGTTTCCTAGGAGAAGAACGTGAGGGACAGCATTCTAGGAAGAAGGAACAGCGTCTGTACAGACTCCATGAGGCAGGGAAGTTCATGGGGAGATTCTGATCGAAGACTGACAGGTTCGGAGCATGATAAGTGGGCGGGGAACGCCTGTCCCAGCTTTCTGTTCTTTGAAGCAGCCTCACCTTCGATCGCCTTCTAACCTTTTAGCAAATGTACTCAAGCCCAAAGTGCAGGTGACCTTTTTGCTTTCTCTTCCCCCCTCCTCCCCCGCAGTGTTTTGATTGTATGTCTGGTTAAGATGAGTGGTAAAGTTCCTCGTCTGTCAAGCGCGCTATAGCTCTGTTTTCTATTCTGCCTGTTTCTTCTTCTTTTTTTGTCCTTTTAATTTTCCCAGATTGAGGTAGAGAGAAGTGTGTACTCAGACCACGAGCTGCGTGCTTTGGACGAAGCCCAGAGACTGGCAAAGAAGAAAGCTGACTTGTACGACGAGGAAGAAGATGACCAGGATGTGCTGTTGGTGCAGGATTTGGAAGACGTGTGGGAGCAGAGACTCCTACGGTTCAAACCTGGCGCTCGCCTGACAGGTTTGTGGTCTTTTCAGGCCAGCAAGCGACGAGGGAAAGGGGTGGTCGTATTTTGGTTCCCAGACAGGCCGTTTGCCTTACTTTGTGTTTTAAGTGACAAGTCACTGCACAACTTCTTTCAGGTTGGAGAAGAATAGATTCTTTTCCCTGTCCCTCCTGTCTACCCTAATATCATTTTTAAAGGCCTGTGTTATTTTTGAGTGGGAGGTAAGGGTGTGGAAAGAGCCTGTTCTCTCGAAGTTAAACTTCATGAATGCCATCTGAGTTTAACTCCCCATTTGGGAGTGAGAGCAGGAGGGAGATTAACACATTAGTTTCATGTGTTTTATCTGAAACCCCTCCTAAAGTGGAGGACGGAGCTCTCTTATCTAAAGAACAGAGAAAGCGGGGCCTAGTGAAGTCAGTAATAGTGTCAAACCCAGAGAAGTCGTGGTGTTTGAAGTAGTTTGGGTGTAGCTTCTTTTCCAAAAGCTCAAAGCACTTTGTGTTGTGCTCTTCAAAGGAGAAGTTCAGCTTTTGGTTTTCTCTTCTTACGTTGTAGTTTTCTCAAGATTGTGAGCCTCTGCCCTGCAACAGGTATGAATTAGAGGCATCAGGGTTGCAATTTGATTATAAGAAGACACAGGTTGGGGCTTCGAGGTACAGTCTACCTCAAAAGAAGACTATAAAATTCTGTTCTTCTTGGTTCTGGCAGATCACAGTCTTTCTGTCTTTTTTGACCCCCTTTTCTCCACAGAAGCCGATAAAAAGAACGACCGAACCTCACTCCACCGGAAGCTAGACAGGAACCTTGTTCTGTTGGTCAGAGAGAAGCTTGGAGACGAGGAGATTTGGATGCTTCCCCAGGCAGAGTGGCGGCCTGGGGAGACCCTCCGAGGAACCGCCGAGCGAGCCCTGGCCGCACTGTCAGGTGAGTTCTCTGCCCTCCTCTGACCCTCCCAAGACTCCCTTCCGACTCAGTCACAGGCTGACTTACCAGGATGGCTTTAAGGGTTGGAGGTGGTTCGTTAATGGAAACTTTGAAATCTCTAAACATTTCAGCTAGAAAAAAGTCATAGATCAGCTGAGAGTCTTTGTCCCACTGAGATTTTTAAATTTTCTTTTCTTTCTTTATAGTATAGCACGTTGGTCTTACTGATGGCAGAAGAAACAATTCTTTCTTTCACTTGTAAAACATAGTCGCTTTATTGAACTCCATTTTTTTTCCTATTCTTTGTGTGGGTTGAATTTTTTTCCCCCTAAAACCTGCATTTTCATTCTCCAAATAATAATATCCACATGGCAGCTGCTTCTGAAGGAAAGTAGGAGGTCCAGCCACTGGCTTGGATCTCGAAGTTTCAGCCCACGGCTCTTTTCTTTCTAAAAGACTCTGGTCTCAGTTCCAAGCCGGGGAGGTTGGTGAAACTGCTGGGTTGGCCGAGTGGATTCTGTTGTTGGGCCTTCACCTCGTCTGCGGAACTCTAGAGTTTGGTTGCACGTCCTTCCTCCCCGCACGTCCTTCCTCTGTTTCCAAGGGCCAGTGTTGGAACGTGGTGCTCCTTCATCAGTAAGTTTAACAACTCCTTTTGTATCTGAAGAGCGGAGAGCTTCAACTTCTCAGTAAAATTTGTTGTCTTCCCAGCAGAATATAAAACATTCATCTTCAGGTTTCCACGCTTTTACATACTCCACAGGAATGGATTATACCGGTACTTTATCGTTTCATTGGCCCCGATCTTCTTTTGAGTCCACTATTGTAAAATACTTTATCACACTGGGTAGCTGTGGCGGGTCCTGCCGGCTTGCTGGGCACCACTTGTTGCCTTCGGTGGCGTTTCTGTCTCCCTGTGGAACGCCAGGAAACTAACCGTGCAGACAGTATTTACACTATTGGTATTTGCGGTAAAATGGTTTTCATTTTTTACTCCACTGAAGGCTTCATTATTTACCGTTCATAAAAATGATCAGGATTTGCTGTTCGGCTTTCTCTTTTCCTACTTTTTTTTGATTATTCAAATCTGTGGATTTCTTGAGGAAGTGGATTTTCTTTAACCTCTGCATAGGATGGATCTTTTCCTGATCTGCTTTGTGTAGTGTTATCTTTTTCTCGTTTCTTTTCTTTCTTTTCCCCTTTTTTCTTTTTTTTAAAGCTACAGCGCTGTGCTCAGAACCTAAACGACATGAAGTGTCTTTAGCTCTTTCCTATTTAGAATATGGTCTATCACACCCGATTCTCTCTTTAGCCCATACTTTGGATCCTGAAGAAGTACACAGTCTTCTAGAACCTCTGTTTCTAGGTAAGCCACTGCCTTCTAAAATTGACTTTGGAAGTTTGAGTGTCTCTTTGCAAATTGGGACATTTTTCATTTCCTTGGCTGTCTGGTGTCATTTTGAGGGAAGGTATCTTGGTGGCTCAGTGTTTGACAGTCTGTTTCATCCCTGATGAAGCTGTTTCCGCTCAGATTTACGTTCTGCCTCAGGGCCCAGCACAGAGGCAGCCAACTGAAAAGTGCCCAGACTTTCTGGGAAAGAGGTTTATTTGCTTATCCTAAAGTTGTTGGCTTGAGGCACAAGCATTCAATTGAGCACACATCTAGGGGTCTGCCAAAATACCCTCTGGGGACGCAGGCTGGCTGGTTCCATTCCTGCTCCTGCTCTGCCCCTCACTGGGATTTAAGAATTCAGTGTGTACTTTCGAAGTTGAGAATCCCGCCACTCTCCGTACCTCTTCTTATCCTGGCGGCCTTGCTTCCCGGCCCGCCTGGCGTTAAATCGTTTACCCAGCCAGAAACCTCAGAGTTCTCTTTGCCCTCGTTCCGACCTCCGGAGGCTCTGAGTCCTGTCTGGTCTGGTCTGAATATTGCTCTCTTTATTCCCACAGCTTTAGCTGTTAGCCATTTCGCTTCTCACCAGATCAGCGTTTCTCAGCCTTGGTACTGTTGACATTTGGGGCCGGGTCATTGTCTGTGGGGGCTGTTCTGAGGCTTGTAGGGGTCAGCAGCCGCCCTGGCCTCTGCCTGCCAGTAGCACCAGCCCATCCCCGTTCCCCCTGCTGTGACAGCCAAGACAACCAGGAATGTCCCCAGACATTGCCACATATTACCTGGGGAGTCAAGTCACGGTGGTGGAGACCCACTCTGGACCTTTGAAACAGCTGCCAAAGAAGTTCCCCCTCGCTCTCCTGTCCTGCTCTTCAGCGCTGCCAGAATGACCTTCCAGACACAAATCCCTTGGCCCTGCTCTGCCTGGAAGGTGTCCCATAAAAGCTCAGACTTTGACGCATGGCCCACACGTCCGTTTGCCTGGCTCTGAGGCTGCCAGTCTCCCATCTGGCCGCACATCACTGTATTCTGAATTCCAACCCGGCAGACCTTTCTGCGGTCCTCGAATAATGTGGACATTCGCGCGTCTCCGTTTTGAGGCCTGCTGGCTTCAGACCAGAGTGGTTTGCTCGTCCCTGGTCTGACTGGTCGGTTCTGGTGGCTCCGCTTATACGTTACGCCTTCTGTGGCGGAACCTTCTCCAAGCCCCACCCCAGACCCCGCTCCTCCTCCCTCCAGCTCCCGTAGATTTGTGTGCGCCTCTTGTTTGTTTTATGTGGCAAACATTTACTCTGAGCCTCCCGTTTGCTGGATGCCCTTCAGGCACTGGGGTCCCAGCGACAAGCAGGACCCTACCCAGCTCTGCGCGAGCCCATGTCCTAGTGGAGAATGCGCCCTTTCACTTCCTCCGTTGCCTGATAGCTGTTTGTTGACAGGTTTCTGTCCCCAGCTAGAACTCTGACCTTCTCAGAGGCCCGGGCAGTGTGTGTCCTTCCCCAGCGTCACAGCTGGCAGCCGAGGACCCGGCTCACCGTGCTTGAGTGTTTGTCCAGGACGCAGGTTTGGCAGGGTGGGTGCGCAGCCACTTTACTGGCCCTGCCACCAGCATGAGCTAACGAAGCAGCAGCCCCATCAGTCCCGGGGGTGGGGGGAGGCTGTGAGAGGGGGTGAGACAGATGGAGTGGGTGGGGACTTAGCTGTGCTCCCTTGTCCTCAGCTGTCACCTAGGGGGTGGCATCTGGGTGTCTTGCCAGGATCACGGTGTTCGGATCCTCTGCTTTCCTCACACGTTCGTGAGCGATGCTGGCTCAGCTCCTCCTGTGAGCCACGAGGGGAGGCTTCCACTCGGCACGCCCTTTCCTCCTTTTAACGTTTCTGTTGTAGTAAAATGTGAGAAGACATGTGTAAAAGAAGTATTGACACTAAATGGGTGCATAACAGATAAAATGTGTTGATTTATTGTGTTATTAAAACGGTAAATAACATAAAAGAATTAAAGTGATGAAGAAAAGCTCAAGAAATGTAAAAGCATATGAAGGTGTAAAAGTCGGAGTCCGTTTATTTCCTCCCCGCTGGCACCTCCCTTGCCCAGTCCTTCTGCAAGAAGGAATTTCTAGAGGTGGAATTGATGGTCTAGGATGGACGCTTAAGGTTTTGCAAAGTACCACCCAGTGGTCCTGCAGAATGCCCATAACATTGGACATTTTCAGGAGTGGTGTAGGGGAGCGTCTGTTTGTCTAGACCCCACTAACGCACGAAACTGTCTCTTTTTGAGGCCCCTGGGTGGTTCAGTCGGTTAAGCGTCCAGCTTTGGCCCAGGTCATGATCTCACGGTTCGTGGGTTCGAGCCCCGTGTCGGGCTCTGTGCTGACAACTCAGAGTCTGGAGCCTGTCTTCCTCTCTCTCTGACCCTCCCCTGCTCATGCTGTCTCTCTCTCTCTCACTCAAAAATAAATACAACATTTAAAAAAACTAAAAAATAAAAATAAAAAGAAAGAAGTGGTCTCTTTTTAATTTTTGCCTATCTTTTGCATTAGCATTTTTCTGGTTGCTAGTGAGATTGGCCATATTTTCATGTGTTTATTGGCTATTTGTACTTAATCGTGGGTGCCTATTTATACTTTTTATGTTCATTTTTAAATTTTTATTTCTTAAAATTTTTTTTTTAATGTTTATTTGTTACTTTTGAGAGAGACAGAGCATCAGCAGGGCACAATACAGAGAGAGGGAGATACAGAATTTAAAGAAGGCTCCAGGCTCTGCACTGTCAGCACAGAGTCCAGTGTGGGGCTCACATTCATGAACTACGAAATCATTACTTGAGCTGAAGTTGGATGCCCACCTGACTGAGCCACCCAGGTGCCCTGTTTATTTACTTTTGAGATAGAGAGAGAGAGAGTGTGAGTGGGGGAGGGTCAGAGAGAGAGGGAGACACAGAATCTGAAGCAGGCTCCAGGCTCTGAGCTGTCAGCACAGAGTCTGACGTGGGGCTCGAATTCATGAACCGTGAGATCATGACCTGAGCTGAAGTCAGATGCTCAGTCTACTGAGCCACCCAGGCTCCACTGTGAGTGCCTGTTTAGATTCTTTGCTCATTTTATAATGAACCATTTCTTTTTTCTTCTTGTTTTGATTCTATTCTTAATCTGTTTTTCCAGATTATGGAAAAGTGATACATATTCATTGAAATGAGTGAAAAATTCCGGAAAGTATAAAGGAACTTTCCAATATAATTCTACCCCTCGTAGATAACCTCCTGCTGACATTGTTTGGTGTGTGTTGCAGGTGAGCTCCTGTCACACATAAATTCCTCATGTGATGCTGATAGTGGTTTGTTTTGTTTTGTTTTTTATAGCATTGAGAGAAGCAGTCATTATATATGGTGTCTAGTAAATGTAATATAGGATGAGTAATTTCCTGTCTCAGAGGCACCTGACATTAACACTTTTCAGTGTATCCTATTAGAAATCACAAGCACAGGGGCGCCTGGGTGGCTCAGTTAGCTGAACGTCCAACTTGGCTTGAACATGACTTGGCTCAGGTCATGATCTCGCAGTTCGTGAGCTCAAGCCCCGTATCGGGCTCTGTGCTGACAGCTCAGAGCCTAGAGCCTGCTTCGGATTCTGTGTCTCCCTCTCTCTCTCTCCCTCCCCTGCTCACACTCTGTCTCTCTTTCTCTCTCTCTCAAAAATAAAGAAACATTAAAAAAAAAAAAGAAATCACAAGCACATCCATACCCCGTCTGAGTTTGCTCCCCACCTAGTAGGAACATGGTTACAGCCCTCTGTTTCCTCTTCCGCCCGGCTTGTAAGCGTCTCTGTACCAGCACCCCGGAGGCCACAGGTCACCGTTCTGACAGCAGCGTGCGATTTCCTGACAGGCGGGCGCTGCAGTTCCCCTCCCCGGTCTGTTGCTTTTTACAAATAAGCTGTAGTGAGCGTCCTCGTGCACAGAGAAACTTATCGGAGGATCGAATTCTGGAAGCTGCTTCTCTGGATGAGAGGGCAGGCCAGCGTGAAATTGATGACTCTGCTCAAAGGTGGCGGTTAACACGAATTTCCACCCCGACAACGTACGTGACGGCGCTCACTTTTCTCTTACCCTTGGCAGGCGGCGTTCAGCTCAAAGTTTTGGGACTTCAGCAGTAATGGCATGTTGTTGTTTGAATTCATGTTTCTTTAATTGTCAATAAGATTGAGCATCCTTCAGTGAGTTTCTAGATCAGCGGTGCTTATTTTTGTGTGGAAGTTCCTGTTTATGTACTTAGTTCATTTCTCTTTTAGATTGGTAGGCTTTTTCCTCACTGATCTCTGAGGACTTCTTATACCTGAAGATATTCTTTTGTGGAGCGTGTCGAAAATAGTTTTCTCAGTGTGTCATTTCGGTCTTTGACTTTTATGCTTCGTTTTTCCTGGTAGAAATTTTATGTAAATAAATAGTTTTCTCTTTTATGGGTTTTTTTGAATTTTGTGTCTTGCTTAGGGTTGATATGATACAGGAAGTATCCCACATTTTTTTCTAGTACTGTTTCAGCTTCTTTTTTTCATTAACGAAAAATTTGAAGATACAGAAAAGTTCAGAAAATATTAAATATCCATGAAACCACCATCCAGAACGAACAATCCTTTTATGAAAGTTAAATCTCTGTTAAATCTTTGATCTGTACCGGGTCAGTTTTATCTGAGGACTGAGATTGGTGGGATCTAGCTTTATTTTTCCTCTTTAGCCAGTTCTCCAAATGCCACTTAGTAATTAATCTATGCTTTCCCTGTCCTCTCAAGGGCTCGGTCGAGTTAGCGCGTTGTTATAGATTTTGGATAATATCTCTCCATCTCTCTGTTTTTTAAGTTTGGTTGTGATGTTTTCACCCTACAGACGTCAAATTGGGTCGTTTTTGTGCTTTTCAAGGAACACTCCCTTTAAAAGGCTAATGAGCTTTGCTTTACAGACACAAGTGTCGTGATCCTCCATCAGCCGGCAGCGGCCAGGCTGAGTCTGGGAGTGCGGTGCCATGACTCCAGGTAGTGGCATTTGAGCTGCGTTGCTGACTTCGGTTTGAAGGTAGTATCTTGGCACGTGTGATGGACCCGGCGAATCTGGAGCTGTCGGCCAGGAGCAGTTGGATGGAGAGGGGAGGAGGCTCTTCAGGAATGACCCTGTCTTCACGTCTCACTGCCCACTCCCAGGGACGGCTCTCACGGAGACCCCCAGTGGTTTGGGGAGCCAGAGTAAACAGGTGGGTGTATCCTTACCTTCCAATTCTGTTTCCTCCCCCTCCCTCCCTTCAGAAAACAAAGTGGAAGCCAAGTTCCTGGGTAATGCCCCCTGTGGCCACTACAAGTTCAAGTTCCCTCAGGCAATGCGGACAGAGAGTAGCCTCGGGGCCAAAGTATTCTTCTTCAAAGCGCTGCTCTTAACCGGAGGAGACTTCTCCCAGGCCCGGAAGAAGGGCCAGCACGTCTGGGTCTGTAAGGACGAGCTGGGCGACTACTTGAAACCGAAGTACCTGGCCCAGGTTAGGAGATTTCTCTTGGACCTCTGACGGACTGCGCTGCTGCTGCTGCTGCGGATGGTCCTCGAACAGGCGGAGACCGGGGCCTCAGGACACTGTGCTGGCCCCGTCTTTGCAGGGAACATCGTGCCGCAAACTCTTAGAAATAAACGAGTTTATCCTCATGCGGGTCTTGGCTGATTTGTCCTTTGAGAATGACCGGCTTTTCCCTGTGAAGAGAGGGCCGTCTCGGAAGGCGCCTCTTGCCCGTGTCCAGGCCGATAACTGAGTGTTGTGTGACCTCATAGTGAATCGGCCGGCTCCCTGAGCGCAGAGCGAGAGCCCAGGGAGGTGAACTGAATTTCTAAAAGCCTTGAGTTCTGTGAAAGCTTCTCGGCTCAGGCAACAAAAGGAAAAACTAGTTCTGTGTAGTCTTTTGGCCTCTGTCCATTTTGTGTTTTCCTCCCTTTGTACTTGATATGAAAGTGTGTCAGCCTAGCCTAGGACATGAGTTCTTCCTTTGCTTTTTTCTTTTGGGTTTTTTTTCTTTCATTTTTTTTTAAAAGCATTTTGCATTTAAACAATTTAATCCTATCTGTTCTGAGACAGCCGTGTGAAATAATCAGGTTGGACCGTCACCTCCATTTTATCAATGGGGGAATCGTGGCTGCACGGGGGCTGGCCCAGCGTCCTAGGTCACTGAGGGCACAGGAGGAGAAGGCCGGTCTCTTGCCTCTGCGTTGGGGCTCCTGGTCCCTCCCTGTGTTGCTTGAATCGCCCCTGGTCCCTGGCACACGGAGGACACCCTGGAACGTTTGCTCAGTGAGTGGCGGAGAGGGAGGGTCTGAGGCCCGCCTCTGTCTGCACCAGCGGGGCTGCAGTCCCCAGGGTACGGGCTCCACCTGCAGGGCTGCAGTCCTGGCTCCCAGCTCCCTGGTCTCTCACGCGGCGGGTTGAACGGACGGGCCTGTGTGACGGAAGCTGGTGAACTGGGATTTCTGTTTCTGTTCCAGATGTGGTCTGGTCTTCTTCCCCAGGGTCAGGGAGATTGCTTTCAGAGCTCAGAACTGAGGTGCCTCACCCTGATAACGCCCTCCCTCCCATGTACCCCCTGCACGTGCTCTGTCCCCTCACTGCGGCGGGAGATGTCCCCTCGCTGAGGCTTGCAGATTTCATGGGCAGCGGCGCCACCCTGGAAGTGAAACCTGGCCACCAGGCGAGGGAAAGTGCAGCCGTAGGACCAGGAGTGCATTTCTCTTTCTGGGATTTGGAGTGAGTGGTACAGGTGCACATATTTGCCACCTCAGGGAACTCCAGCCTAGAAGGGAAGGGACCCCCAGGGTGAGGTGGAGACTGTTTTCAGGACTGTGATATGATGATCTATAAAAAATATATATATGGTCTACCTATTCCTTGCACAGAATTCCTATGGAATTAAGGGTTTTGAGAGCAATCAAGGTGTCTTTTGTTAAGTTAACAGGTGAATTTGGTTGCCCGAGAAGCCAACCATGTGACTAGAGGGTTGGGACTTTCCAGTCCCCCCCACGTCCCCTCCTGGGAGGGAGAAGGGCAGGAGTTGGAGTTGAATCACCAATGCTGGTGAAATGGAGCCTTCCTAAAAATCCTATAGGTTAGTGGATGGTGTGCAGAGAGCTTCCGCGGTTGGTGAGCGCTTGGGACTTCCGAGACGGTGGCACACTCCACGGCAGTGTGGGATTTCTGCACCCTGTCCCCGGAGCTTGCCCAGCGCATCTCTTTCTGAGTTCTGTCCTTTTATCATAAACCAGTATTCTAGGAAGTAACATGTTTCTCTGAGTTCTGTAAGCCGTTCCAGCAAATTAAGTGAACCCAGTATGGGAGGTCCTTGGAGCATCTGATTGAACCTGTTTTCCAGGAGGACGAGTAGCTGGACCGATGAGTGGCATCTGATAAGAATTGGAGGGGATGGGGAACCCAGTAGGACTGAGCCCGTAACCTGTGAGACCTGACGCTCTCTCCAGGTAGATGGTGCCAGAATTGAGCTGAATGGTAGGACACGCAGCCGGCTGTGCTGGGGAAAAACTCACGCATTGGCATTGGCACCAGAATCCTAATGACTGTTCTTAAGATGCTGCATTTTGTCATAAAGTTGTTTCTTTAATGGGAAACAACACACACACACAGTTGGTAAATAGAGAAATGGTGTCAGGACAGCCTGAAATTAGGTTAGCTCCTATAACATTTTCCCCAGAACATTAATATTTTGAAGCGATCCGGGACAGGATTGAATTACCTTAAGAAAAAAGCCACAAATTTTATAGAAGTGCCTTCCTTTATTACGAATAGCGGCTGGTTTAGTAGCTTCAAAAAGCACCATTAGCGTCTCCACCGTGCGAGGCTGTCTGGGGAAATGGCGTGGAAAGAAAGATGCTGGGAAGGCGCCACCCTCCCCTTTGTTCTACAGAATTGATGAAGGAGGTCCTTTCCTGGATCACGATTTTTATTGTGATGGGTCTAGTCTCTGCCCATCTGGGGGAAGCAGGAGCCCCAGGAGTAAAGGCGTGAGGGACCAGTGCACATGCCAGTGCAAGGGAGTGCAAGGGAGTTTAACTCGGTTGCAGGGACCGCAACTTTAACTTGGTTGCAAGGGACCAGTGCACATGAGTGTAACTGTGGCAGTATCCCTGGGCTTGGTTCTGTTTTATTTGTGCTCTGGCTACAAAATCCCACGGCTTCTGCGTGGTCTGCCCTAACCCCCTTTCCCCGGAAGCCTTGTTATTTTTGGAATGTGATTTTACCGAATGCAAGCTTTTTTGGCATTAGAGTCGAAATGACTGTATGTGCTGAATGCCAGGCTGACTCTTCCGCTGGCTGCCAGACATGCCCAGGAAAGTGTGCCCAGTGTTTCCTTTGGGGAGGGTCACAGGGCAGCAAGAGGTGACGTTCTCTGCGTTTTAGGGGCTGGGCACCTTCCAGGAAAATGGTAGGAGGAAGTTAAAAGTAAGCTGTGGGTTTGGGGGGTTAGGAGTTGCAGTTTGAGGTATGTTTGTGTGCTCTTAGAAGAGAATGCCACTTAGAAGAAGTGAAAACGCCCTTAGAAGGCTTCCAGAAGTCGAGCCCCAACCTGGTCATTGCCTCCCCCCGCAAGTGATTTCCAGTCACTTCATTTTTGTTTGCTGCTGCCGGTAGTGTGGAGAAAATATTACCCCTCTGACAAACGTGTATTCCTGGTACTTCATCCTCAAGATAAGTATCCCCTGCGCCTTTTCCACGACGCTTTGTAGGACAAGGAGTTGTCTGATTCCAAACCCTAGGACAGAGCCTGCCTCATGGTCACACTTAAGAATATTTAAGTGAATCCGCCTCCGTCCCCTTGAGTACTGAACTTGGGGGTCAGGAAACCTGGGTTTGAAGTGGTTTTATGACCTGAGGCAGTGTCAACCAGGAAATAATTCATTGAAAATTGAAGCAAACAGGCATTTTATTTGGGCAATGAGTTCTGCTAGTTGGGATACACCGTCTCAGGTAAAAACCTGACTTTGTGTCCCAAGGAAGAGAGACAGAGAAGGGGTGGGGTGAGAGAGGCCAGAGGCCACCAGGACAAGTCTCCTTAAGGTCTGTGATGCAGAACAGGGACGGAAACTAGGTGCCTGGGATTGGTTGGTTAACATGCAGATGAGGGATTGAATCAGCTCTTTCCAAAGTTAAGAGTGGGGCCAGTGCAGAGGTGATCCTGAGTGTAGTCCCCTTGAGGGCTTGGATCTGGCTGGAAGTTCCCAGTTTCTCCCATGAGGGTGGGGCTGAAGTGCGCTGTATGGCCTCCTGACCCTATTTTATTTTTAAAGTATTTATTTATTGGAGAGAGAGAGAGAGAGAGAGAGAGAGAGAGAATGCATGCATGAGCAGGAGAGGGGCAGAGAGGGAGAGAATCCCAGAATGCATGCATGAGCAGGAGAGGGGCAGAGAGGGAGAGAATCCCAGAATGCATGCATGAGCAGGAGAGGGGCAGAGAGGGAGAGAATCCCAGAATGCATGCATGAGCAGGAGAGGGGCAGAGAGGGAGAGAATCCCAGTCAGGCTCCAGATGATGACTGAGAGACCACAGCTTAGCCTGAGCTGATATCAAGAGTTGGATGCAAGCTACCGAGCCACCCAGGCCCCCTGCCCCGCCCTGCCCCTCTTCTCTTAGTTAGGCTTTCTTGCTCCGTCCTGAAGTCTTTCACACAAGTCACTGTGGACCGCGTGGAGAAACCGTACTGGGGTCTGTACCCACAGTGTGCGTTTCTGTCTAAACCAGTAGGGCAGGCGTCATTATCCCTAGTTTGTAGATGAGGAAAGAGACTCCAAGGGCTCGTTAACGTGCGTGGGTGACTCACTAGTACGCTGTGGGATCAGAGTATGAGCTCCGGTCTCTGTACCAAGTTAGTTCTTCAGTTCTCTTGACTTCACCTTTCTCATCTGTCAGAGGAAGATACTATTTCTCAGGTAATGTGATAATTTATGTGAAAATACTTAGCACTGTGCACAGCTTGTAAACACTAAGGAAAAATGTTTCCCCCTTCCAGTGTATTTAGGCCCCTGAATTCTCCCGAGCCTACCTGTGCCCTCTTTAACTTCTGCAGCTCCCATTTCTCACCTTGCCTAGGTGCTACCTTGTAGCAACCAAGCGTTTCTGACCTATTTGGAAAGGGACATGGGACATTGGAGATTCGTGGATTCCAGCAGCCATCTTCAAAATGGGTGGGTGGCAGTCCGTCCCATAAGCACATGCAACTGGCGAGGCATGCCAGCCCTGTCCCCCCCCCGCCCCGGGCCAGGAAACCCAAAGCCACTACTGCGAGGCGCTGGCCTGTGGGGCACCAACAATAGAACGGATTTGGGGGCCCATCCTTGCCCCAGCAGGGGGAAAAGCACAGCTCGTAAAAGGTCAGCAGCCCAATTATTAAGAGCTCACAGATCACTAAGCTGCATGTACACACAGCAAGACAGAGGCTGTTTGCCTAAAATCTTAGGGGAGCCTCATCCCCTTTCCGCTGCCTCTCCTGGAAGCCTGGATCTTGGCCAGGCACTGCAGGCTATCAGTCACCTCCCGCTTGCCTGGAATGTCAGTAAGATCCCAGGACGGGAAGGAAGGAGTCGCTCCTCTTGTTTCCGGGAGAGGCGTCCAGAATAGACAGGCTCAGGGAGAGGTCCGGCAGCTGAGTCGCTGCCACCACCACCCACAGCCTGACACTGGAGGTGCCCTGTGGGTTGGGGTGGGGATGCCAGGGAGGCACTGGCCCAGAGTAGGGAGTGGGTGCAGGTGCATGTACACACCTGCGCATGCACACGTGTGCGTGCACACGCACCACACACACACACCAGCTACCTTGCCTCAAGTCATCCCCAAATGGGCAGAAGGAGGCAGCGGCAGGTTTTGTTTAGAGGATTTGGCAGTACAGACACACCACTGATTGCTGAAGAATCAGATACCCAGGCCCTTGGGTCACATTGAAGAAGGGACTGAGGTCGGGGGAGAGACCCTCAGGTTCTCCTTTGGTCCAGAAGGGGGAAAATGGCCCTAGTACAGTCGGATGAGGACCATTGAGGACAGCAGGACTGGTAGGCAAAATTGGGAGCGTCCTGGGACTACAGTGTTTGGGAGGACACCTCCAGGTCAGGAAGCCTTGGGGTAGGCGGCTGAGAAGGGAGAGGTGGGGTGGGTGGGGGCCGAGAGGGGCAAGGCGGGGCTTCTGGATTCAGCGGGGGTTGGATCTTCTGCATGAGCACCACAAGGTGGCAGGATCTGCCTGACAACCACTTTGTCCCTTGCCATCTCACTGTGCCTGGCCTTAGGCCACTGCCTGGGAGCGGCTCCTTGCCCAGGCTCTGCAGAACCCCAGTGCCTGGTCTCCTGGGGTCAGGGGGGTAGCCTGAGGCCATGTGCCCTGGCGTCAGGGGCATAGGCTGAAGCTGACCTGCAGCCAGCCAGCACAGGTGTGGGGCATGTTCTCCCACTCTGCCTCCGTGGATTCTCCTGTCACCCCTGCATGGTAGCTTGTGTTCTCCCCAAGTTTTGATCCACAGAAAAGCCTGGGGGAGGTGAAGAGACACTCTGAAAGTCTCCTAGCCAATGTGTGGTGAAGCCAAGATCGAACCCCCAGCCACCTACTACCCCATGCTGTCTAGACAACTACTTTTGCATCATCTAGCTCTCACACCTGACTGCTGCAGGCCCATGGAACCCTGGAAAGGTCTGAACTGGTGCAGTTTGGGAGAATATGGGAAGGATTTGGAGTTGAGAAAAATGAGACTGCAGAGGTTAAAGCCATTGAACTTGGAGAAGGACAAGAGTCGTGGTCTTCAAGTATGCATGCTGCTTCTACAAGGGAAGGCGATCAGTCTCCTTTGGATTGGAGGTGGTGAGCTTGCAGTGCAGCAGGAGGAGTTTTGGGGAGACCACAGCATGAGAAGAGGCCCTTAGTAAACATCAAAGTGAATTCCTGAAACATTCCAGTGACCGTTCAACAAATATTTGTGGAGGAGGTGGTCTGACTGCCAAGCCCTTGGAATAAAGTGTTGATCAAAATACTCTCGGCCAGTGTTTTCTCGATGGTTTAGTGCTGACGGTGGGGGCAGGAAACTCCCATCCACCAGCGAAGGGAAACTGCCATGGAAATGAGTGGTTTGCACCCAGCCTGGTCTGGGGGCTCAAGAAGGGCGTCCTGGACCTGAGTGGCTGACCTGAGGCCTGAAGAATAAGGAAGGACACGTGGGCCAGGGTAGGGAAGGGAGTAGCGAGCAGGTGCTCACGGAGGCCCGAAAGTCCCGTGGGGCTGGAGGGCCGTGCATGTGGGAATTCTTTTTTACAGTGCTTACAGACGGCCTAAGAGTTGTTTTCTCTGAAGGATGTTCATTCCTTCCATCCCGCCAGCCAGCAGAATGGGTCCATGATCTCTTCTTACAGTGAAGCCACATCCTTCCTGGGGGCTGGAACTCTAAGGTCAGTGCACAAATAAGGGACAAAGTTCCCATGGAACAATCCTTTAGAAAGAGGTCACATTGGGGGAATCCAACACAGCTCATGTTTCTTCCAGTGACGGAACCAGTCATGGTTGATCTGGTTGACCTTAAGATTGCCCAATGGCTTGGATTTAGCGGCTCGGTTATATAAAATACTAGGACTCCCATACCTGTAGCCAAGGGGAAATTTAGTCAGGTGTGTGTCTCCCAAGGAAAGGCGGCATTTGGGGCAATTTGAAAGAACATGAAGGGGATTGCGACTCACATGCAGTCACCAGGAGGTGCTCCCACAATGCTAGGCATTCAGGATCCACGGTGGAATTTCGTCACCCATCTAAGGCTCACTCCAGAGCAGAAGCCTGTGGGAGCAGTGAGTGGAAATGCCCATGTTCTTTACAGATTTATTAGTCTCCCCTTGAAGAATCCCTAAATAGCGGTTTTAATTCTTAAAAATCAAAGGTGCATATGATGTGATTCTATCGCATTTATTTGGTCCCCACTTGTTTCGGTAGCTTCCCGCACCCTCTCCTGGGTAGTGAGTAATTCTCGAGCAATGAAGCTTGTGTTTTAACTCAGACCCCAAAGAGGGTTGGCCTTAAAGGTGACAAATTAGCACTTTTTTCCCGCTTTTATTTTTAAGAAGAGCGATCTGGGTTTTGGAAACGTTCTTAAGCCAGTGATGGGCGTGCTTAAGTGATTAAGGTAATTCTGGCCTCAGCCTGTAAGTCAGAGTGGCCGTAGTGATGATTGTAGATTTTAGGTGACGCACCCACTGGCTGAAAGCAGACCCCAACGCTTCACTGAGCTGCGGCTGCATCAATAAAATAAGGATTTTTTTTTTTTTGCTAAAAAAAATGACATGTCGTATAGTCCCACCTCGTCTACATCCTTCTCTGAACACCATCCTCTTAACCTTCTTGAGTGCATACAAGACAAAGAAAAGTTTTGCCTGCATATCCGTTCCCAACAAAGGCGCACGGCCCCATTTCCTCCCGCGTCCACGGAGAACATTTCTGCGCACTTCCTTCCTCCTTCCCACCCCCACTTCTCACCAGTCTCCCGCACAGCTGCACACACCACACCCTTGAACATCATGCCGCACGGCTTTGAGGATTCACGTCACACACACACACAGCTTTGAGTGTTCACAGCACAAACACACGGGCGCGCGCCTCAAGAGCATTAAATATTCTTATCACACATACACATTCCCTTGAATGTTCACATCACACACACCCTTGGATGCTTGCTCCTGTCACACATTTATACAAACCCTTGAGATCCATCTGACGCACACAAACCCTCTAGCAGTCACACTAAAACGCACACACATTCTGTGCACACGCACACACACACCTTGGGAACTGATAACGCACGTGCACGTTTTCGAGCCTTCACCTCACACACAGACTTGAGCATTCAACTCACATGCTCGTGCACGTCATTTGCCTGTTGCTCTCAGATCTGCTTCTCACCCTTTCCCTGCTGTGCTCTACAGTGTGTGGGGGGGGGGCGCGCGCGCGCACCCGTGCACGCGCACATGTGCGCATGTGCATTGAGGCGGGTGCTGCCCCCTGAAAACTGCATCTTCCAAGCCTTTTTGCCACTGGGTTCCAGTTGGGTTTGTCCAGTACTGGTACTGGTGAGAGATGGCAGGGTGAAGGGGGAGGGCCAGGTATTTCTCCAAATTCTTTGCCTAGGTGGTATTCCCAGCATCTCCTCGGTGAACTCCCTTCCACTAGCAGCTTCCTTCTTGATCCCAGTTCCTGCAGGATGGCCAAGACTCCAGAGAGCTCTGCATCCTTCCCATGTCCCTCCACTCCTCTCTGGGTGGCTTCACCCTCCCCTGTTTCTGTTCAGCCTTTCCAAACACTTTCGTCAGTAGTTCCCTGTATTAGATTCCCTCTTCTGAGCTACCTGGCACGGGCGACGTTTCCCTATCTGGACCCAACTGCTGCTCGGGTGATGCCCACACTTCAGGATTTTCTCTTCCCTGGCCAACAGATTCTCTTCTAACTGCGCCCAGATCTTTGTTGGAGCCAGTCCTGGCACGGAGCAGGTTTGAATGAATGAGCATGGCGGCCCCTCCTCCCTGTTCCAGGATTTCTTTGGGGGGACAGAGCTTGTTGTATCCCTGAACTAAGTGGCTCGGGGTCATCTTCAGCCCTCCCTGGATGGATCACGAGTGATGGCAGTGAGCCCAGCCTCATGGGATCCAGGTCCTCTTGGCCGGCGCCCGTTTGGAGAGTGGAGAGTGAACAGCCCTTGGCTTGAGTCGTGGGATCTTTCAGGGAGCCTAGTGTGTAACCAGATTTTGCATCAGCAGGCTAGACAGAGTTTCAGAGACAAGGGGACGCTCAGTGCCCGAGATAAATAGGAGAGAATGGAGGTGTCTCTCTCTCCCTAATGGTTTGGGTGCACCGGCCCCCAAGTCTCTATTCCTAGTTCTGAAACTGACCGGGGCAAGCTGTTCTTTGTTTTAGCTTCCTTGCTTATGGAAGCATGAGGGACCGCTACCCATCACTTATTCCTGTCTACAATTGTCTAAAGAACTTCCTGACCGTGAGTAAGTAATATGTCCCCATGCAAACCTCGACGTTCTCATCTGCAACATCAGGAGGTTGGATTCACAATGCTGGTGGGGTTATCACAGGCTGGGTGTTGGGGATCACGGTGGGTGGGTCCCAGGCAGTACACGTTCTGGCCACAGGGAGGCTCTCCACACAAGTGCATCCACAGCCCGGGGACTCTCCGGGCCAGAAGCCCGCGGTGTCCTTCCGCAGAGCCTCCCTGCATGCGAGAGAGTGCCTCTGAGTAGCCATCTGCCTGTTGCAAATTGACTTAAAGCGCCGAAGACCAGTGCAAACATGCCATGATATGGGGAGGCAGAAGTCACCAACTAAGGCTTTAACATGTTTGAGTGAGCTCATAAGGATTAGGCAGAATCACAGAGAGTTTGTGGGAACTCAGGGGAGGGAAAATTTGAGAGGGAAGACGGAGCCAGGGAGAAAAGTCACAACGTCAGCATCCAAACACTTTCACAGGTATTTGATTCAATTGAACATATTTTTACTTTGAGCAGACTACATCCTCTGGCGCCCAGTGTCCAACGATTATGTGGACTTTACAGCGGGCCTGAGGAAGGCAGGGCCATGTCAATATCCCTCATTGACAGACCAGGGGAGGTGAAGTGACATGACCCTTGTCACACACCTAGTAAGTGGCAGAGCTGGGGCTTAAGTCCAAGTCCTCGTGAGCCGCGAGGGACACCCCTGGGAACTGGGCACTGTCAATAGGACAGTCATGTGCCTCAGGGCAGCCTCGAGTGGTTCTATCTGAGGAGCAGCTCCTGACAGGTGACAGGAGGCGGCGCTGGCTGGATTCTCACCCAGCAGTGGGCGGAGCCAGTGAGCTCCTTTACGTTTAGGGTCATGAGGCCCAGAGAGGGAGTCTCTTGTCTTGGGCCTCACACAGAGCCAGTGGCAAAGGCGAGAGACCCCTGGGGCTTTTGTTTAGACACCGTGTGGAGTCTGCCAGGCCTCAGCATGAGATCTAGTACCTTCTGGAAGCCTCTGAGAACCTAGGGTCCTCCCTTCTTATCTTCAAATTCCAGGCTCTGAGGAGCCAGCGTGACCATGGTGATGGGCTGTCCTCAGCCCCCTGGCAGGGCTCCTTGGCCTTTGGGACCCCCTCCCAGGAGAGCAGGGTCTACCCAGTACACCAGGGCCTGTGGAGGTAGAGAGGAGCCAGGCTCATTGCTCTGCACAGCTTTCCCTGGGATTACAAGATAAGGCATATGAAGGAACATTAGCTCATCCAAGTTTATGGATTTTGTGGAAATTAAATTGTAGTAATCTCCCTGGCCATCTGGTCTTGGCACCGTTAGCCAGAATTCCCAGAAACCTTCTCAGGCCCCCTTGCAGGGCTGGGGGCAGAGCTGGACAAGATTGTCGTGCCCAGGGCCAGGCCAGGACTGTCCAAGGGCTCTGGATGGCTCTCTGCACCCAGTCCCTGAGTGGGCAAGGCAGGGACGGGGCAGCTGGAGCTCCCGCAGGGATGTGGATACCCGTTCGTTACCTGTAACACAGCGTCACAGGAAATGTCCAGCTGTTTGTGCAATGGAAACTCAATCTGTCATTTTAGAAGGGATCACTGGGCACATTTCTGGGGTTGGGGAGGCAGGAGGGTTTTTTTTTTTCTCAATTAGATGCAGACATCTCCTGGCCTCTTTAAGAGCTGAAGCCTGAGGAGTGGAGCGTGCTTCTGGAGGCCTGGGCTTTCCCTGCCTGTGAGGAATGGGAAGTCAGATTTTCTAGAGCTCGTAATTGGGGCCGTGTTTCCATGGTTGACAGAAAGCCCAGGGCCCACTGGAGCTTCTGAGGGAGGGGGAAGGAGGGCCTGTCACGTACAGGTGAAGCTATGGACTCTGGCTCCAAACAGCCAGGTTTGAGTTCAGCTCTGTTCCGCTCAGTAGCTGAGCGGCGCTGGGCAAGTCGTTTGGCCTCTCTGCACCTCCGGTCCTCATCTGCAAAATGGGAATCGAAGTAAAACATACCCATGGAGTTGTTGTGAGGATTAAGTGGAAGTATGCACTTAAAGCACTTAGAATATTGCCTGGCACCAGGGTCCGTGAGTCCAGAGACTGTCCCGAGTGTGGGATTGTAGCTGATACTTAGTCCCAGCACTGTGCTGGCCAACAGGTGTTCGGGGGGGTGGGTGGTGGGTGGGGAGTGCTGTTTTGTAGTACTTGGTGATTTCCGTGGTGTAAGCACTCCCACTGTGGGTGGTTTTGAGCAGCCACTGGGGTGTCACTGAATGGAGAATTGGGAAGAGGTGACCCTGTCTGGCTCTCCAGAGTTGATGGGATGTTACAGGATGGCCCCGGCCGGCTGCCACTGGTGTGATAAGCCTGCTTAGTAAATACTAGAAAATCTTCATACTGGCTGGGAAGTAGACACTGCCGCACGAGGCCTCCTGATCTGCTAGCCCTGGCCTCTCCCCCATGCTCCTCCCAGACCTCCCACAGGCCCATTAACTAAAAGGGCTCCCATGATTTGGCCACAATCTGTTCTGCTAGGTCAAGCCAGGGCTAGACCAGTTGGCGAATTACTCACATCTCACAAGTCTACCACCAAGAGGTGCCAGGCCAGTGGGCTGAGCGACCCTGGCATGTGGACTTGATGTCGGGGCCACCACCGTCTTTCTCGTCGGACTTCCTTCCCATGGTATTCCCAGCACACCCACTAGACAAAGACTGAGCTCTGTGTCCGGAGGTTGAACTGGGCACCACGGAGTGTGCGTTTCTCTTAAAACAGAGTTTGCACGTGATTTGCTTAAATGTTTAAAAACCGCAGTCCATACGAACTGTGTCACCAGGTCGGAATGCAAATAGTGTCACATTTCTTTAATTTCTCCAATTAATTGCTTGAGCAGTCTTTATTATTCAGAAGTTCAGGATCTCTCTTTTGAAGCTTCCTGTCTCCATTGAATTGTTGGCTCCGTATGAAGGAAATCCCAGGCAGAAAGACAACTAGAGTCTGAGGAGCCTGCTGGGTGGGTGGTGGCTGTGATGCCCTCATCCAGGGTTCCCCTCCTGACCTGTGTCCTAAGGTGCTTGGATCTGGCCCAGCGGGTAGTGGAAACGGGTATGACGTGTTGGGGATGTGCAGCAGAGAGAGGCGGGGCCTGTGGGGAAGTGGCTCCCGCGCTCCCTCAACCAACTGTGGCCACATGTGGGCTCTGTGTTGTCAGATTTTGAGGTGCTTTCCAAAGAAACAAGATATATGTCGGGTTTTATTTTTGAGACATAGTTTATGTCCAATCAAGTGCACAATGTTTGTGATGAATTTCGTACTTTTTAATTTTTTCGTAATGATAAGTATACTCTTTTATCCCCATCATCTATTTCAGCTGTCCCCTCCCACCTCCCCTCTGGTGACCATCAGTTTGTCCCCTAGTAAGTCTATTTCTTGGTTTGTCTCTCTTATGTTTCTTCTTTGCTTATGTGTTTTGTTTCCTAAATTCCACATATGAGCTATTTTGCTTTGCATAGTACTCTGTAGCCCCGTCCATGTTGCTGCAAATGGCAAGATTTCATTCTTATTCATGGCTGTGTAATATTCCATTGTGTATAGATACCACATCTTCAATGTTGGAGAATCAGCAAGGGATCCCTTGGATCTACCCAATGCACAGTCCTATATTAAGACCTTTGTTTCAATCCTATTTTTTTCTTTTATAGTTTATTGTTAAGTTGGTTCCCATGTAACACCCAGTGCTCATCCCAACAAGGGCCCTCCTCCATGCCCATCCCCCCTCCCTCCTCCCCCACCCCCATCAGCCCTCAGTTTGTTCTCAGTATTCAAGAGTCTCCCATGGTTTGCCTCCCTCCCTCTCCCCAACTATTTTTTCCCCTTCCCCTCCCCCATGGTCCTCTGTTACGTTTCTCTTGTTCCGCTTATGAGTGAAAATATACAGTATCTGTCCTTCTCCGCCTGACTTATTTCACTTAGCATAACACCCTCGAGTTCTGTCCATGTTGCTCCAAATGGACAGATTTCATTCTTTCTCATTGCCATGTAGTACTCCATTGTATAGATAAACCACATCTTCTTGATCCATTCATCAGTTGATGGACATTTAGGCTCTTTCCATGATTTGGCTATTGTTGACAGTGCTGCTATGAACATTGGGGTGCATGTGCCCCTATGCCTCAGCACTGATACCACATCTTCTTTATTCATCCATCTATCAGTGGACCTTTGGACAGCTTCCTTAGTTTGGCTGTTGTAAATAATGCTGCAATAAACAGAGGGGTGCATGTATCCCTTTGAATGAATGCTTCTGTATTTTTTGGGTAAATACCCAGCAGTGTGGTTACTGGATCATAGAGTAGTTCTATTTTTAATGTTTTGAGGACCCTCCATACTGTTTTCCAGAGTGGCTGCACCCGTTTGCATTCCCACCAACAGTGCACAAGGGTTCCTTTCTCCCCACATCCTCACCAACACCTGTTGTCTCTTGTGTTGTAGATTTTAGCCATTATGGCAGGTGTGGGGTGATATCTCTTTGTGGTTTTGATTTGCATCTCCCTGATGATGAGTCATGCTGAGCATGTTTTCAGGCGTCTGTTGCCTACCTGGATGTCTTCTTTGGAGAAATGTCTGTTCATGTCTTCTGACCATTTTTAAATTGAACTATTTGGGTTTTTGGTGCTGAGTTTCAGGTATCACCTTTAGGTCTTTAATCCATTTTGGATTTATTTCTGTGTATGGTGAAAGAAAGTCATCCAGTTTCATTCTTTTGCATGTGGCTGTCCGGTTTTCCCAATGCCATTTGTTGAAGAGATGGTTTTTTTTCCCCTAAAATGCACAAATTTTAATGAATTCTTACATATGTATACATTTTACATTTGTAACCACCATCCGTATAAAGATAGGGAACATTTCCATCTCTCAGAAAGTTCTCTTCTGCTCCTTTCCAAGTCAGTAGTTTTCTATTCCCTACCAAAGGTAACCACTGACTTCTATATCCATAAGTTAGTTTCTGTCTTACATTGAACTTCCTACGAATAAAATCTGCGGGGGACCAGCCCACGCACCACTGTCTAAGGGTCTCTGAGTAGGGGGTTGGTGTCGGCGCAGTATCTATAAGAAAGAACACAGACAACGTGAATGGTGGAAGGGACCACACTTTACTGTGATGCTGAGTGTCTTATATACCATAGGTGATTACATCACTCTTTTAATGATTACATTGTTTGTAACTTCTTAAGATTCGGGGTAAGAATCACATGTTCCAGAAAAGATTATTACTTTCACGGAAGAGAGAACAGAAAATAAAAAACAGGAACGAGGTACAATACAGAAGATCAAAAAACATACTTCATCACTCAAAATACATCAGCGGGGGTCTTGTTCTACGTATATAGTATAATATTAACCGAAGTTTGAGAAAAAGCTATTTTTCTTTTAAAAGTTTAAACAATAGCCTGTGGGTAAGGTGCCCCTGACCAGGGAGGGAGTTTCAATCAAAGAATCTTGCTCACATACTGAAACCATACTTAACAAAGAATATGGGTAACAGGGAAACTCGTTCCAGTCTCTGACCCATTCTGGTCAAGAGGTCAAGTGCGCATTTTCTTGAAAAAAGGAAAGCAGGGTCCCACGAGCCATGTGACACTGTACGCTCAGTCTCCCAGGAGAGTGACTCAATCCTGATCCTCAACCGAGGGACCCCACTGCACCAGGGTCGCACTTTCCAGACAACCTGGAGATACGCGCGTTCCTCTTGGTGACTTACAGCGGCATCTCAACAGACCTTTTGGCTGGATGGGCCCCTACAAAAGTCCTAACAGTATGTGGCTTCTCAGTATAATACTTTTGAGATTGTCCATCTTGCATGTTATCAGTAGTTCATTCCTTTTATTGCTGGGTAGTACCAAATGCCATATTTTATTTATTCATGCTCTTACTGAGGGGTATTTGGATTGTTTTTACTTCTTGCTCATTGTGAATACAACTGCTTATGAACCTTCATGTGTAAGTCTTTTTTCTAGACATTTTTTGCTAGGACATTAAATAGGTTTATGAAACTTTATTAGAAATGGACAGTTTTCCATGAAAGTTATGTCAATTTACATTCTCATTAGCAAAGTATGAGAGTTCTAGTGGCTCCACATTCTCACCAGCACTTTTGGCTCTTCCAGTGGGAGGATAGTCATGCCTCATTATGGTTTTCATTTGGATTTCCATGATGAATAATGATGTTGAGCACCTTTACATATATCTGTTGGCCACTCGGTGCTTTCTTTTAGGAAGTTCCTTTTCAATTCCCTTTCCTCTTTTGTAAATTGGGGTGACTTATTATTATGTTATATATGTGTATATATATATTTTAGTATGTATTATATACATATTTTTATCTATTCTTTATATATTTTGAATACAAGTCTTTTATCAGATATGTGTGCTGTGAATATTTTCTCCCAGTCTGTCACTTCTTCATAGTGTTATTATTTTGCTCCTTAAATGTTTGGTAGATCCCATCAGTAAAGGGACGCCTGTGTGGCTCAGTTGGTTGAATGACCAACTCCTGATTTCAACTCAGGTCATGTTCCCAGGGTCATAAGATCAAGCCCTGCATCAAACCTAGTGTTGGGCTTTGTGCTGAGTGTGGAGCCTGCTTAAGATTCTCTACCCCTCCGCTTTCTCTCCCTCTGCCCTCCTGACCAGCTTGCACTCTCTCTCTCCCTAAAAAAAAGAAAAGAAAAGAAAAGGAAAGAAAAGAACCCCTCAGTCATCTGTACCTGAAGTTTAATTTGTATAATGTTTTTAACTACAAATTCAACTAACAAATAGGGGATTTTCTTCTTTTTTCATGAACTTCATAAGGTGATATTTTCAAAGGATATTTTTTAGTTCTTCTAAATTATCAAATTTATTAACATAAAGTTCTTCATTGTATCTTCCGATTATCTTTTCAACATTTTTAGGATCTATCATAATACTCTCCTTTTTATTCCTAATATTAGTATTGTGTTTTTATCTCCTTTTTGGTAAGCATTAACCAACTTTATTAATTTTAAATAACACAAAATTTTTCTTTGTTGGACTTCTGTGTTATTTTCCTCTTTTCTATTTCATGGAAGTTTTGCTCTTTATTTTCTTTCTTCTACTTTGGGTTAAAGATTTTTTTTTTAGCTTCTTGAGGTAGAATCATTGGCCATTGATCTTTACATCTTCATTCTTTCCTGATAGATGCCTTTAAAGGTATACGTTCTCCTCTAAACGTTGCTTTAGCTGCATCCCACAGATTTTAGTATGCTGTATTTTCAGTTCAAACTATTTTCTCATTTCCTTGAAATTTCTCCTTTGATACTTGGAGTTGTTGTTATTGTGGTTGTAAAGAATGCTACTTAATTCCTATGTATTTAGAGATTTTTAGGTTTTACTTTGTTAACAATTTCTATTTTAATCCACTGCAGTCAAAGAACATACTCTGTATGATTTTAACCCTTTGGGATTTATCGAAACTTAATTTATGTCCCAGCATATGGTTATTTTGGTGACTATTCCATATGAATTTAACAAAAGCTATATTCTATACTGTTGAATATTGTCTTCTGGGATATTCATTAGGTCAAGTAGTTGAGAATATTCTCAAAGCTTTATACTTCCTGACTTTTTGACTAGTTATCCTATTAAAATCTTAATCTGTGATTGTGAATTTGTTTATTCCTCCTTTTATTTATGTGAGTTTTTGCTTCACATATTTTGAAGCTCTCTTATTAGGTGCACATGCATTTATGACTGGCAGGTCTAAGTGGTAAATGGGCACTTTTATCTTTTTTTTTTTTCAACATTTATTTATTTTTTGAGAGACAGAGAGAGACAGATCATGAGCAGGGAATGAGCAGACAGAGAGGGAGACACAGAATCCGAAGCAGCTCCAGGCTCTGAGCTGTCAGCACAGGGCCCGACGTGGGGCTCGGACCCACGAACCGTGAGATCATGACCTGAGCTGAAGTTGGACGCTCAACCGACTGAGCCACCCAGGCGCCCCTGGGCACTTTTATCATTATAAAATGTTCCTAATACTCCTAGTGATACTCCGTGTCTTTAAATCTATGGGTCTGACATGAATACAACGACACCAGCTTTCTTCTGACTAACCTCTATCTGGTATGTCTTTTTTCATCCTTTTACTTTCAAACTATGTCCTTATAATTAAAGTTTGTCTCTTGCAAATAGCATAATTTGAGCTTGGTTCTTTATCTAGACATTCTTTTTTTTTTAATTAAAGTGTTTCATGTGTTTACATTTTGTATAATTAAGGATATGCCTAGCTTTAAGTTTGCCCTTTTAATATGTGTACAATTTCTTTCTTACATATTTGTTCCTCATTTTCAGCCTTCTTTTGAATTAATTAAGCATTTTAAATTTTTTAAAATGTTTTTATTTATTATTGAGACAGAGAGAAACAGAGCATGAGCAGGGGAGGGGCAGAGAGAGAGGGAGACACAGAATTGGAAGCAGGCTCCAGGCTCTGAGCTGTCAGCACAGAGCCCGACGCAGGGCTCGAACCCACAAACTGTGAGATCATGACCTGACCCGAAGTTGGACGCTTAACCAACTGAGCCACCCAGGCGCCCCTCAAGCATTTTTTAACTATTCCATTTTATTCTTTTTTGGCTTTTAAACTGTACTTTCTTATATTACTTTAAATGGCTATTGTAGAAATCATAATCATCCTTAATTCTTCATATTTAATGATATATGTAATTAGTATTATTACATTTAACAACATAAGACTCTTAGAAAGTATGATTCCTTTTACTTTGTCTCCCACCATTTGTGCTATTTTTTCTTTTTTTTAATGTGTATTTTATTTTTGAGAAGGAAAGAAACAGTGTGAGCAGGGAATGGGCAGAGAGAGAGGGAGACACAGAATCCGAAGCAGGCTCCAGGCTCTGAGCTGTCAGCAGAGTCCAACGCGGGACTCGAACTCACAAATCATGAGATCCCAACCTGAGCCAAAGTTGGGCACTTAACCCACTGAGCCACACAGGTGCCCCTGTGCTATTTTTCATGTATTTAACACCTGGACATGATATAAACCCCACAATTCAGTGCTATTATTTCTTTGCTCTAAATAGTCATATATATATAAAATCATATAATATATGATTGCCAATTTTTACCCTTTTTTTATACTCTTTATTCCTTCCTGAAGATCTGGGCCTCCATCTGTTTCTCAGCCTGAAGAGCGTCCTTTAGTATTTTTTTTAGTGCAATCTGCTGGTGATGAATATTCTCTTTTGTTTTTCTGAAAATGGCTTTATTTTGCTTTCATTTTTGAATAATGTTTTCACAGCATATAGAATTATAGATTGACCATTTTTTCTCATAGTGTCTAAACAATGGTATCCTATTATTTTCTCCATTTCATTGTTTGCTATAAACAGTGTTTACATTGTTGAGACATTTGCTGTAAATCTTATGGTTATTCCTTTAAATTTAATGTTCCTCTTTTCTATGGCTGATTTAAAATTTTCTCTCATTTTTGTTTTTCAGTGGGTTTACTATAACTTGCTTAGTGGTACTATTTGTATTTACTCTCTTTGGGATTCGTTAAGCTTCTTGGATTTGTGGGTTGGTATGTATCATAAAATTTGGAAAATTCTGGCCATAATTTCTTCAAATATTTTGCTCCAATTTTCTCTTTCCACTTCTTTTTGTATAATTGTATTTATATACACTGTCTTTTTCTTTTTTCCCTGTAGCACTCTGATGCTATATTCATTAAAAAAATTTTTTTTCTTTGTGCTTCAGTTTTGTAATTTTTCTCATCGACCTATTTGTGAGTTTACTGATCCTTTTCTCTACTTTATCCAGTGAAGTGATTTCTTCATTTCACATATATATATCTTTTTTAGGTCTGAAATTTCTATTCGATTCTTATTTGGAGTTTCTGTTTCCCTCATGAAATTCTCCATCTTATTACCCAATATATCTATACTTTCCACTTATTTCTTAAAATGTTTATATAAATTCTTGTCTGTTAATTTCATTATCTAGGTCATCTATAGGTCTGCTTCTATTGACCATTTTTCTCTTGCTGAGAGTTGTCGTTCTTTTGTGTTCATTATAATTTTGGATCACAAACGAAGTATTATGTGTAAAAAGACAGTAGAAACTGAGGTAATTAATGTTTATCCCCAGAACCATGATGTCCTGTCTTCTCTCAGCAGTAACATAATGGTTTAATCACCATTGGTTTCAAATGCCTTGAGAAGGGGATGGTGTGTCTCCTTGGAAGCTAAATGGTAAATGATCATAAGATCTCTCTCTGATTTCCTTTCCTGCCTTCACATTTCACTCTGTGGGAGATTCTTGCTCTGCTCTCCAGCCCAGATCCTGTGCTGCCGTGCGCCTGGTAAACATCCCGTGGGGAAGGATTGGTGGGCAGCGAGTGCCATCGCTACGGAGGGCTCAGTCGGAATCCAATTTATCCTGCCAGGCCTAGGGTCGTTATGAGTTAATCTGATCTCCTCTTACTTCAGCCAAGTACCCCTATCTATTGCAGATTTGCTTCTCCGCCTGCCCACGTCCCCAAGAATAAAAGGAAACTAGTCTATGTTCACTTATTAAAGGCTTGTCTCTCTTTAGAATTTAGTTCATATAGATTTTTTTGCATCCTTAGCTCTTTGTTGGGTTGACAAGATATGATTTTATGGTTTACCTGATGTTTTCTCATTGTTACAGTAAGAGTAGTTGTCTTTCCTGACCTTCCCTATCTTAGCTAGAAGCCCAGACGATTGTTCCTTTAGTGTGAAATCATCTCATTTTCAAGGTAGCAAAAAAATTCCGATATTTTTAAAAAATGGTATGTAGGCTAACAGAAATACTTCTGTGAGCTAGACTACTTCTAGCCTATGTTTATAGCTCTAATCTAAAATTATTTATTGATTAAAAAATCATTGATGGAATAATTATAAATGACGATAATAGCCTATGTATTTCCCTAAAAAATGGTTTGAGGCTTTTGTTAAAAATCTATCATGCTTAAGTTCTTCATATCTTTCCCAAGTGTTAGGATAGTGGCAAGTGGTAGGAATTGGCTTGATAAATCTGCTTGTGCTATTGGTGCTTGTGATTGATAATGCTTCAGTCACTGAAATCCTTGGATCGCAGCAAGTGTTACCTTGAATTTTTTTTTTAATGTTTATTTATTTTTGAGAGACAGAGAAAGACAGAGAATGAATGAGAGAGGAGCAGAGAGAGACAGGAAGACACAGAATCTGAAGCAGGCTCCAGGTTTTGAGCTGTCAGCACAGAGCCTGACGTGGGGCTTGAACTCACCACTCGTGAGATCATGACCTGAGCCGAAGTCAGATGCTTAATGGACTGAGCCTCAGGCACCCCAAGAATTATTTTGAATACAAACAGGATGGGTTCTCTTGGAGTGGAAAGGAAAAGGAACTGAGGTTGCTGGGTGTGTGTGTGTGTGTGTGTGTGTGTGTGTGTCTGTGTGTCTGTGTGTGTGTTGGTGGGAACCACTGGAGAAGCTAATTAGCTGGGTTGAGCTATCCAGATCACCAAGTTCACTGTGGTGTACAATCCCACGGACCTGGACAGAATGCAAGGCCACCCTTTCCATGAGTCCAGGGAAGTCAGGAAGTCTGTCTGAAGGACCCAAAGGGTAGAGAATGGATCTAGGGGCAGGGCCTGATAGGAAGTGAGCCATAGCCAGTGTAACAAACATACTTCATTCTAGCAGATCTCACTTGCTATCAATAAAACCATATTATTTTTATCTTTCTCATTGTGAAAAGTTAATCTTATTTTTCTCAAATACAACTTTTTTTTTAAAGTAGACTCCACACTCAACATGGGGCTTGAACTCATGACCCTGAGATCAAGAGTCACTTGATCTACCAACTGAGCCAGCCTGGCCTCCTCAAATATAACTCTTAATGAGCTCAATGACCAAAGGTCTTGAAGGAGCATGGTATTCTCCACGATTTGAAGTTCTACCAGAAGTGTTTTCTTTTGGGCTTGTGATGATTGAGACCAACCCAGGGACCTGTCCTTTTGAATATGGAGGGCAACGGGGGGGGTCAGAGGTGAATAGTGCCTGAGTCCCTGTGACACTCATTGTTTGTCACACACTTCCTCTCCTGGGCCCAACCATGCTTATTATAGCTCAGGCTGCTACAACAAGATACCATAGACTGTGGAGCTTACACAGTAGGCATTGATTTCTCACAGTTCTGGAGGCTGGAAGTGCAAGTTCAAGGTGGTGGCAGATTTGGTTCTTGGTGAGGGGCCCTCTTCCTCGCCTGTAGATGGCAGCCTTCTCGCTGTGTCCTCGCAGGGTGGAGAGAAGACTCTCTGGTGTGTGTTTATCATGTGATCAGGGCACCAAGGCCACCATGGTGGCTCCATCCCCATGACCTCATCCACCCCTCCTTACCGCCCAAAGGTCTCACCTCCTCATGGCGTCACACTGGGAGTGAATTTGGAGAGGACATAAGCACTTTTTGTTTCGCCCATAACACTTACTGATACTTCTGTAAGGAACATCTCTTTGTCTAGCAGTTCTGCAGCGTCTTCTCCTCTGTTCCTCGTTTTCTTCTCTCCGCCCTGTGGCCTCTGCGCACCTTCACAGCCCCCGCCTCCTGTCAGCATAAGCACTTATTTCGCTGCTCCAAAGTTGTAGAAGCCGTTACTCTGTGGGTGCTCAGAGCTCTTACATTTGGCTCGCCGTCTTTACCCTCCTTGAGAATTAACAACCTTCCATTATAAATGAATGCGCCAGCACACCAATTTTGATTAAGCAGATAAATGCTCGGAAACAATGCAATTCTTGTGCATATTTTTATGTACCACATTAAGAGGAAAAAAAGTGACTTGCCTGGCGAGGCACTTTGCAGAAATCCAAAGGTTAATTTCGGAGATTAGGTAAATACTCGGAAATGCGTACAGTTCTTACAAACACTTTTATATACAGTTCAAAATAGGTGACACATATTTAATATCAATGCTGTAAAAATTCTAAATTGAATTTGTAAGTATTAAGTCAACAAATGCACAGAAGCATACCAGTCCTTTCAAAGGCATTCGCCCACTGGAGAGACGTGTTTTCCAGGGGCTGGAGCCCTTGTTTTAAAAACGTGTGCTCAGCGGAATCTTGAGGAGACTTTATATGTCAATAAATGACGTTCATAACTTAGCCTTGCCCTGGCCCCAGCCTCAGTAGAGGCCTGAGGGGGTGGCAGGAGGTGGGGGCATTTAAGAGGGATCACTTAGGTCCCCTGGCATCACAGCGGTTGGCTGACGATTTATTGCCGTCCTCAGGCCAGAAGGCATGGCAGCAGGGGCTTCTCCAGATCCACAGGGAGGGAGGCCCTCGTGGCCAGCTTGGTGGGGGAAGTGGTTCATTGTGTCTGAATCTGTCTGGGCTGGGGCCGCAGGGACCCAAACTCTGGCCCTCGTGTCCTGTCCTTGCTACTCTGGGTGACCACACTGTGGACGGGAAAGAGCCCACACTTTAGGCTGAGAAATCCTGAGGTGAGGTCCTGCTCCGATACTCACCGGCTGGGCAAGTCACTTAGACTTGGCGAGTGTCCTAGCTTCACTGATCTTCAGTTTTCTCATCCAGAAAGAAAGGCCAGTAATGCCTGTTTTTTGTTTTTTTTTTTTTACCAGGTTTTTAGATAATGGATACAAGAGAGTTTGGAAATTATACAAAAGCTGCGGACAGTGCTAATGGCGAGTAGGTCCACTGCAGAGACTCAGTGCAGTTCAAGAAGCAGGTGTTAGGCACGACCGTTGACCAGGCGGACCCTGTATTATGCACTTCAGGTGCTAGAATGACGAGTAAGAATCAGCTCTGGGGAGGAGGCTACGGCTTGTCAAAAGGAGCAGTGAGGGGATTCTTGTCCGCGCGGATTTACATCTGCAGCAGAAGTGCACTGTTGGCTGCCTGTCCAGCTCGGGGAGCTTGCTTTAGCGGTCACAAGTTATTTGCTTCTCAAGCACCCATTCCCCAGTTTTCTTGTAATAGCCTTTCCCCCATTTTCCTCTGAGCTCTATTTCTCTCTTTTCCTCCCTGGAGTGGACTCTGTCCCCAGCCCCAGGAACGGAGCATCAGGCTCAGGCTTATATAATGAGTGCACTTCATTCCTCCGCTGACAGTGATCGCTTCAGGAACTGGCACATAACTGAAGGCAGGCCACTCAGAGCCGCCGAGATTGAACTCTAGGATTTTTATTTGTTTCAGTGCTGGGGAAGCAGACTCACGCTGTCTTGTAGGCCTTGAACCTGGAGGCATGTGGTGTTGGAGCCACTGTAGTCATCTTGGGGTACTGTCAGAAGAGCCCTTCTGAGAATGGGTCCTATCAGGGAAAGCAGAGATGAAGAACCAAAGTTTGGTGATACTCTCTGAGCACCTGGATCCAGCCATGCCTGAAGCTAGCACTACCTCTGAACTTTTCAGTTACATGTATTGCTAAATTCTCTTTTGGCTTCAGATAATTTGGGTGGGGGTTCTGTGCCTTGTGACAGAAAGGCCCCTAACTCACACCAGAATGCCATGAAGACTTGATAGTAGGCTCCCTGGAGACCCTATAGAGAAGAGCACACAAACCAAACATTTCACTTCATGTGTGCTTTCTACCAGTATAGCTCCTCCCTACACGTACCCCCACACCTGCTGAAGACCTGAGGCAGCATCGGGACCTTTTGTTCTAGCTTCACAGAGACACCATTGGTGTAAAACACTGTGTAAGGTCAAGGTGTACAATGTGGTGATCTGATCAGCACAGTGAGGTTAGATAGCCCGTCCTTCACCTAGCACACTTAACCTTGTGTTGTCGTGGGGGTGAGAGCACTGAGGATCACTTCCTCTCACTCACTTCCTCTATCAACTTCCAAGCATACAGTACAGTATTGTCAACGACCGTCACCATGCTGCCGGTTAGCCCCAGATCGGCCTCGTCTGACAGCAGGAAATGTGCACCCTCGGCCCGTGCCCATCTCCCCCGCTCCGTAGCCCCTGGCCACCACCATTCTGCTCTCTGTTTCCAAGGGTTTGGCTTTTTTGTAGATCTCACATATGAGTGAGAGTATGCACTGTTTGTCTTTCTCAGACACAGATCAGGACACCCCCAACCTCCGTCCATGTTGTGGTCAACGGGAGGATTTCCTTCTTTTTCCCGCTGACCGTATCTTTCCGCAGCAGGACACCCGTCCGCCGTTCAGCCACACGTTCTTGACGGAGATGCAGCCCCTTGCTCCCAGGTGGCACCGGGCCGGAAAACCCTGACCAGTTTACCGCCCTCTCCCCTCCCCCTTTTAACCAGTTCTGGGACCCGGCCTCGTGCAGGGACTCTTTACTAAGCAGGGGAAAGTGTGCACTGTCCTCCTTTCTACATACCACCCCTGTAACCCTGTCCAAGATGCCCCCCACCCGAGAAGCCGCAAAGGCAGACCATGGAGGTCATCCAGGCACAAAGCGAAGAAGGACCTTGTTGACCTTCACTTGGTGAGCTGGCTTCAGGGTCAGGACAGGCAGCCAGGGCTCTGCACTTCTAGTCCAGCCCTCCTGCCGCCACGGCGACTGGCTTTTTCCCCTTTACATGCTGTATTTTTACATCGTGACATCTCAGATGCTTTTAGATCAGTGTGGCGTGTACTGACATTTATGCTCCTGGGGAGCGGGCATGCTATTGTTTGCTTGGGTCAGGAAGCCACCTCTGACTTGGCATTCTGCTCACATAGGAGTGCAGCAGGAGTTCTGCTGATAGGCTGAGGATGGAGAGGTTATTTCTGGGCTACAGGCCCGGGTGGACCAAACGTCAGGCCGGTCACCGGGGGACAAGGATTGGGTCTGTGTGAAGTGTGGGTAGATGGCTCCGACGGGGTCCAGCTGAATTCCTCCCCTGCCATAGGGACTTCCTGCTTTGGACTCAGGGCTCCTCTCTGGGAAATGGGTCTGGTCGCTCTCATCCTTGTTGAGGTCAAGCTATCCCAGGAGATGGTGAGGATTTTGAGAGCTGGAGCCAGTCTGCCGTGGACATGCGAGTGGGTTTGGGTCTCTGCCCCTGTAACCTACTTATTCATCTCATGGGGCTCCTAGTCACTGGAAGGGGGAGCTCTTTGTTCTATGCAGTCTCTCTCCCTTGACCTTAACTGATTAGACCGGGGGCGGACACACGACCTGATGCGCTCACATCCGCTCTCAAGAATGTGGAATACACTTTGAGGGGCTGAGGTGATGAGCCGTGGGGCGCTGAGCGGGGGGTCCTGTGGAGCCCAAGCGTGAGTGGGCCTGGCCCGCGGATGCCCATGGAAAGTGCGCGTTGTGGGTGAGCCTGCACCATGGTGGCTGGACGAAACTGTTCTACAAAGAGAGCTGGACACGCCATCAAGACACCAGACACAGCAGACAGGGCGGGAGAGAGAAGCTCTGAATGGGGGAAGGAGTTTCCCGCTCCGGAGAGAAGGACCTTCACTTCCTGCTCAGTACCTCCTGCAGTTTTTTTTTTTTTAATTTTTTAATGGTTTATTTATTTTTGATACAGAGAGAGACAGAGCATGAGAGGGGGAGGGGCAGAGAGAGAAGCAGACACAGAACTGGAAGCAGGTCCAGGCCCTGAGCTAGCTGTCAGCACAGAGCCTGACGCGGGGCTCGAACCCACGAATGTGAGATCTGACCTGAGCCAAAGTCGGAGGCTTAACCGACTGAGCCACCCAGGCGCCCCTCCTGCAATTTTCTTGATCCTCCGTCAATAAAACCCTCTAGTAGTTGAGCCTATTTGAGGCATTTCTGTTCCTTGCAGCCAAATGCTCCCCGATGAGGACAGCGTCTCACACCTCCTGCGTTCCCACTCCTTGTAGCAAACCCCGCCTGCTTGCCAAATGCACATGTGCCCCTCCGTGTCCCGTGTGGCCATGATGGAGGAGTGTCAGTGGTCTGGTGGGCCCAACGCAGAGACCAGGGCGAAGACACAAATACTTCTTTGGGGCACCTGGGTGGCTCAGTGGGTTAGGCGTCCGGCTTTGGCTCAGGTCATAATCCCACGGTACGTGGGTTCGAGCCCTGCATCGGGCTCTGTGCTGACAGCTCAGAGCCTGGAACCTGCTTCAGATTCTGTGTCTCCCTCTCTTTTTGCCCCTCCCCTGCTCATGCTCGCTCGCTCTCTCTCTCTCTCTCTCTCTCTCAAAAATGAATAAAAAGTTAAACAAAAAAACCAAAATCCACAAATGCTTCTTCACTGGACAGAGGGTGCCGGGGAGGGATGAGCTGTGGATGTTTCCAGGATTTTCCTAAGGGAGGCTTGGCCTCGGACAGAGAGCAAACAGCTCTCGAGTTCTTTCCAGAGCCACGCGGGACTGGAGTGTTGCTGGTCTGCACGGTTCTTACTTATGCGTTTAGAGCCCCTCGGCGCCCCCTTCCTGTGACTGGAGTTCCTGCAGTTGCTCCCCAGCCCCCTTGGCTCCTCCTTGGTTTTGTCTCTATTCTTTGAGTCTCAATTGCACTGTCACTCTCTTTCCTCCTCTTCCTCCTCGTCTTTCTCCTTTTCTTTTGATGTTGAAACCTGCACACCTAGCAATCAAAGAGTCTGTAATACAAGGTGGCAGACGCTCTCTGCTTCAGCCCCGTGTCCTCGGGGCACATCCTACCACCTGATCTCCAGGAGCTGAGACCCAGCCCTCTCACAGGACTGTGACATTTGTCTCACGTCCCATTCCGTGCCCAGCGCGTGATAGGTGCCTAGGCAGCATTTGTGGAGCTGAATTTGGTATAATTGGATGCTCTTCTCCGGAGACTTAGGCAACCTGCGTGGGGGGAGCCGGAGAGCCTCAAGGCCTCGGGGGAGTAGAGATGAGAGGGCAGTGGCTTGGGAAGCAGGGCTGTGGTGGGAGGTGGAAGCAACGTGTTTTGTCCCGATAGTCCGACTGCTGCAGCAAAGAAGCTCAAGGTAGCAGCGTCTTAACACAGTGGAGGTTTAGTTTTTGCTCAGATCGCAGTGTTGGTGTGTGCCTGACGGGCGGCCTCCCGTGCAGAAATTCAAGCATGTAAACACCTTGCAGTTTGCAGTCCTGCCCTCCCCTAGGGCCTCAGAGTACCCTCTGCTGGGTGGGATGCTCACATCCACCTGATAGACGGGGAGAGAGAAGGAGAAGGAGGCAGGGAGGGAGAGACAGAGAGAGAGAGGGAGAGAGAGAGACTTATACGGGGCTCCTGTGGATCAGGCCTGGAAGTGTGTTATTTTTCACTGCTGATCACATTCCACTGGTGAGGCCAATAGATAAGGGATAAGCCACTGAAAAGAGGTTGCTACCCATAGTTGTCAAGAGGAGGGGGCACGCCACGCCGTGGGGACCACACCGGGATGCAGCAGGGTCAGCGAGGAGGCAGAGGGAGAATGCAAAGCCCTGATTATATTTTTCCTGAGGAGAAGGATGGCTGAGGCAGAGTAAGCTGTTTTAGGACTGGCTATTTTGAGTAATTTTAGGGGCTCCAGGTATTGGGGCTGCCCCTAGTTGTCTAACACCTGGCCCTGGGGTGACTGTGGCAGAGAAATCGTGTCCCACCCTGGAAGAGCGGAGAAAGTCAGGGCTCCGGGGCTCGGTTTGGACTGGTCAGTTTTCAGGTGACAGACATACTCTTGGGAGAGCTGCCTGTCTCTAGAAGCCTGCTGACTCTGGGACGGCAGCCTCCCCAGCGTCTATTAGCGCTCCAGATGCGGAAACTTCCGAATAAGGAGACCTGTTTCATTCAATGACAGTTAATCCTAAGGAAGGCGGGGAAATGTAATCGAGCTGTGTGCCCAGGAGAAGAGATCAGTTTGGGTGAGCACCCCGAGTGGCCACCCCAGCAGCCTAATGGAGTGGAGAGGGCTTCTGGTTTGGGCTAGAGGACTTGGACAGCGCTCCTCGCCCTGGGGCACGGGGCTGTGGGGGCCTGGGCCCGGCACTGTCTCCGGAAGACAGCGGTTCACCAGGGTCCAAAAGGGGGAAATAATCAGAGCTGCATTTCGGTGCAGATGTGAGAATCAAATACGATGTCACTTAAGATGCTTTTGGCAAACTCCAGGCCACTGGTCAAACGGTAACTTTTTTGGTGGTCTTTCCAAGTTTGGGGGGCCCACGGTGGCTCTGCGACCTGCAGCTCTGTGGTCTTTCACGCACAGGGCCCGCCCCCAGCCTGCTTGGGGTGGAGCCAGACACGGAGCTGGGACGACCCCCTACCCCGACCAAGCCCCAAGCAGGGGCTGAGGCTCTTTACAAGGATGGCTCCGGATTAACAGATGCGGCTGGGGGACTTCGTGCCACCGCCAGCTGGGAGCACAGGCGGCTCAACAGGAAAGACGGTGATTAGTGACTCCGCCAATGCTTTTTAAAACGGATTCTTCTCCCCATTTTAAATCAGTACATGCTCATTAAAGAAATAGGGTTAAATATAGAAGAAGACAAAGAGCAAGTGAGTAAAAGGCACTCACATCATTGGTAACGTTTCATTTCTGCTTTCCTCACCCCCCCCCCCCTTTTTGGTATTTTCCTACTTCAAAATGGCCTTTTATTTATATATTCTTAATCAGAAATTCATCTTGATCCATAGTATATACAAAATTCAACAGTTACAGAGGGTGTGCCTTGAAAAGGAAGTCCCCCTCGCCCAGTTCCCTTCCTGGAAGGCAACTCAGTTACCAGCCCCCTGTGTTTCCTCTTCAATAGTTTGCTCTTCCAAGTAACAAGAATATGTCTTAGCGAAGGCTCCACATCCGTTCAGGGAGCAGACTCATTCATTCAAAAGGCTGTATACTATTCATTTTATGGATTGTTTCATGATTTATTTAACTCGTCTGATATGGGAGGATATTTAGCTTGTTTTCAGTCTTCTGAATTTTTAACAATCCTGCAGCAAATACATATGTCATTTCACGCATGCATAAGCATATCCGTAGGGTAATTTTCTGCAACTGTAATGGCTGGGTTAATGACTCTGCACATTTTAGACATTAGGGTTTACTGCCTCCAGAAAGGTCACGTGCATAGAATGAACCTGTTAGTTGCTTCACACCCTTGCCAACAGTCTGTTATTAAGACTTTGTAAACTTGGTCAACCTCATAGGTAAAAATGGCATCTCGTTTAAATTTTCACATCTTGTTATGTTTAAAATCCATTCCACTTTAATAATTGGGAACTGTTTTCTCTCGTGCATATTTTCCTCCTGGAGTGTTGATCTTACTGATTTGTAGAAGCTCTTTGTATATTGAGGGGATTGGCCTTTTGTCTGTGATACATGTTGCAAATATTTCCCTCAGTTTTTACTCTTCTAATGACTCTTTTTCTCATAAAGAAAATTCTTATTTTTGTGAAGTTAATATAATAGTCTTTCCTGTCATAGTTTCTGAGTTTGTATCATACTTTGATAAAGGCCTTTCTTACTCCAAGAATGTAAAAGTTCTTCTTTGTGATTTTGTTTTATGCATGTGAACTTTTCTTCCATCAGGAGTTTATTTTGGTGTAAAGAATCGGTTGAGAGTAAACTCTTCTTTTCCAGGTAGAGACACAGTTTATCCCAATGCCAATTGTTAAATATGGTGTCTTTGCTCTACTGATTCAAAGTGTTATGTTGACTTGTGCTATATTTTTACCTGTATTTGGGTATGTTTCTGGAATCTAAATCTGTTTCACTGATGGATTCTCTAAAAGAATAGACTGAGGGAGGAGTGATCAGGGAAGGTCTAGGTAAGAGGATGACATTTCAGGAAAGGCTGGCAGGGCTGTTCTGGTGGAAGAAGCAGCACGTGCAAAGGGCCCTGAGGCAGGAAAAGACTCAGTTCACTGGAAGAACCAAAAGAGAGAAGCCTGAATGGGCTGGTCCTCAAGAGAAGCAGCACGTGGTACAAGATGGGGCTGGAGAGATGGGGAGGGCCCTGATTAGTCCCGATGGGCCATGTGAAAGCTTTGTACCTACCCTATGCAACTGGGAGGCTTTGAAGGGTCTTGAGTATGGGGGTGACATGATCTAGTTTATGCAGAAACGAAAATTTTGTTTAGTAAAAGGCTTGGGAGGTGCCTGGGTGGCTCAGTCAGTTAAGCCTCCAGCTTCGGCTCAGTTCAGATCTCACGCTCGTAGGTTCGAGCCCTGCGTCAGGCTCTGTGCTGACAGCTAGCTCAGAGCCTGGAGCCTGCTTCCGGTTCTGTGTCTCCTTCTCTCTCTGCCCCTCCCCCTCTCATGCTCTGTCTCTCTCTGTATGAAAAATAAATAAACCATTAAAAAAATAAAAATAAAAAATAGGCTTGGGGCACCGGGGTGGCTCAGTCAGTTAAGCATCCGACTTTGGCTCAGGTCACGGTTTCATGGTTCTTGAGGTCAAGCCCTGCCTCGGGCTCTCTGCTGTCAGTGCAGAGCCTGCTTCAGATCCTCTGATCCCTCTCTCTTTCTGCCCTTCCCCTGCTCGTCCTCTCTCTCTCTCTCAAAATAAACAAATAAACTTTAAAAAAAAAGGCTGAAGATGTTTGTTGAATGAATGAAGACAAGGTGTAAGGTTCATTATGTAAGGCTCTGAGGCGTGGGGGTGGGGAAGTGCCCATCTTTCTTTACTCTGGGGGTTTCTCACGTAGCCTCCAGGCCCTCCTGTCCTCTGCTCCATTGTGCTGAACACAGTGAGACCAGCATATTAGCCAGTAATTAGCTTTTAATTAGAAAAGCATGTCTTCGCCTCTACGAAGGGACAAATACCTTTAAAACTTGAATCGCTTTAATTGAATAAATCTTCTACCAGATAGTTTTGAAAATTCCAGTCCTTTCATTAGAAGCCCCATCGAGCAAAGCCATTTGAAAATGCTCGCTTAATATAGCAGTCACTGAGGCATCTTTCTGAATATATTGTTTTATCACAGGGGGTAATCCAACCCTTGGCCAGAACAACGCTCTTGCCCCGATGCTCAGGGCCCCCCCTGCAGCCCCAGACCAGCAGCAGCACCGCCGGGGAGGGGGGGATGCGCTGGCTGGAAATGCAGAGTCTCGGGCCCCACCCCAGACATCCAGAATCAGAATCTCCGGGATAGGGCCAGGAAGTTTGTGTTTGAAGAAACTGCCCCGGCAATTCCGAGGTACACTTGAGTCTATGTACAGAGCTCCAGCCTATTGGGTAGGTGGCCACAGGCAAAGGCATTCTCCCCGAGCACCTGTGATCATGTGTGCCCTCTACCACCAAGTGTGGAGGAAGTGCGGAATGCCAGGCACCTCCTAGGGACTGGGAATACAAGACAGCCCCCTGTCCTCTAGGAATTTAGTCCAAGAGAGAGGGCTTTTTTTGCCTCTTAGTTTTTTTTGTTTTTAAGAGTGTGAATTGAGTCACTTATGAGGGAAGTCCAGGATTCCGTGGAAGCGTAGACAGGCGTGGTGGAAGTGGGCATCTGTGGTTTTCTCACTTGACCTCAGAGCTCACTTTTGGGGGATAACTCCTTATGCTTTGGGGGAACCACGTTCTTCCCATCCTCAGTGTTTGTGTTTCAGAAAAAGCTGAGCCCGTGCTGGGCCCCCAGGGTGATTGAAGCTCACGAGTCCGGTCACAGGATTGCCGTAGCAACGGGCAAGGCTCCCCTCCAGGGCCCGTGAGAGGCAGTGAGCCCTCGGTGGACTTCCTGGACGGAGGCTTCTCTGCGCTGGACGTGAAGGTGAGTGGCTCCTGGGTCTAGAGCTGCTACAGCCCCCCAGTGACTCCGAGGGGAGCCTGTCTGAGAATTAAGACAACATGGGGCAGAACAGAGAGAGCCAGGTGAAGGGACGGCCACCCACGCGCTGGTGACATTGTTCAGGCCCTTGCAGCCCAGCTGGACCTGGAGCCATCAGATTGCGGAAGCCAGTTCGGACTGGGTTCTCACTGCCTCCAACTAAAAGAATGCTAATTTTCAATATCGGGACAAAATGATAATACAAGGGCTTAGCATTTGTTTCACGTGATGCTGAAATGCTAGTGTTAATACTGGTTCTTTAAAATCAAGTATTTAAAATTCATTTTTAAATAATCGGTGACACTAACACCTTAATACCTTTCAAATATAAACAGTGTATAAACAGATTACAAAACATCGACTGAAGGTATTAACTGAAGTGTGAACACAAAGCAAGCGTTATTGTTCCGCTCTCATTCTGGTACGCGGTATCGTCCCCCAGAGCCCCCACTGCTCCCTCCTGGTCCGTCTGGCCGCTCCCCCCTGGTCTCCTGTCGCCCCTGCGCGTGGCGCAGGCTGCCCTCTGCCGATAGTCCCATGTGCGGGCGCTGTCTCTCTTTGTTCTCTCTGACCCCTGTCCACACCCTTGTAAACAGCTCCTTTATTGAACTCTTCTCAGTTAGCTGCTTTGAGTTTGCCACAGGTTTCCTGATGCATGTCTCAACCCCAAAGCCAAAGCAGTGACTGAAGAGGGCGCCTGACTGGCTGGAGGAGAAGGTGACTGGGGAGGGCTTTCTGGGGGAGGAGCTACATGCACTGCTTTGGGGGAGCGAATGAGAATTAGGCAGGTAAATGGTGGTGCAGCGCCTCCCTCCAGACTGATCCCTGGACTCACTGCCTCCAGGAAGCCTTCCCTGATCTGCAGGAGTTGGGGAATGACAGGGAGGACATTCCAAACAGAAAGAGCAATACAGGAAGCCTAGGGAGACTCCACAGGGCTGAGAGCCAAGGTGTTTCTGAACATTCTGATGCTCTGGACGGAGGCCATGAGAATGGGGGAGGTGAGTAGGAGGCGGAAGAGGTAGGCAGAGCCCAGGACCCTACTTAGCCCAACATATGATGCTTCTCTAGTATCTGGCCAGGGCAAGGATGATAACGAGCACCCATGGGGTACGGATATCTTCTGCTTGGGTGTTTGAACAGTGCTCATACAAGATGGGAGTGGACCAGGTTGTGGTTGGCCCCTGGATTTCCCCAAAGCTCAGGGAGACCTTGGGGGGACCCTTCATCCAGAAGAGTCTTCTCACCAGGAGGAAAGGGCAGGGAACCCTTTCGGCTCTGACCCAAGGGCTTGGCCAGTGAGCTCAGGAGATGTTTCTTGACGGCATAACGTGCCACTGAATATACACTCGGGAAAGAAACAGCTAAGGCTGGGGGAGAGACGGGAGCCTAGTTGGGAGACTCCCATCAGCAAACTGTGCCAGGAAAAACAAAGTCCTCCCGCGGGACAGTGGTTAATTAATGGCCTTGAAGGGTGGACTCTGGCTGTGTGCTCAGACACAGTGCCGAGCTTGGTTGCTGACGGCTTCCCAGGACAACCAGTGACTGTCCTCAGCTGGGCAAGGAGGTGGAGGCCCGGCCGACCTGAGAATTGGAGGGGCCCTGACCCCTCCAGGACGCCCGCCCCCACGCACCCTAAACCCGAAGACAAACAGTGTGAATGCTCAGGTGTGCTCACCCGAGAGACTCAGGGACACCCCAGGGGACTTCTCTTTGACATGTGCGAGGCGGCCAGTCCCATTAAAACTTGTGATGGGGCCGGTGGGGGCAGAGGAGGAGAGGGAAAGAGGACCGCCATTTATTGAGTCCTTACTATGTGACAGACATAAACTAGGTTCTCATAAGCACCTCACATGGGAGGTGGGCATTCATGCCTGTTTTGCAGACATTAGTGGAGAACAAAGAGATGAAGAAGATCTTCCAAGGTCACGCAGCTGGTAAAGGTGAAGCTGGGATTTGAACCCAAGTCCCCCTGGCTTCAAAGGGCGTAGGCATCTGTTGTGCCGAAGGTATTGAAGATTGACTGAGATAAAATAGCCCCTCTGTGATGTCAGAGCTGGAGCGTGTGTGCAGACCCTGAAACTGGTCGGGGCTTCACTGGCTGGCGGATGCCGGGCAAGGCCCTGGAATGTCCCCTTCTTCAGGTCCAGCCGCCACAGCCAGTGATGGATCCTTGTGGGTGCCTTCTCGCTGGGCTAGTCCTGGAAGAGCGTTGTTTAGAGGTTGTAGTGCAAAAGCCTCCAGAAAGGATTTTAAGGAATGGCGAGCTTTTCTTTGTCTTCTGTGCTTGTTTCCTCCTTCCCCTGATGGGGACAGGGTTACTCCTGGCTGAAGTCCCTTCCCTTGGGAAAGGCTGGGAAGTGGACCGGCCTGCAGAGCACTGTCATTTCCTCGTCTCTGCCTTTCCCTTCCAGCCTCGCTCTACAAGCATTGGCCCTAGTGATTTCCAGGGCCATTGCCAAGGGCTTGCCAACCTCTCCGTGGCTTGCCCTGTGCCGTAAATTGGCACCGCCTAAAACTGGCCTGGAGCCATTTTCTCTCGCCCACTTTATGTGCCACGTGCCAGCTAGCTCCAGATTGTCCTAGCTCCCGAGGTTCCCATCTCTGACTTTGCAAATCCAACCTTCCTTCCTTCCTCAACTCCACTTTGGAGCCTTCCTTGACTGGTTCTGCCCCCGGCTGTCCATCCCACCCAGCTCCCGGACCCACCAACTCAGTGCAGCCCACCGGGCTCACTGTGGCTCAGCAGGCAGGACGATATGGAAGCGATACAGCTTCCTGGACCGTGACAGAGGAGTGGTCGTGCTGAGGGGCTGACAGTGGGGACGGGATCAGACACGCCTGCTCTCAGGTCTAGACGACCAGTCTGGGAAAGTCTACATGCACTATGGGTAAGAGAGTTAGTTGCCTCCGAGAAGAGTTCTAGAACACCGACTCTGAAGAGGGCCCTAGGGATCTACTCCAATGTACCCCTGTCATAGATAGGAAAACTGAGGCTGAGTGTGTTTGATGCCTTGCCCGTTGCACACAACTCATTTTTGGCAGAACTGGCACCGGCATTCAGACATTAGATTCCCATTTTGATGCTCTTTGTACCATATTACATGGATGAGCAAACCTTTCTTTGAACTTAAGACATTTTTGCTCCAAGACGGATAGTCATTTTATAATGTCAGTCTGGAGCAGAGGAACTAATAGAAAAGAGCATCATATATAGCAAAGAAATGGCATGCCAGGCAGTTTGCTAGGTGCTCTTAGAAATATCTCAGGGAGATCCCAGCAATGACTTATGAGGCAGGTTTCTTCTCCGTCCACTTTAAAGACACAGGGAACCGAGGCTTAGGGAGGACACATGACTGTAAGTGACCATTCATAAGGAAGAGAGCTGTAAATAGTGGCTTGTTTGCTTCTAAGGGCCAGGGTCTTCCCCTGATGCCACACTGTCTTTTAGAGCGTGTGCCTACAGGTACGGGCGTGAGCACACGTGCGTATACTACACTTGCCCAGATGCAGGTGGAGAGAACAGAAGCCCGGATGGAGCGGAGATGGTTAATGTCTGCCCCGGGGCCGCCTGATGGAAGAGGGTGAGGATGCTGATGTTTGGAAGTTCAAGGATGACCTTCCCATGAGATGCCGGGCCAGGCTGGCGTGGCAGGAACGCTGTGACAGGGCAGTGTGGCCAGCCATCCCGGGGGCGACCAGGGAAGCCTCTGCCCTGAGGGGGGGGGGCGATGCCACCAGGGGCCCCTCCCGGCCCCGAGATGTTGTCATGACTGCCGCAAGGTCACGGAGATCACCGGCTAGTGACAGGCCCCGGATGCTCTCCTGGCCGGCGCGGGTGGGTGCCGTGGGTGTTGGCTTGTGTAGGCACACGGCCTCCCCAGTGTGAGTGTTTGTTCAGGAGCTGACAGGAGCCGTTTGGCTGGGCCTCCCGCTCTCAGAGGGCCTCAGATATGGGCTTCTGATATTATCCCCAAATGAGGTTACACTCGCGGGCTGAGATATGCTGACAAGATGGAGAGGAGCAGACATTCATCACTCGGCTCCGAGCACATTGCGTTACCGGAGTCTACTGCCTGCAGCGCCCTAAGAATTAACCGTTCATAAATCCTAGGATTATTTTGTGGACAACACAATTACACTGCATTTAAAACACACGATGATGATTTGTTAAACGTTAACATTTAGAACAGCTACAAATACGGGGGCTTGGTTGCAGCAATTTCTCCTTCCGTAATATTCTAGAAGCCTGAAGACTGCACATGGCCTGGGTCTCTCATGATGTCTGAGGACCCCCGAGCGTGGATGTCCACGTTGTTGTGGTTATTTGTGTGAGTACCGGTCAGAGAGTGTTTGTGAGCCAGTGAGGGTGCATGCGTGTGTGAGTGTGGGTGTGGGTGTGTGCGTGAGCATATGGGGGGGTCGTGTCGTGAGAGAGTATGTTTCTGTGTGGCCAGGGACCAGGTGGGGCCCCCAGCCTACGGGGACAGGGAGAGGGGAACCGTCAGCCCACTGCAAACTGAAGACGTCAGGGACATAACTCAATTTGATGATTTGGCCTGAGTAGCCCTCTCAAAATAGAAAAATCAAGGGCCCAGCGTGGAGGCAGCCTGTCTGGGCTTGGGCTGGTAATGAGGGCTAACAAGGGTTGATGGAGCCTGGGAGCGATGGGCCGAGATGGCCCCGAGCCGCCTGGCACCCTGGGCCCTGCAGCCATCCAGGGCTTCCCGCCTGGCCTAATGCTATCACCCACGAAGATCCTCACTGATAAGGGCCTAGAGAAAGGGAGAGCAGCTTCGCAAGCCCCAGCAGGACAGCCTCCAGACACCTGACAGGAAGCTGCCCCTGTGGGCTGGCAAAGCTGAGATGCCTAGATGGAACTTTCTGGAGGGTGCTTGGTCAAGTACCCACGAGGACAAGGGGCCTTATCTCTCCTTTAAGGGGATATCCTTTAAGGGGCTCCTGGGTGGCTCAGTTGGTTAAGTGTCCAACTTCGGCTCAGGTCATGATCTCGTGGTTCATGAGTTCAAGCCCCATGTTGGGCAGGCTGCTGTCAGCACAGAACCTGCTTTGGATCTTCTGTCTCCCTCTCTCTGTCCCTCCCTTGCTCATGCTCTCTCTCAAAAATAATAAACATTAAAAAATATATCACATAAATACATGTTCATTTTAGGAAACTTGGCGATATAGATAGTCATAAATTAAAAAAAAAATCCCAGCCTTACCCAGAGATCCCCACTGTCCACACTTTGTTGAATAGGACCTAGCAGCAGGGGGTGGGGTGGGGTCCACAAGGAGGAAAACTACCCTGGACAGTTCCTCAGGAATGTGTCCCATTAGGAGTGGGCACACACCCTCTCAACCATACAACCCAACCACTTTCTTCTGGGATGGAACTCGACCACTGTTTGTTGGTTGAGCCCCAGAAAAAGTAGCTGACTTGCATTTAGGGGACAGCTAGTGTGAAAAATACACATCGTTGAAACATTCAAGTCACACTCAGCATGAGAGGATGCTTCCAGAACGTGAGCAGCCTGGTGTCCCCATCTTCGCGAGGAGGGTGGCAGGTCACAGGTACACTATTGAAGTTGTCCTGTCTCTTTCTTCCCCGCCCCTCCCCCACAGCGTGGTATGCACAGCATTGAATTCAGAGAAATTGAATGCATGTATGATGTGACTCCACCTTTGTCTATGCATATGAATACATCCGTGGTTGTTTGATAAAAACAGGATCGTAGTGTAGGTGCTCTTTTCAGCCATTATATCCTGGATATTTTTCTATATAATATCCATATTTTACTTGACCTCCTGATACGCCACTGAAGAGATGATACCATCATTTGTGTAACTAGGTAATCAGTCCTTCACTGCAGGGCATTTACTTTCAAACTTTTTGTTATCCTAATGATTACTGCAGTAGATTTCCTTCTGTAGGAATCTTTGCCTTTTCATCTAATTATTTTCCTAGAAGAAATGTTTGCATTGAAAAATTCTGTGTCGAACCTATTTATTGTGTAAGCCTTTGGTCGAAGCCCTCCTGCTATTACCCTGGAAAGGGGAAGAGCTCAGGAAAATGTGATCATAGCCTAGAAAGAGGTGGATCTGCCCTCTCTGTGTGTGAAGGACTTGGGGACAGTGGTTCTAATCTACACTCCTCTGTTTGTCTTACCTCTTCCATCGACCCCAGGTTCCCCATTATTTGGCAAATGGGATGAGCTAGGCTCGGGTCATCCTTGGTTTCCTTGGAGCAATAAAGATGATCCATTACATTTACGGAGTGCTTTACAGATTTTTGGGTCAGTTTTGTAAGTTTTATCTTGTTGAATCTTCAAAAGGCAGGCTTTATTAGGTCTTCACTTGGCAAAGAAGGGGATGGAGGCCCAGAAGAGTTAAGGGAGATTCCCAAGTTCACAGACAACAGAATTGGCAGTGGGGACCTCTGCATTTTAGTCCAGCAAACTGAAGGTGCTGCTGGGACCACATGGTGAGAAGTGTCAGGGTCTTTGCTTCCAGGCTTGCTAGTCTCTATCCCTTTTGTAGCCAGAGGGAGCAGCCAGAACTTCCTCTCTGGTGGACAGCTGTGGTTCCTGCTGCCCGCCATCCATGATCTTTGCTCTTAGTTGCTTCCCGATTTGACTTTGAGAGCTACTGTTAGGTTAGTCATTGCAAACCTAAAGTGCATGGCACATTCTGTGGGGCAAGCTCTCAACCTCACCATCAGTGACATAACTTCAATAGGCCTTTGCTTTATTCTACGGCCAGTTGCTTTTGGGAGATACAACACAAGGGAGGAAATCTATGGGACAAATCTATTCTTCCCTTTAGACTTCATCCTGTTCTCTTACCCATTCAGAGTATGCACATTAGCCAGGTCTGGCATATTCTCTCCTCTTGGCTGTTGCTGTTGGTTCAGTGATGTGACCCAGATTGGATCATTGAGATTCAATCCATGGACTTTTTTTTTTTGAAAGAGAAACTCTCTTTCTACTGGATTGGAGCTGCCAGAAGCTAGTGTGGGGGAGGAACCCATATAAGAAACCCAATCCAAAGAAGTCCCGTGCAGAAGACAGCAGAGGCTGCAGACAGAGATGGCTACAGCAAGATCGCGATGACATTATTTTATCATCTGGAAACCCCGCAGATGCTGTGACCTTCTGCTCAACCCCTACAAAAGCACCGCCTGGACGTCCACTGCTCCTCCTTCTTATAGCCCCCGCAGAGCTGCCTAAGACTTCACGATAGCTCTGACTTCACTATTGTGCCCCCTGCTTCCTGAGTCTCCTGCAGATGCATCTGTTTGCAGGAAGCTCACATCATGTCTCTACCTTCCTTAAAAGGGAGGCTGGAAAATGCCGTTTTTTGGTTATATCTCAGAAAGGCAGGATTTGCAGTGTGGAAGTGTTCAAAAGTTACAGATGTCACTATCATCCACTCCTTCACTGCTGGTGTCAGTATGGGCCCTGTTTTCATACTTACATTTCCAACCACAGTAACTTGTGCTCGCTCAATATCGTACAACTATCACTTGGCGATGATAATCCGCTTCCCCAAAGGAAGGACTCAAAGTTTCATTAGTCGCTGATTCCAGAAACGAGTGGGTGATAGGCATTTCTCCTGTAGTTCTGCCATAATATTACATTGATATTTTGTAGCCTGTGGACTAGATTGTAAACATACATGGACTATATAAACTATTAGATAAAAGAGAGAAGAAGAAAAAACAAAATTTGTTGAATATACATAGATATGTACATGATGCAGGGGACAGAGAAGCAATTATGGATAATTACTGCAGAGCTTATGTACAAACTGGCCACAAGGCTGCAGTTGGTCTTTATAAATGTCCTTTCTCTGCTACCCATTCATGTTCTCTTTGTCCTCAGCAAAAGAGTCCATTGGCTATGATTCTTTATCTGGAGGGGTGACCCAATCTTCATTCTTGGGGAATCTGAATACTTCCTGGCTCTGCCTGTATGGGGTTAGAAGTTACCTTCTGTTAACTTTTATCACTGGACATGGCAATTTTAGAGGTACCCCAGGAAATCCCTTATGGTTTACAGAAATAGTCCTTTCTGCTTACATGTACGGCAGCAGGCTACTTTGATAATCTGGATCAGTCATTTTGTCCAACAGGACATGAGAAGTCTCCCATGTCTGGGTGGAAGTCTCTGGTTCCAATTCAATGGATCCATTATTTTCTCTCCTGGTAAAAGTATCCGTCCCATTGGTTCAAAGAGCTTTAAACTGGCAGAGCCCAAAGTCACAGAAAGCAAAAACTTAGCAAGTGGTTCATCAAGTATCATAATGAAGGGAGGTACCCCTATCTTTACCTTTTGTTTCTTGGGGTGAGATAGCCATCATTAACGTAAAGAATAGACTGAATTTTGTAGGGCCACACCTCAGCCTCACCAGCTGTCTGTCTGCTGATGCCCTCACATCAACAGCTCATTCCTCTGTTCTATAAGGCCAGTTACTTTTGGATGATGGATCCAGGGAAAGAACAGTGAATATTATACATATGAGCCTACCACTGCAATGAACTGGGCATCATTTGGAACCCCTCTCAGGGCGATGGCATGGGTTGAAGAAGGAATGGAAATGTGGAGAAGGTAGACACCCTGGGGGATCATGCAAACTTCTGGTGTCTTTTGGATCAGCTAAGTTTATACATTGCATACCACTTCCATTGGGTCCCGAAGTGTTTTTGGATCCACCCTAATGCTGGCTGGCAATCTCTAATTCACGATGGGCAGCTTAATTGCAAGGCCTCCAGTTTTCTCATGGTTGGACATTCTGCCTCTGCCAATAGCAAGCCATGAACGGTTGAGGTGACATCAACAAGATGGCATCACAGATCCTGAATTCGCTCTCCCTCACAAGAACAACTAACAACTATTCATGGGCAAGACGCCCCTGAGAGAATCCCAGAACACGGGGTGAGGCTGAGGCGCCCCTGCACACAGAGACCGAGGCAGACTGCAGGAAGGGAAGAGGAGCGGCTGGCAGGAATGGTTCAGCACCTCACAGCGAGGTCCCCTGGAGCCCATAGTCCTTCCGGTGGGAAGAGTGCCCCTGGAGGACATCCAGCCCCCTAGCATCGTGGGTGTCTTCTTGGGATCTCCACTCCTGTTGTGCCCCATAGTAATGGCAGGGGGTCCTCAGGGCTCCCCCTGAGGATCTGACTGTGCTGAAGAAGCGGGGGGGGGGGTTGCAACAACCCATACTGGGATCCAAGCAGGCTGCTCCCTGCTGAGCATAAGTAGTATCCCCACCATCACTTTGCTCATCTGTAGAATGAAGTCAGGGGTGCTGCCTGACCTGGCACCTGTAGCCCGTCCTTCTGAACAGAAAGGCTGATGAGAACACGTGGAAGCCACGAGCTGTTAATCTGCCCCCTGAAAGGGCATGGCTTTGTCTCGAGGCTCCAAATACCTCAGCTGTGGTTCCCTTACTGGGGCTGGCTACCGGCTCCACACAGCTCTCAGTAGCCACAGATCTGCCAAGTCACGCAGGCCTGGTGGCATCATTTTGCGCTTCATCCAGGGCCTTCCACAGAGCCTTCTCTTGATTTGTATCCCACACAAAGCAGGCAGCCTTCTGGGTAAGTCTTACCTATTTCAACTACACAGGCAAGAACTAGTGGAATAGCTGAGGTGGGACTCACATCCAACTCCAGTCACCCTTACTTCCACAAGCCTCTTCCCTGGCAGTGGACTCGAGTGATATTCTGTGTTGCCAGGGATTCGTATTAGTTCAGAGCCATGATCAAATAATCTCCCAAAGTCCTAGGAGTTTCTTTTTTCCCCTAGTATACAGTTATGCTGAAATGTATTTTATGTCCCTTTGGTAACAGTGAGGCAAAAGTTTGATGGTATGTACGTTGATGTTACCACATAATTCTTTTTTAAGGTCACCCAATCTCCTTTTCAATCAGAAAGCTCTGACTCCTTGAACTGATGTAGGTCTGCAAACTGGGTGAGTCTCTACCATAGTGATGTAGTGAGTTTCTGGAATGACGGCTCAAACCAATCTTTTCTGCTTACTAAGCCTAGGGTTTTTTTTCAGTTATTGTTTTTGGTATGTGTGTGTCTGTGTCTGTTTGTTTTTTTGGTCATACACATTAAGTAGAACTTCAGGGTAGTCCATTTATTTCAGTCATAGAGACCTAATTATCTCCAAACACCCCTATAGGGAAAAGCAATCCGTGTGTTATTTTGGCTCTGTTGCGTATTTTGGTAACTACTCTATGTTTGCTCTGGTAGTTGAGTGCATCTGCTAGATCTTTGTTATTCTGTTTCCATCATGTCACCTAAATTAAGGAGATCTTGATAATGGCAGCATTTCCTACTTTTATACTTTACCTACAGTGGATAGCTACCAACGTGCTTCTAAAGGATGTTGCTGCTCTTCATTGACAAAAGATTTTTGAAGACCATGGTGAAGAGGTTGTCTTCTGAGCCCTCTTGTGGGTTATTTTCGGGGTAGGAATTGTGAACCTATGATAACTCTTCTCTTATAGTCTCATCTCCACAGCTTTTAGGGTTCTTTCTTCTGTATTAAATCAAGTTCTTTCTGGCATTTCAAATTCATATAGGCTACTGTTGACTCTAGTTTTACTCCATCAACCAAGCAAATAAATGGAATCCTTCCCAGTTGCTTGAGTCAATATTTTGCATCCAGAATCTCTAGTAGGTGTTCACACATTGAAAATTTAATCTAATCTAAAATTAAGTTCCTTTCTCCCTGATCTAGGTCCATGAGGCTCCATCCCCACACATGTTCCTCATAAATATTTTTTTAATTAAAAAATTAGCATACAGTAAAACTGACTTTTTTGGTGTATACTTCTAGGAGTTTTAACACACACATAGATTCACGTAGATACCACCACAATCAAGTTATAGAATAATTCCATCACCCCCAAGTCTTTGTTCTACCCCTGTGCAGTCTTAACCCTTCCCCCACGCCGAACTCTGAGAACCCATGGATCTGCTCTCCATCACTGCAGTTTTGTCTTCTGATGATGTCATATAAGTGGGATCACATAGTATGTAGTTTTTGAAGACTCGCTTCTTTTATTTTAACACCCTTGAGATTCACCCACATTGGTTGGTGTGTATCAGCACTCTGCTCCATTTTATTGATGAATTTTCCATTGCGTGGATGCACCAGTTTGTTTACCCTCTCACCTCTGAAGGACATTCTGGTTGCTTATACATTTTGGCCATTATGACCAGAGCTCCTCTAAACATTCGTGTGAGGGTTTCTGTGTGAACATAAACTTTGATTTCATTGGGTAAATGCATGAGGAGTGGGATTGCTGGGTCATATAGTAGGTGTACGTTTAACTTTATTAAAAACCTGTCAAAGTGTTTTCTGGAGTGAAAACATTATTTTGCATTTCTGCCCACAATGTATGAAAGTTTTACTTCCTCCCCACTCTTCCCAACTTGCTTGATACTGTCAGTTTTTATTTTACATTAGTGTCTCTAATAGGGGTGTTCTAATTTGTGTTTCCTTAATGGTCATGATTTACACCTATTAGTCACCCATATATTCTCTTTGTCCAAGTGTTTTGCCCCTTTTATTTTATTTTTTTAAAAGTAGGCTTCATGCCCAGCATGGAGCTCAACACAGAGCTTGAACTCATGATCCTGAGATCAAGACCTGAGCTGAGATCAAGAGTTGGATGCTTAACCAACTGAGCCACCCAGGCACTCTGTGTTTTGCCCACTTTAAAATTGAGTTGTCTGGTTTATTATTGTTGAGTTTTCTTTTTAAGGTATCTGTATTCTGGAAAGAAGTCCTTTGTCAGATACATGATTTCGTGTATTTTCTTCCAGTCTGTAGCTTGTATTTTCACTCTCCCAACAGTGCCTTTCAAAGAGCACAAGTTTGTGATTTAGGTGAAGTAAATTGTTCTTTACGGATCATGCTTTTGGTGTCAGATAAAAGAAATCTTGGTCTAACCCAGGCTTTCTCTTAGGTTTTCCTCGAAAGTTTTATAGTATTAAGTTTTAAATTGAGATCGCTGATCCATTGAAAAAAATTTTTTTTGATATGTTGTGAGGTTTAGAATGAGGTTTTTATTTTTTCGAGCATGAATCTCCCGTTGTTCTAACAAAATTTGTTGAGTGAGATACTTTCTTTGTTGAACTGGTTTTGCATCCTTATTAAAAATCTGTTGTCCCTCTATGTGTGCTGCTTTCTTATCTCCCTGTTCTGTTCCACTGACCTATCTGCCTATCCTTTTACCAGTATTACACTGCCTTGAATACCAAAGCTTTACAGTAGGTCTTCAAATTGGGCTGTGTGATTCCTACAACTTTATTCTTCTTTTCCAAAATTGTTTTGGCTATTCTGATTCCTTTGCCTTCCATATAAACCTTAGATGTAAATTGCTTATATGTATAAAAATTTCTGCTAGGATTTCAAATGGACCTATAGATCAACTTGATGAGAATTAATAGCTTTATATTATTATCTTCCAATTCTGCCATGGGTCATCCGTTGAGCTTTTTAAAAATTTCATTTAAACCAAACCAGGGGCGCCTGGGTGGCTCAGTCGGTTAAGTGCCCAACTCTTGATTTTGTCTCAGGTCATGATCTCACAGTTCCTGAGTTTGAGCCCCACATCAGGCTCTGTGCTGACAGTGTGCAGCCTGTTTGGGATTCTCTGTCTCCTCTTCTCTCTGTCCCTCCCCCATGCACACTCTCTCTCTCTCTCTCTCTCTTAAAAGACTGTTAAAAAAAACCAAACCAAAACAGTTCCCCCAATTCCCTAATCCCTCAAAAGATACGAGAAGAAATAACAGATGCTATCCTTTTGGCCTTGAAGAAGAAAACCACAATATTGTAGAGAGGGCCATGTGGCAGGGACCCAGAAGCAGTGTCTGGGAGCTGGTCATGGTCCCCAGCTGACAGTTAAGAAAATAGAGACCATATCACATGGCCATAGGGAACTTAATTCTGCCAATAACCTGAGAGAATGAAAGTGGGTCTTTCCCTAGTCAAGCCTTCTCAAGAGCATGTGGCTGGCCAGCTCCTCGGTTTCCATGCAGTCCTGAGCGGAGGGCCAAGTAAAATGTGGTGGACTCTTGATTCATGGAAACTATGAGATGATTGTTTTAGTGCTAGTGGCTGTACTAAGCCGCTAAGTTTGTCACAACGTATTACACAGCACTGGAAAACAAGTGCAGTACACTAGCAAGCTTACCGAATTTTAGAAGGTCCAGGCTCCAAGCTTGAACACCACAAAGCCAGAATCGACACAACCATGAGACATGCCCAACCACACCATGAAACCATTATAGCTGCAATCCTGCTGCTTCTTTCATCAGATGCACAGCATTTATGAAACCAAGGATCAAACACCATGGATAAAAGCTGTCTGCTCCAGCAGGGCTCAGATAACATGTTATTATGATGTTGTTTTCTCATGTGTGAAATAGGAATAGTAATGGTAACTACCTCAATAGTTATAAGGATTAAGTGAAAGAAAAAATTTTGAAGTATTTGAATAACACACAGCTCTTAATATTTACATATGTTATGATGATGACGACGATGATGATGATGATGATTCATAATTGACTTGCCCAAGGCCACAAAACTAATAAGAATCTGAGTGGAGACTTAACTTTCAGTCGGGTACTTCCAAAATCTCTTCTTTCCTTCATCTGTTCTTGACTTTAGCAAGAAGAGTGATCCAAGAATCCAGTTTTTAAAAGACTTTGCCCGTTCCCATTCTTGGTCTCTCTCAGGAGAGAAAAATTCACTTCAGAGATAGAAAGGAAATCGTGCATAATGGAGCATGGATATTTTATAAATTGGTCTTCACTGAGTAAATTGAAGGGTCATTAACATGCTCATTAACAAGTGCAGCACTTTGTTTGGAATTCTGGAAATGATTGGACAGTGCACAGCCAAATGAGCTCATGAGGACTTCTTGAAATTCCCTAGATCAGCTTTCTTGCACTCACAATATTCTCTCTCACTCCTGACTTCTGCCTTTGATGTCATACACCATGTTCCAAATATACATCTGTTTTTCCTCTTTTACTAATTGTCTGGAATTCTTCTCTGCCTGTCACTGGGAGGAGAGGGTGTGAAAGTTTGCAACATCTGCCTTTACATACACATCTGACATATGTGTCTGCGTGTGGGCACGTGCATGTGTATGCATGCGTGGAGAGCAGAGCAGATGGTTTGGTGAGGATGTTAGAGACCCTTAGAACCCATGTGAAGGAGGGGAACGCTGACCAATAAGGTGCAGGGTGAAGGGGCTCGTGAAGCAGTGTGCGGACCAGTGGGTAAAATGATTTCATAGTATCAAGAAGAAATAAATTTAGTCATATGCAGAAATATAATTACTATAAAAATAAAATATTTTAAGTCAAACTGTTAATTAAAAAAGTGAAAAATTGAAAAAATTAAAGGTGGCAGTGATCTGGGATCGTATCTTCAGAGACTCATGGATGGCCCGTGGTCGTAGAGAGGTGTTTGAAGTCACATGTGGAGGCAAGATTTGAGCCACATCCAGTCACTATAAACCTGAAGTATTAGTCCCAGCCCTTGATTTTATTTTATTTTATTTTTTTATGATAGTTTATTGTCAAATTAGTTTCCATATAACACCCAGTGCTTCTCCCCACAAGTGCCCCCCACCATGACCATCACCCCCTCCCCTCCTCCCCCTCCCCCTTCAGTCCATGGTTCGTCTCCAGTATTCAGTAGTCTCCCTTGATCTGTATCCCTCACTCATCCCCGCTCTCTTTCCCCCTTCCTCTCCCCATGGTCCCCTGCCAGGTCTGTCCTGTTAGACCTATGAATGCAAACATATGGTATCTGTCCTTCTCTGCCTGACTTATTTCGCTTAGCATGACACCCTCAAGGTCCATCCACTTTCCTACAAATGGCCAGATTTCATTCTTTCTCATTGCCATGTAGTACTCCATTGTATATATATACCACATCTTCTTGATCCATTCATCAGTTGATGGACATTTAGGTTCTTTCCATGATTTGGCTATTGTTGACAGTGCTGCTATGAACATTGGGGTCCATGTGCTCCTATGCCTCAGCACTTCTTTATCCCTTGGGTAAATCCCTAGCAGTGCTATTGCTGGGTCATAGGGGAGTTCTATGGATAGTTTTTTGAGGAACCTCCACACTGTTTTCCAGAGCGCCTGCCCTTGATTTTAAAAAGCAGAATTTATTCTGGCTAACTAAAACCAAAATGGATTTACCTGCAAGAACATTGACATGCTGACCAAATAAATGGCAGATAATCTGAAGGCTGGGTTTCAAGTAGTGAGATGTATGGACAGCTGACTAGGATGTTGCTCAGTTTGCATAATAAAAATATGTCAAGAGATTTCTGGCTTCAAATGGAAGAGTACCTTATATCAGACTAACTTTCCCAGTGACAATAACTTAAAATTCTTGGAAAATACAAAAAATAATTGTTTGAAGGTACCATAGAGTGACCAAAAGCAGGCAGAAACTGGAGGAGATACAACCCATGAAAAAAAGAGAAACATCCTAGGTGAGATCCACATTTATATGTTAAAAAATTTTTTTTTTACTTGAGAGCACTCCCCAGTTTGCTTAATGTGAAAGCTCATATGGAATTCCTAATGGGCTGAGGAGACAGAGGTTGAAGCTCAGGGCTGCTGGAATGGCTGAAAACTGAAGGGGGGTATCCAGGAAAAGTGAGAGTCATGTGAGAGCAAACCCTTAAATCTGCACACAGTCTACCCTCAAATCCTTGGTTGACTCCTGAACTGTGAAGACACAGGGAAAGATTCTAAGGAACCCTAGAAGAAAATGCTAGGGATCTTACTAAGGAGATATTACAGCAATTCCCCGGTGCTGTGGATACACAATTTAGAGTTCAAGTTCTGCCAAGTTAAAAGAGCTTGACAAATAGCTCAGCTTCTCTACTAAAACGTCAAAGGGTCAAACTCTAGGTGTAAGGGCCATGTACAAGGGCTAAGGGCTGCTCCTTGGGAAAAAGGAAAAACTGAAAAGACCTATCCTAACAAAGCTTAAAATAAAGCCTCCAAAAGATCAAAGTTATCTGCCAGTAATTTAAATGCTTGCTAAAACAAAAACTAACATTCTTCTAAGGAAAGTAACAGTATGTAGAGTCTTGATAACACATCATCTGCAATTTCCACGATCTAATGAAAAATGTATTAGACATGAAAAGAAATAGGAGAATGAGACACATAGCCTAGAGAAAAACCAGTCAATAGAAACAGAACTAGAGTTGCTTTAAATGTCAGCTTTGGTAAATAATATTTCAAAATAATTATAGTGAGTATGTTAGAATCCATAGTAAAAGATGATATAATGGGGAGGAGAAGGAGAATTTCAAAAGATATTTGAAAACTATAAAACAAAACCAAATGGAAATGCTAACATTAAAAAAATAAAATATTAAAATCTATCAGATGAGATTAAGGGCAGATTGTATAGAATAGAAAAGAAGATGAGTGAACTTCAAGAAAGGCCAATAGAAATGATCTGAACTGAAACAGAGTGAGAGGGGAAAGAGGAAAATAATAAGGTCTCAATAACCTTTGAAAGGAATATTAAGGAGTTTAGAGTACATGTACTTGGGGTCCCGAGGTGGCAGGGTGGGGATCGGGGACCCAACAAAACCAAGAGCCCAAAACCATACAGCAGGAAAAATATTTGAACAGATATTGACCAAGAATTCCCAATTTGACCGAAGATAGATTTAAAGATCTAAAAAGGATGGCCAACCCTAAGGGAAAAAATGTAAAGAAAAATCACATATGACCGAAATGATGAAAGCAATAGATAAGTAAAAAAATCTTACAGGAAACCAGATAAAAGTCTAGAGAGGCAGCACACAGGGGAAGGATGATAATAAGAGATGACTTCTCATAAAAATCATTCAAAAAGAGGAAGGATTGACATATTAAAATCCACCAACTTAGGATTCATATCTAGTGTAAAAATTTTTTGAAAATGAAGGCAAAATAAATGAGAAAAATGAAGGCAAAAAAATAAAGGTATTATCAGATAGAAATCTGAATCTAGGGGAGAGAATAAAGATTGCTGAAATGATACATATATGGGAAAAGAAAGATTGTTTTCTTAAATTACTTAAAAAGAGGATTCATTTAAAAAATATTTTTATTTTTGAGATAGCACAAGTAGGGGAGGGGCAGAGAAAGGGGGACAGAGGATCTGGGCTCTCCACTGACAACAGTGAGCCTGATGTGGGGCTTGAACTCATGAACCGTGAGATCATGAACGGAGCAAAGTTGGACGCTTGACTGACCGAGACAGCCAGGCTCCCCAAAAGATAATTCTTTAGCATAAAAATAATAACCATGTATTATGTAGAAGGCAAATGTATGACAACAGAGGGTAGGAAAAGTAAATGGAATTTTACTGTTATAAATTCTTACATGTGAAGTAGCATAACAATAATTCAAGGTACACTGTGCTAAATTAAGTATATATATTGTAATTTTATGAGAGCCCAAAAGTAATGCAAAGGCTTGAAAGCCTGTGGAAGAGATAGAATGGAATACTAAAAAAATTGATCAACTTGAAAGACAGTAGGAAAGGGAAAAACAGAGAAATGAAGAACATAAGACAATATAGCAAAATATAGTAAGATGACAGAATCAAATCGACCATATCAATACATTTGTCAAATGTACATGGACTAATCCTAAACACTCCAACTAAAAGAGATCATCAGAATGATAAAAAAGTAAGATCCAGCTATATGCTATATGCTCAACTATATGAGAAAACCACTTTCAATCTAAAGACACAGATTGAAAGTAAAGGATAGAAAGGTATATAAATTCTGAACACTCAGCATAAGAAGATGTTTTATTAGTATATCAAGATCAGACAAGTTAAAGAATATTACAGATATAAGAGGATCAATTTCATAATCATGAAAGGTCCAGTACATCAAGAAGATCTAATAGTCTTAAATCTGTACCCACCTAAAAACAAGATGGGAAAATACATGAAGCAAATATTGATGGAAGTAAAGGGGGGAAAAGAGATTAATAGTCATAGTTGGATACTGAATATCACTGCACTGTAATTCATAGAACCGTAACTAAAACATAAGTAAGTGTGTAGAAAATTGTGAACTAACTTGATCTAACTGACAATTGTAGAACAGCACATCCAACATCTGTAGAACGTACAGTCATTCTTTTCCAGGGCATATGGAATGTGCACTATACAGAACATATACTGGGCCGCAAAACTAGTCTTAATGAATTTCAAAAAGTGGCAGCACTATAAACAATAGCCAAATTATGGAAAGAACCCAAATGTCCATCGACTGACAAATGGATAAAGAAGATGTGGTATATATGTATGTACACACACACACACACACACACACACACACACACACACGTATCCATACACATACAATGGAGTATTACTTGGAAATCAAAAAGAATGAAATCTTGCCATTTGCAACAATGTGGATGGAACTATAATGTATTATGCTAAGCGAAATAAGTCAGTCAGAGAAAGACAAATGTGATTTCACTCATGTGGAATTTAAGAAACAAAACAGATGAACCTAGGGGAAGGGAAGGAAAAATAAGATAAAAACAGAGAAAGAGGCAAACCGTAAGAGACTCTTAAATACAGAGAACAAAGTGAGGGTGCTGGAGGGGCATTGGGTGGAGCATGAGCTAAATGGGCGATGAGCACCAAGGAGGGCACTTGTTGGGATGAGCACTGGGTGTTATATGTAACTGATGAATCACTAAGTTCTACCCCTGAAACCATTATTACACTGTATGTTAACTGACTTGGGTTTAAGTAAAATAAAAAAAATGATGGAAATAATACAGAATGTATTCTCTGATCATAGTGAAATTAAATTAGAAATCAGTAACTACTGGGGCACCTGGGTAACTCAGTCAGTTAAGTGTCTGACTCTTGGTTTTGGCTCAGGTCATGATCTGACAGTTTTGTGAGTCCAAGTCCCACATGCTTGGGATTCTCTCTCCCTCCCTCCCTCTCTGCCTCCCATCCCCACTGTGCTGTCTCTATCTCTCTCAAAATAAATAAATGACTTAAAACAAAGAGAAATTAGTAACAAAATATTTGGAAAATCCCCAAATATTTGGAAATTAAACAGCGTATTTTTAAGAAAGCCATAGATCATGGAAGTCATCATAAGGGAAATTAGAAAGTACTTTGTATTGAATGATAAAGAAAACAGAACATGTAAAAATATATGGGATTAAAAATAAAGTGTGATAGCTTGAAAGTCTCATATTAAGAAAAGGTTTAAAATCAATCACCTGGCTTCCACCTTAAGAGGCTAGAAAAAGGAAAGTAAATTAAATCTAAAGTTAATAGGGTAAAGGAAATAATAAAGATAATTGTAGAAATCAATGAGGTAAAAAGTAGCCAAAGAAAATGGAGATAGAAGAGTTAGTGAACTTGAAGACAAATGAGTAGAAATTGTATAACCTGAAGCAGAGAGAGAAAAATCAATGAATAAAACAGAAACTAGAGCATCAGGTACCCATGGGACAACCTCAAAATGTCCAATATCTGTAGAATTGGAGTCCCAGAAGAAGAACATGGGGCAGAAAAGGAAATGTTTGAAGATACAATGGCTGACAATTTCCATTTTGCAAAGACATAAGTAGAAGATTAAAGATCAGTGAACTGCTAGCACAAATATAGGTATACCTCATTTTATTGTGCTTTCCTTTATTGTGCTTCACAGATATTGTGGGGGTTTTTTCTTTCAAGATGAAGATTAGTGTCAACCCTGCAATGAACTTCTGTTGGTGTCATCAGCGTCTCGTTTTCCACCACCATCTGCTCACTTTGTGTCTCTTCATATTTTGGTGATTCTTGAAATATCTTGAACATTTGCTCAATTATATTTGTTATGGTGATCTGTGATCAGTGGTTATAACTCACCAAAAGCTCAGATGATGGTTAGTATTTTTTAGCAATAAGCATCCTAGGTCCTTAGCCAATGAAACCAATAGGAAAAGCAAGAAGTCACTGGGTAGGGGAGTAACTGACTCTGATTACCATGAGGAGCCAGGTTTGCTGTTACACAGTGGGGACTGGGGAGAGTATGCCAGGAAGTTAGAGGATTCAGTGGGGGCATATTTCGGTGCCACTGTGCCTGTGGGCAGCCCTAGCAATGGTGGCTCTACAAGGTTGGGGTAACTAAGGATTCAGACTCCTTGGGGTAGAAGGTCTAGGTCACAGCACCAGGGAAACAGTCCAGGCCAGCTAAAATGGAGGCTGAATGAAGTGATGATGAGTATCAGTTATCACAACTCCAGGACCCACTGCCATAATGCAGATGTAGCAAGTTTAGCCTACCAACCCTCTTTAAGTCTTTTTAGGAGATTGAAACCTGCTGTCATCTCGAAGAACTGGATTTGCATCTCACTCCTTGGGATGAGTCAAAAGTATCTTGTTCTGATGCAGATACATGTTATAAATTGGAATGAGTAGATCCGAAAGGCACAAGGGGTGGACTGTATTGGACTCTGTTTGTATGTCACCCCAGGCCCATGTGGCCACAGCTTCCTTCTTCCTGGGCCTTGGTCACTTGCCTTGTTCTCCAGTCAAGCGGAGTCAGCAAGAGCCCAGCACGTTGTTCCCACAGTAGTGAAGCCAGGTCTCTGGCTCTGTCATCACTACCACTATGGATGGAGGATCCTTGAAGGCAATACAGGATAATGACATTGACTGCTGTGCCCCAGACCCACAGAAGCTTCTCTAGAGGTTTTGCCTGGGGAGATCAGGTCACACATCTTAGAAGAGCATGTGGGTAAATGCTTCACAGAGTTTACTTTGACCAACGGGATCTGGGGGCCTGGAGGGAGTCAATAGATAAATTATTTTCCATTCCTCTGCACAAATGAACCAGGAAGAGGTATGGCAGAGGAACTGTTAAGATCTGAAGGTGACCATTAGGGAAATACAAATCAAAACGACAATGAGATAGCACTTCACACAGGTCAGAATGTCTACAATTAACAGATCAGGAAACAACAGATGTTGGTGAGGATATGTAGAAAGGGGAACCATTTTGCACTGTTGGTGGGAATGCAAACTGGTGCAGCCACTCTGGAAAACAGTATGGAGTTTCCTCAAAAGATTAAAAAAAGGTCTACCCTATGACCCAGCAATTGCACTGCTAGGAATTTATCCAAACGACACAAAAATGCTGATTCGAAGAGGCACCCCCCCCCCAATGTTTATAGCAGCATTATCAACAATAGCCAAAGTATGCAAAGAACCCAAATGTCCATAGACTAATCAATAGACAAAGAAGATGTGGTACATCTATACAATGGAATATTACTCAGCAATGAAAAATAATGAAATCTTGACATTTGCAACCATGGATGGAACTGGAGGGTCTTATGCTAAGTGAAATAAGTCAGAGAAAGACCAATATCATATGATTCCCCTCATGTGGAATTTGAGAAACTCAACAGATGAATGTAGAGGAAGGAAAGGAAAAGTAAGATAAAAACAGAGGGCAAACCATAAAAGACTCTTAAAAATAGAGAACAAACTGAGGGTTGCTGAAAGGGAGATGAGTAAGGGAGGGTGAGTTAAATGGGTGGTGGACATTAAGGAGGGCACTTTTCAGAATGAGCACTGGGTGTCATATGTAAGAGATGGATTCTGCTCCTGAAGCCAAGACTATACTGTATGTTAACTATCTTGAATAAAAAAAGAAAAGATTTGAAGATGACCTGCAAGACTAAAAATGTCAGGGGTGCCTGGATGGCTCAGTCAATTGAGTATCCAACGTTGGCTCAGGTCAGGATCTCGCACTTTGTGAGTTCGAGTCCTACATTCCTACATCTGACTCACTGCTGTCAGTGAGGAGCCTGCTTTGGATCCTCTGCCTCCCTCTCTTTCTATCCCTCCCCCGCCTTACACACTCTCTCTCAAAAATAAATAAACATTAAAACAAAAAAACAGACTGAGCAATCAGTAATCAGTTGCATTTGCTGTGAAATGTGGTGTGCATCTTAAATACCTTCTTTTATTTGCTCTCCCTCTTTCCCTGCCTCAGTCTCTTTTTCCCTGGTATTTCTCTCTTGAACCAAATGTTAGTAGGTAAACGTTGCAGGATTTCTTCTCCAGGAACCCTGCATGGAGACAGGTAGTAATAACAATAGCATGTTGTTGATGAGGACATTGATGTGGGTGTGATGAGGGCAGTGGGGGTGGGGGTGAGGGTGGACAGTGATGACGGTGTGGGTGGTGCTTGTGATGGTTTATAAATTATTATAAGGAGATGGAAGCCTGGCAAGTCACGAGGATGATGGGTTTATAGCTATGCAACTCCTATTTGGTGTCCTTCTCTTTACACTCTTCTCTGGTGTACACTCTTTTGTCTTTTTTAACCTAAGCATGACCATGGGACTTGCTCTAGCCAATCAAGAAGCTCTAGAAGCCAGCAGGTGCTTCTGCCAAGTTCACTTTCCTTCTGCCGTGGTAATTGTCAGTCTCCAGCAGTGGCTGCCCCCTCAGCCCGGTTCTTGGGGCAGAGCCATAACTGACCTGTGACAGCCATACAGTGCGAGTGGGAAATAATCTTGTAATCGAGAGTCCAGGAGATTTTAGGGAGTTTGTTACCAGAGCATAATCTAGTACCCCCTGACTCTATGTGAGAGAAGGAAGTCTATCTGAGAAATGTGCCTTTGGGACTCTTGGTAAACAGCGAGAACTTCTGCCTTGAAAAGTTTTCCTGCCCCACGGAAAAACCTTCTCGATAGAAGTTTTGGGAGAATCATAACCCATCTGAATCCAGCCAAAGGAGAAATGAGGAAAAGTGTCTTCATGGGTGAGGCAGCTGCTAGGTTATAGCACACCTGCATGTCCACATTGGTGGGCTTCTTGGCAACTTTAGGAGTTCTGCAGAGTTCTCAAGAAATGGATTCAAGGCTCTGATGGAGCTGGGGCGAGGAAGGTGGGTCCTCAGGCTGCCGAGCCTGGCGGGGAGTCTCCCCATGTCCTTGAATCTTGCTTGACTAATGGAATCTGTTCGGCAAGGAGGGAGGGGTTCTTAACTCCCCCTGCCAGCCCCGGGGCGGGGGGGGGGGGGTTGTTCCTGCTAACCAGTAGCTCAGGCTGCTTCTCATTAATGCCCTGTAAGTACAGATAAATTAATCAACTATGAGAAGCACGGTTTACTCTTCTTTGTTTCGTGGTCCATTTTCTAGCTGCTGGTGTTCTGGGCCAGGAGTGCCAAGCCCTGTCCTTCTTCGTGGTTGGACTGGAGGAGGAGATGGAGGGGGGTGTGTGCATTGGTCAGGGAGGGGGTGGGGGTGGACAGAAACCGGCTTCCTTAGGAACAGCCAGAGGTGGAGACTGGGAGAGGAATGGTCTATCTAATCCCGAGTCTGCATCCTCCTTGTCACCACCTGACCCAGAATATGCAAATTCTGATTCAGAGGAAGTGCTGGAGAGCCAGCGTTCTCTCCCTCCCGAGGACTGATAGGTTCCTTGCTGGCTCTCAGAATGCAGGGCTCTGTGCTCCTCGATCTACCTCTTCTTTGTAAAGGAGGTCGTGGGGTGGGGTGTGAGAGAAGGAAAAGGGCCAGACTTGCGAAGATTCATGCCGTCAACATCCATTTACCGAGCACCTACTCTGATGGACTCTTTTAGGGAATGGAAGCACCTAGAAAAACGGCAGTCCTGCCCTTGTTCTCTCATAAAGTTCATATGCTGGCAAGGAAGACAAAATCTGAACGATCAAAGATGCATCTAAGAGCTTTCACTGGAGGGCCTAACCTTGCTGGATGGGCAAGGTCAAGGAATTGATGTTTAAGATGAGACCTGAGACTGGGTCGGAGTTAGCATTAGGGAACGCCTTTCTACAAAATATGTACTTGTCCTGTGCACCCAGGCGCCGCGTAAAACGAAACCCTGGTTAATGAGGCAGCTGAGTTAGCACACAGAGGAACATTTTCCAGATTGCCAAGTTTATAATTCATTGAGCACCCGGATGACTCTATTGCCAACCAATTAGATGCAGATTTTTAAAAAAATTTTTAAACGTTTATTTATTTTTGAGGGACAGAAAGAGACAGAGCATGCATGGGGGAGGGGCAGAGAGAGAGGGAGATACAGAATATGAAGCAGGCTCCGGGCCCTGAGCTGTCAGCACAGACCCTGATGTGGTGCTCGAACTCATGGACCACAAGATCATGACCTGAGCCAAAGTCAGAGGCTTAACCGACTGAGCCACGCAGGTGCCCCCAGATTTTTTTTTTTTTTTTTTTTTTTACAAAAGTATTTCTTTTTGTATTTCTGCTCTCTTAAGCAGCCTAAGTATGGCTTTCTTCCTATTTCAGGGCCTTCACTGTGCATGTCCTGACTCTCTGATTCTTGGAGAGAGTGCTTTCTCAGGATTTATTTAGGGTGTATTGTAATTTTATGCCCCTGGGATGGCCTCAGACTGCTTAGCTGTTTATAGTTTGCGGTCTCTTTCTTTGCTATTGGCTGTCATCTGTCACTTCCTGTGTCAGAAATCGGGGCTTTGGCAGGGCTCACAGCGGTCAGCATCCGCCCTGCCCCTGACACTTCTGATCAGGTAACGCTTGGGAGTCAGTTGACCTGTTTTATGGAAAACCGGAAAGGGATGATCCTCAGAGCCAGGCCCCTGGTCCAACAGCATCGCTTCACATAGGAACATGTTAGAAATGCAAATTCCCGGGCTCCCTCCCAAACCTGCTGAGTCAGAAACTCTGGGGGCGGGGCCAGGAGCTGTATTTAACAAGGTGTCCTGCTGGTGCAGCTGTCCCCGCTGGTTGAGGACCAGTGAGTGCTGTGAGGAGGGAGAGAGAGAGAGAGTCCAGTGAGTGTGTGAGGAGGGAGAGAGAGAGTCCAGCAAGGGCTGAGGTCTCCTGCCGTGTGCAGACTTGCAGGCGCTTTGACCTGTGTTCCGTCCAAGTGAGAGACTTGTGTTCCTCGCTGGGTCCCAGCCGTTGTGCCGTGGGATAGGATTGTTGCAGATGGCTGGGTCCTAGGATGGGGCGTGCGTGAGTGTGCCTGTGTGCATGCCGAGGGAGGGAGGTTAGACAGAGGAAAAGGCTGGGCTCCGAGAGATGTGTGTCTCATGCCCCGCTCCCTGCGCTTAGCTACTGGGGTTTACCCCGCATCCTGAATTCAGAGCGCTGGCCTGAATCCTCCAGCCTGGGGTCCCAGAGGTCCTTAGATAGCAGGAGTGTCTCTCCCACCCGTGAGCGGCTTTCTGGAGCCCAGGCTGAGTGTCAGAGGAACACTCCAAGAGGCACCAGCTGGCTATGACGCTGCCACAGACTCTCCAAATGGAGTTCTTGAGAAGTGCAGCTGGACTGTGTGTGGGAGCCTCGGAGATGCATGGATTTGGGTTTGTAAACACGGGCTGTTAAATTTAGGGTGGGCCCCGGGCCTGGGAGAGCGCCGGAGCATCTTCTGGCAACTGCTGAACATTTTGAGTGGTTTTGAAACATTGCTCAGACCTTATATAGTAGGAGGCCTGTTTTAGCGCAGCGCGTTGTCAGGGGGAGGCGGGCGGAGGGACTGGCACCCACCACCCTCTGTGTGCCAGGTCCTTTGCATGCTCTGTCTCGTTCTGTCTCCATGCCCTCGGCGATGGGCTGGGGGGCTGTGAGCTCTGCTTTGTAGACGAGGTCGTTGACTGAGATCAAATGTCTGGGCCCCCCAGTGTCCCAGTGAGTCCGGCCTGACCCCATGCGGAGGACGTGCTTGGTCAGCCGCCCCGACTGTGACTGGAGGCTGACAGGACAGTGGCGAAGACGCCCCCGCCCACAGCGGGGGCACGCCATCCTGCCAGCTGTCATGCGGAGCTGGCATTCCCTTGTGGTCTGCTCGCCCAGCTTGCCTAAACCAGAGTTTGCCAGAGAGAGAGAGAGAGAGAGACATCTGCCCAGCGTGAATCCTGTGAGATGCTCCCCAGCTCCAGGGCCCCACTGGCTAAATTTGTTTTGGAATTGTCCTAAAACTGTGCTCTACTCCTGGAGATAATGAATCATGATAAAAATTGGATGAACCAGAGAAATAGGACCAGGTGGGTGGAAGGATGGATGGATGGATAGTTAGGATAGACAGACAGGCAGACAGAGATTTATTGCAAGAAGTTGGCTTGCACAATTTAGGGGCGCCCAGGCATGTCTAAGGGCTGCAGGGCAAGCAGGCTGTCGGGAAGGACAGGTCTCGACCCTTGGGCATTGGGTGGAGCTCCTACAGGGCCGACTGTGCTCTCCAGCTTTGCCCCTGAGGCCTTTTGACTGGTTGACTCGGGCCCACCCAGATGGCCTAGGATAATCTCTCTTACTTGAAGGCAGCTGATCGTGGATTTTAATCACATCTACAAAATACCTACACAGGAACCTTCAGATTCATGCTCGATCGAATAACCGGAGCTTCCGTCCAGGCATGTTGATGTATACAAACTGACCACACAAATAAACACACTGAGAAGTCCTTCACCAAAGACACTCTCTGTTTCCTAAAATGACATGAACAAGAACCTACCAACAGTAGGCGCTCCTGTTTGCGCCCAGCGTGCCCCACAGGATACTCTGGACACCGTTGATCGGGGCTCTCTGGCCCTCCCTCAGGGGATCTGTGCAGTGAAGGCCCAGACAGAGCACAGTTCTGTCCTGTCTTCAGGGGCTCGAGGTGTGGGCCTCTCCACTGGGGTGCTCTGTACGTTTCGGTTCAGGTAGTCTGCTTGCAGGAACTGTCCTGTTTCCCAGAGGATTTGGGGCAGCATCCCTGGCTTCTACTCGCTAGATGCCAGTTGTACACCGCATCCCTTGAGCTGTGACAATCAAAAATGTCTCCAGACACTGCCCCACGTCCCCGCTGAGGACCCCTGGTGAGGAAGAAGAAAGTCCCAGGCCGCACAGGGGCTCTGCAGGCCTGGCAGCCCGGGCTTGAATTCTACCTCCGCGTGAGTTTTGTTTTCTTACACTGTCCCATTCCAAAAGGACCTGAGTGGCTGAACCTGTCCTTTAATAGATCTGTGATTCTGGGGAAGCTCTTTTTACTTTGTGAGTCTTGATTTTCCTCTCTGCAAAATGGGGGTTCACGAGAGCACTTGCCCCATCAGGTTACGGGGGAGACTCCCTGGAGAAGAGCACGCAGGGTGCCTGGGCCTTGGTGGTTATTCTAGAAATGCCAGTTCCTTACCCTCCAAGAGGGAAACTGGGTTTCACGGACAGGCTTGTGTAGGCACCGAGCAGGGCTGAGCTGGAAGGGTCGTAGGGTCACCAGTTCTGGATGGGAAGATCAGCTCAGCCCCTGCCTGTGGTCCCAGAGCTCCAGGCCAGAGATTGTCCTTGACCGTGACGTGTACAGCTTCCCTGGACAGCCGGGGAAAGAAGGGCCGGGCCTCCCTCCTGGCTCCCGCTGCTGTGGGGTCTAGAGAGAAGGGCTTGGGGCGTGAGGGGCACTCAGGTCCCCCTGCGGGTCTCAGCACACCCCTGGCTCCTCTCCCCGCTGCTTCTGGAGGCTGCTCACATCACGTCATCCCCTCCCCACAGGCCGCGGTGCAGACGCCGGAGCCCAGGGCAGAGATTTATGAATGGCGCTCCCCCGTGCAGCCCGGATCGGGCCCTGCCAGGAAGGTTATTAACGGGCTCTCATCCTGCACTTTAGGCCTGTAAGCCCTGTCTGTTCCCTGGTTCACGGCCGGAGGTGGGGAGATCCGCCGCACCAGCAAATTCTCCCCTTCACTTGGTGGCGGGTGTGGCAGAGGACACTGATCTACTCCCCTGGGGGACCCACAGGGATCAGGACCCACAGCCTTTATGCTGTCTCAGTGGTCTTGCTGCCCTTTAAGGGGGAAGTAGCCTCATCTGCAGTCAGATGGTGATCAGCATCAGGCCTTGGAGGGAGGCTGAGCACACCAGCCTCGGGCCAGAAGCTCCGGGCTCTGGACATTGCCGCACACCGGAGAGATGGCATAGGGGAAGTCACCGCATCGCTCAGAGCCTCAGTTTCCCCATCTGTAAAATGGGGTCAGTAACGGCCTCTCCGCAGGGTGGTTGTGACTATTCACTGAGAGCTGGTTCAGAGGGGCCTAGTAAGGGCTTCCTCTGTTCTCCCTCCCCCCGCCCCCCAGCACAGGGCTTCTCATTGGATTAGGCCACACTCTTTGTGTGGAGGTGTGAATCTCAGTGGGGCATCATCCCCAAGCGCGGAGACTGGGCCACTCAGTCACCCCAGAGGGTAGCAACTTCAGAGAGTCTCCTGCCCCATGCCACCAAAGGACACTGTCTTCCCAGCCAGAGCTTGGGGAAGCACCTCTGGACCCCACTCACACCCTGGGAGCCACCCACACTGTTCCCAGGACAGGGGCTGAGGAAGAGCAAGGTTCTTAGCATGGCACCGCTTGGTGTCCCTCGGCTGCTTATCAGTCATTATAGGAGAGAGAACCCAGAGGCTCACATTCTGAAACAGAGGTGGAAGGAATGCCTCAGCCTCTTCTGAGGGGCTGGTTAAAAGTACAGATTCTGATTTGTGTTTTCCTGATGATGAGTGACACTGAGCATCATTTCATGTGCCTGTTGGCCATCTGGATGTCCTCTTTGGAGAAGTGTCTATTCATGTCTTCTGCCCATTTCCTCAAGAACTCCCCTATGACCCAGCGATAGTGCTGCTAGGGATCTACCCAAGGGATACAGAAGTGCTGATGCATAGGAGCACATAGACCACAGTGTTCATAGCAGCACTTTCAACAATAGCCAAATCATGGAAAGAGCCTAAATGTCCATCACCTGATGAATGGATCAAGAAGATGTGGTATATATACAATGGAGTATTACATGGCAGTGAGGAAGAATGAAATCTGGCCATTTGTAGCAAAGTGGATGGAACTCGAGGGTGTCATGCTAAGTGAAATAAGTCAGGCGGAGAAGGACAGATACCATATGTTTGCACTCACATGTGGAACAGGAGAAACTTAACAGAGGACCATAGGAGGGGAAGAAGGGGAAATAGTTAAGGTGAAGGAGGGAAGCAAACCATAAGAGAGTCTCAAAATACTGAGAACTTAACTGAGGGTTGATGGGGGTGGGGGAGAGGGGAAAATGGGTGATGCGCATGGAGGAGGGCACTTGTTGGGATGAGCCCTGGGTGTTATATGGAAACCAACTTGACAATAAACTATAGTAAAAAAAAAAACAGATTGTGGGGGCCCACACCAGACCCCTGTCAGAACTGCTCAAGGCCCAAGGGATGCAAAGCCTAGGAGCTCTGGGGATTCACTTCCAGCATTTCTTTTCTTTTTTTATTTTTTTTAAAATTTGTTTTAAGTTTATTTATTGAGAGAGAGACAGAGAGAAGGAGAGAGAGAGAACCAGTGGGGGAGGGGCAGAGAGGGAGAAGGGGACAGAGGAGCCAAAGCAGAGGTGTGGGGCTTGAACTCAGGATCCGTGAGATCATGTCCTGAGCTGCAGTCGCATGTTTTGCTGGCTGAGCCACCCAGGCGCCCCCGCTTGCGGCGTTTCTGACCGCGGAGGTGGGCCTCAAGGAGCCCCGAAGGCCCCTCCAGCTCTGACACTCTGCTTTCAGGCCAAGCAGCACTCATCTGTGTCCTGGGGTGGTTGAGGTCCTGGTGGCACAAACAAAGCCTGTCCTGGAAGGCAGGCCGGAGCTGCGGGGCTCTTGTTCCCAGGGTCACATCTCCCCTGCATTCCAGGAGGCCGCTGGTGGGCTTCCGGCAAGAGTGGGTTCTGGCTAGTGGAGTATCAAATTCCCCACCTTCCAGACCCCACTCGAAGACTGGTGAGCGGCAGAGCCGGTCACAGCCTGTGATACACCAGGCCGGACATGAGGCGGACTTGTTCGGGACCCCTTTCCTACCCCCCTGCTTCTCCGGGGCCCTTGCTCTACTCAGCGATCATTGACGAAGCCCCCACTCTGGGGACAACAAGTCAAAGCCTACGAGCAGCAAGGAGGCTGCAGAGGAAGCGGGCAGACTCATAAGCCAGGAAGAACTTTTCGGTGCCCTCGGCTGCCTGAGGGACAGACATGTGCCTGGCGCTCCAGGCGGGCCCCCCGGAGATACAGCTAGGGAGGTAGGCAGGGCCGGTTCTGGCTTTTCTGCCAACGACACAGGCTTAACTTCGAGGTCAGTGCCTCCCCCCTGTCCCTGTCCCTGGTCTGGTGGAGACCCGCCGGCCACAGCCAGTTCTAAGTCCTGATTTGGGGGTGTGGGAGCCTGGATCCTGAGCTATCCCCTGGGCCTGAGCTATCCCCTGGCTGCCCGTCCTCTGAGGCCCCGAGCAGGCAGCTGCCGCATCAGCTGAAGAGAGAGAGGCTCTGTCCTGGCGAAGATGAGCACGCTCTCCTCCTCCCTCTTGGCCTAACCCAGGCCTGGCCTCCGAGGGGCCCCCGGGGACGGGAGCACAAAGCCGCCTGGCAGTTTAAAAGCCCTGTAATTGCACTGTTGGTTTCTAGCACCACTCTGGGCTTCCCAAGTTAAAGAAAGTTTACAAGGCCCCGGAAATAGCTCCGATGGCATCAGGCTCTGAGATGTGGGCCAGGGCTGCAGAGGGAGGAGAGTGTTTCCCAAAGGAACCCTGGGAGCCTCCCATCCCTGTCAGCTCCCTTCCGCCCCCTCCCAGGCCAGAAAGGGAGGTTTCCGGGACATGGGGGGCGGGGGGAGAGCAATTCCAGGGATGGGAAGTTTTAGCAAAGGGAATTTGGCACAAGTTTTCCCAGGATTCTGAGTATTCTTAGTGCGTTCAGAAATATTTGTTGAGCACCTGCTGTGGGTGCTGGTTCTGGATGGTGGAGGTCCACCACTGAGCAAAGCGGAGCCCGGCCTTCCCTGTCCTTGCAGGGCTCGCACTCTGCCTTGGGGACACAAAAGAGGCGTGGGTGCAGGTACATATGTGGCATGCCGTCAGGGAGTGAGACCTGCAAGAGGGAATGTAAAGCCAGAGGAAGAGATAGAAAGATGAGGGAGGCTGGTTCTAGGCCCAGGAAGGCTTTTGAGCAAGTGACCTTTGCCCTAAGACTGGAGGGAGTGAAGGAGTGAAGGAGGTGGGTGGTAGGGGAGGGGCACCATCTGTTAAGGAAGAGCGTGAGTGTGGGGAGAGATGGGGAAATGGGGTCAGCAGGGGAGCCAGTGCCAGATCCTAAAGGGGCTCTTAGGAGAAATTGTGAGTTTGGTTAGAGGGACGGGTGTGGACTTCGTGGTGGCAGTTAAGAGGGTTCCCAAGCATGGCTTTCATTTCTGAACTAAGCAGGAAGCACCAGATGAGATCAGCTGCTGAGGGTGAGGGCGACTTAGGGAGTAGGGGATGGAGAGACAAGGAGAGAAGAAGAGGCATTTAAGTATCAGTTCAAAGAGTGAGAAAGAAATTTCTAGAAAAGCATGCTAGGATTGCTGGGCGGTGCTGAGGATGCTTTGTGGTCTTGAATTTAGAGGAACACCAGCCTCAGCGTGTGGTTTGCTTTGTTGAACTGCCTGGCCATTACTGCCTGGCCAAGGGCTCAGCAGCATGCCTGGGTGGGCGTGTAAATTAACCGTGTCCCCGCCCTCAGGTGACGTATCCCTCTGCGGGGGAATTAAGTCAAGATAACAAACGGCTATAAATCAGACCAATGAGGCCACGCAGGAAGGAAGGTTCAGAATGATGTGAGGGGCTTTGGAAAGAGCTCGATGAGGGAGAAGACTTTAGGGACAACAGACCTGGTTTGTAACCCCAGCTTCACCATCTGCGGGCTGGATTGGATACTGTGAGGCAAGTCACAGAAGCTCTCTGGAACTCAGATGTTCTAAACTGTAAAATTCGGACAGTCCTATTCATCTAATAAGGCTAGGGCCATGATTAAGTAGGAAATATAAGTAGATGTTGTACAGAGCAGGAATTTAACGAATGGTAGCCACTGGCATTCATTTTTGAGAGAGGGGTTGGCAAATTGTGAGCAGTCTACCAACAGGTTTTGTACAGCCCACAGGCTAAGAATGAATTTTACATTTTTATTATTTTTTTATTTTTGAGAGAGAGGGAGAGGGAGAGCATAACTGGGGGAGGGGCATAGAGAGAGAGGGAGACACAGAATCTGAAGCAGGCTCCAGGCTCTGAGCTGTCAACACAGAGCCTGACGCAGGGCTCGAACCTACTAGCCAGCTGTGAGATCATGACCTGAGCCGAAGTTGGACGCTTAACTGACTGAGCCACCCAGATGCCCCTGATTTTTACATTTTTACATGGTTTGGAAAAAAAAATCAAGAGGAGAGTAATGTTTCATGACATGTGAGAATTATGTGAAATCCACATTTCAGCGTCCATAAATAAAGTTTTATTGGAACACAGCCATGCCCGTTTGTTTATGTGTTGCCTGTGCTGCTTTTGTTCCACAACTGCAGAGTTGAGCAGTTGCTTGTGACAGAGACCATATGGCCTAGAAAGCCTGAAATATTTACTACGTGGACCTTTACAGGAAAAATTTGCCAACCTCTCTGATTTGGAGGAAGAGAGGTCGGACTGGGAACACAGAAGGATTTGCTGTGGGTCTGGCCTTGAGTGCTGAGTAGGATTTCCATGGGTGACCTTGGGTGAGGGGCTGAGGATGAGGAGGCCATAGGTCTTAGATGTGTTGGATTCGAGTGGAGGGTTACTGTAGACAAGTGAAAGGGAGCACGAGCAGAGACAGCTTGAGTGGAAGAGCGACTTGCATCATGAACCAACTTCTCTCTTTCCCACAGGAGCAAACAAGAGGGAGCCGTCCCCCTCCCCCATCAACAAGGGCTGTGTGTTGGGGGCGGGGAGTTCCTGGTCTTGGGTCCCAGAGCTTGTCTCCTGCAGTTTCTTTTTTTCAGAACCAAAGGAGAGACAGAATGAGAACCAAAGAAATGTTAGAGGAGAAAAGGCAGAAGACTGTGGGTTAGGTCGGCAGTGGCCGTGGGCCGCAGGCCTCTTGCTCTGCAGCAATCTGCCATTTTTCTCTTGCTGTGGCAGTCGATCCAGTCTGTCCCTACTGTCCTCCAGCCTCTGAGGTCACTGTGTGGCCACTCAGCAGAGGACCCCAGCCCCAAGCTGCAAGAAACCAGGCTGCCGTTCTTGCTTCCCACCCCAGCCTTTCTGAATTCCCCAGAGTTTCTTCATGCCAGCCTCCAAAAGGGGTACCCCTTTCCCCACTAGGTCCCTGCTCAGCATCTGCTCGGGCTAAGCTTTCCACCCGTGCTTTGATCTCATCCCTTCTCGGCTCCTCTGGGCTCTTGTTCTGTTGATTATCCATCTTTCTTGTATTCTCAGTCTTGTGTCCACTGGCACTTTTCCCTTCCTCCTCTTGTTGGGAAGGTGACTAATATTTAATGAGTTCTTATTATGTGCCAACAGTCTGTGAGGTGATAGTGTATGCTGTTTCATTTGCTTCTGACAAAAGGCCGGAGGTAGTGTTATTAGTCAGGACTCTTAGCTGCGGTGAAAGAAACCCAACTCAAACTAGCGTAGAGGAAATTGGCTCACGTCACTGGGGGGCTTAGGGATAAGCTTCAGACATGGCCAGGTCTAGCTCTATTCCTAAGGAATTTCTTTCTGTATTTCTTGCTTCTCTTTTCTTCTGTGTTGGTTTTGTCCTCAGGCAGGCGTGCCTCACATGGTGGCAGAAGTGACCACCACCAGCTCTACACTTCCATTCTATCTTTGCAGCGATGTCCAAGGGAAGAGAGCCTCAGCAAAATTCCCAGGGCTGACTCATTGGCTTGGCCTGGTCACATGACCTTTCCTGAGCTGATCACTATGGCCAGGCTGTTGGCTATACTCTCATTGGCAACCCAGGGCCACCTGCCCTCTTACAGTGTTGGGGGCCCCTGCCCCACCTATGCTACATGGATTTGGAGTGAGAAAGATGTGGTTTCCTCAAAAGAAAATAGTGGGTTGACACCAGAAGATGGGAGAATGGTTTTTGAATAGGCAAAGATGGCAGTTGTCTGTTAGAGATACATATTGCAACCCCCATATTACAGATGAAGAAATTGAGCCTAAGGGAGATTAAGTGGCTTGTAGCAGGTTAACTCAGCTAAGGCTCAGTAGAGATGCAAGGTCAACCCGCATTGGGCTCACTCTTCATTCTACTTTGATTCCCAGTCTTGACAGGGGACTGCAGGAAACTTCAGCTTGTCCAGGGAGTAGAAGGGAACAGGGGAGGGAATGATAAGGAAAAAAAATCTGATCTTCTGTAATAACTAATGAGAAAAAAGCCACTGACTGGGTAGATCTCAGATGGACCCAGGTGGTTGGGCAGAAGTGTTGGGAATCCGGGTTCTCTAAGGGACACATCTACCCTGGAGAGGCCTGGCCTCTTTAATCTGCTCCAGGTGGCACTGTGTTTTGCCCAAAGCCTTTTCCGGCCAGTCTTGATATTTGGCAAATGCCATTGCATTTTGCCTAACATGACTGGGCTCAGAGTGGGCTGTGAATGCACATAAGCCCTGGAGTTTCACAGCATGACATCAGAGAGCAGGGGACTCCTGTGACCCTCTCCCCCCCTGGAATGAATCCCTACGTTGGGAGGAGCTAGACAAATACCATCCAACCAGGCATTTCAGTTCTGTATCCACCAGGAGCCTTGCAAGGGAGAAGGACCCTTTGAGGAAGACCATTTGAGAGAAATGAGAATTTGCCCACAGGAAGCAGTTTTCTGCTTAAAGGTTGGGGCTGTTTTCTAGACAATTTGGGGCCAGTTCTGTACATGCACATGCATGAAAAGAGGGGGAACACACACGTTCTTTCTGGAGCACTTATCTGGGACCTCCAGACCACGAGGTGGGGGAAATAAAGGCTCTGGTCAAGACTCTGAGCAGGGGGTGCTGGGAGTTTGGGAGTTGTGGGGACACTGGGCACACCAGAAAGGGGTCGCCGAGGGAGGATAGGAGTGTGGACCCAGAAAGGAAAGAACCGAGACCACATGTGTCACCACCTCATGGTCCTGTTCCACATCCACCCAAGAGGCAGAGCTAGTGACAGGAGCCATCAGCAGACCCTAAAGAAAGCCACGGGTTGTGCAGACGTTGTGGGAGGACTTGGGCTTGGGAACTCCGGGAACCTGAGAAGCTAGCTCGTCCTTGCTAAGTGACTAATGTCCTTTGGTTGGGCATCACTCAAGTGTCTCCTACCATTAGAGAGCTTCCTTCTTACATGGAACCCAGACCTGCTCCTCAGTGACTCCCCAAGTCCCAGTGGTGGCCAGTCGGCGCCACGCTGGACAGACCAGTCCACGCCCCTTTCCACGTGAGGGCTGGTCCAGGAAGTGGCAGTGACGTCACGCGTCGCGCAGCGTCACTCCCTGTGCGCGCGCAGGGGCCTGGCTGTGGCGGGTGGTCACGTGGTGGGCTGTGCGCTCCCGAGACCCAACTGGTGGGTAAACGAGCGGCTATATTTATCCCCGCCTCCCGGGCCCAGGAGCTCCCGCTCCGTGCCAGCGACGGGGAAAAACAAGCATGCCGGGAGATGCCTCACATTATTGTGACAAGTAATTAGGGGATGTGAGATGTTCAGAAATTACTTTATTAGACAAATGCTACTTATAAACCCCACGCAACAAACACTCCCGCGGAGTTTGCTTGTGGTCCCGGGACTCTGCTGCGGAGGGAATCCCGGCTCCCCGGAGCTGCAGGGCTCTCCCGGGCGCCCTGCACAGCGCCAGGCCGCGTTTGGACAAGGTGTGCAGGGAAGGGTCTGGCCCTTCTGCGTGCGTGGTCTTAGGAAAGCCGGCTGGCTCCGGCAGGCTGCGGTTCCCATGACTGTATGTGAGAGGAACGCACTTTGCTGTCTGCTTCCAGAAGTGTCTTCGGCAGGCCTCGCCACTGCCAGGGCCGGAGGGCCAAAGAGAAGGGGCAATCCCAGGCCCAGGCACACGGCCTGCCTGCGGGGGCGGGGGCTGTTGAACACGTATGTTTGGTGGGAACAGAACATTCATTGAGCGACTATTGTTGCCACGGGCTGGAACGGGCCCAAGCGATAGGGTTCAACCAGATTCTTCCTCAAGTTGCTCCTTATCCACAGAGAAGACGGCTGGTTCCTAGGACCAGAGCTGATTGAAATGAAAACCATAGCAACACAGAGTGGGGGTGGGGGTGGGTCGGCGAGTAGGTATTGCAGACTTTGTGGGCCACGCGGTCTCTGCCACTACCCAGCTCTGCCCCGGTTTCAGAGGCAGCCCGCGAATATGTGAAGGAGTGTGCGTGCCTAGACTACGATGACACTATTTATGGATACTGAAATCCGACCTGGGCACCACTGTCTTGTATCCTGATAACGATTCTTCTGATGTTTTTCAGACACGTACAAATGTAAAAACCATTCTCAGCTCATGGTCCGGAGAAAAGCGCGCGGTCGGTGGCATCTGAGCTGTAGTTGGCAGACCCCTGGCATAGAGGGAAAACAGTGGAGCCTGCTGCCAGTCCAGGGAAGGCGTGGCTGGGGGTCCTTTGCGGGTAAGGGGGACGGCTGCGATTCCATTCTGTCCCTCTGCTGCTGCGAAGGGCCTGGCTTGCAGGGTGTTGCCACCATCTTCACAGAATGAGCCACCCGGGTGCCCCGTGTTGCCATTCTCTACAGGGCACACTAGCTCCCCAGCCTGGCAGGAGAGGCCTGACCCCCCCAGGGCTCTAGACTTCTCTTTCAAGTCCACTTCATACCATCCCCAACAGAACCTTTGCTGTCCTGGGCCCCAGGAGGCATAGCGGTCCTCCTGCTGAGGCCACGCCACCCCTCTAAATTCAGGGAGGTGTGTTCCTCAAGGTACACTGGGCCCCCACCTCTCTCCGGATCTTCCCTGGCCAGCCAACCCTCCACTGATGCCATGGTGGAGTGAAGTCCCCCTTGTCCCCCAGGAAGTGGGACTAAGGGCTGGGCTAGGTAAAAGGGAAGCCAGGGTCATTGAGTCTCAAAGCAAAAGAGTCCTGGATAAGGAAAGGGCCAAAAGAGGAAGCAGAGATAATGGAAGCCATTGGTCCCCCACAGGATCCTGCTGGGGAGGGAGGTGGGGGTGTTGGGGGCACATCCAAATTATAGGCAAGGGTCATCACCACCTTCCTCCAGGCCCTGCTGTGAAAACACCTATTGTGGCATATGGCCAAGGCCATGGGTATTGGGTAGGACTGGAAAGGTTTTGTATCTCAGGGAGAGGGTTTCACAGGGAATAAAGTTAACTGGATAAACCTTAAAACATCTCGATTTCTGTGTTATTACAGTGACCCCAGGAAGGTCCACAGCCCGGAGGAGGATTCTTCTCCGAGCACTTGTCATAACAACCGTCAGGCTGTGACCTTGAATTGCCCTTGAACATTGATAGGTGCTTTCATGTGCAGTATATCATTCCATCCTCCTAATCTCCCTATTCAATGGGTATCATCATGCCCGTTTTACAGATGAGGACACTGAGGCTTAAGATTAAGTGTGAGTTGCTAGGCTTCTCCTAATGGCTGCCACCGTGGCCTTCAAGGTCACAGGGGAAGCCTCCTTTTGAATTCTCTATCATAGTCTCAGGGCACTGTGTTTGCTAAGTGTTAACCAGAAGCAGTTGAATTAGCTTTTAGAAGCTTTTCTCCCAGCGTGTAAGTGAAAAGGCTGGGCGTCAAATCCTGGTTCTCTGTTGCTGTCAACACCTCGTAGTGGTACTTAACTGTAGGTGTGTGTGCTCCTCTAGCCGGGTGACATTATACATTCCTTGAGGGTGGACATTGTTTCCTGCTTTGTGTAAGCCTTTGTGCGTGCTGGGACTAAGACCCAGTAAGTGCTCAGTCAACGCTCAGCTGATTACCTCTTCCCTCCACCCCCAGTTATTCTGCGTAGGAGGCAGAGATGGGATGCTGTCAGTTTCTCTCGGATCCCCTTCCCTTTGGGAGATTTTGCAGGGAGTTCCCAGAGCTGACCTTGGGAACAGAGATCCACTTCTTTCTGCTGGGGCATTTGTATCCTGATGACCTTCATCCCTATGCTGCATCTTCTCATGATCTTGGACGATTTAGATCTTTTCCTGGTGGGAAGGCAGGAGAGACAAGGGGGTCTCTCACTATTCCTTATGCTTCACTTTCTTGGATGCCAATTTCTCATCTCTGCCCAGTCCCACCATCCACTGTGGGATGCTTGCCCTTGAGAACTTAAGTTCTCAGTCCCGCTTTGGGGCTCAGGAAGGGCTGGTCCTCCCCGCCCCCAGCTCTGCTTCTGCTTTCTTCCATCTAATGGTTTGCCACCTTGGCAGGAAAGGTGCCACTGGGAGCTGGGGAGGCCCCCTCTTCCAAGTTCTCTCTCCAAGCAGGAGGGCAGTGTGTTTGCTAATAGGTGTTAAATGGGAGCATCAAACTTTTATCAGCTCCTTAATGGAGTCTGGGGACCTGGGGGAGATGGTGAGCCCTGCATTATGCTGTGTGCTGGAGCCAAGCTGGACGCGGTGGTGGGAAGGCAGGATGGGCAGCTGCTGTCACAGCCAGAGCTGCTGGAAGGTAAGGTGGTGCCAGCCCAGTTGACAGCCACTCATGCAGGGTGGCACAGCTCAAGTGGGCTCAGATCATCACTGTGACTACCCTGGGCGACCCATCCCCTGGTGGCCTCCTCTTGGTAGGAAGCATGTTTGGCAGCAGATGTGGGAATGGGAGCACGTAGGCATCAGATGCCAGGGTTTTCGGGTTGAGTGAGCAGCTATGGACAGGTTCTTTGGTGTGGTAGCTCATTCTAAAAACGGTCCTCAGAGAGACAGGCCTTCCTGTGTCCCTTCTGCGTGGAGATGTCACCGCTCACCCCACTGAGAGGAGAGTATACTTCTCCCATCTCCTTCTCAATCGGCTGGCCTGTGGCTCATGGCTTTGACCACTGGAAAATGGTGGAAGAGTCTTCCGGTGAGTTCCGGAGTCTGGACCTTAGGAGACCTTGTAGATTTTGCTTTCCACTCTCTTGGCGTGCTGCCCCGAGACCACGATGAGAGGAAGTCTGTCTTGCTTAGTCGGGGGGGGGAGAGTCCATGTGGAAGAGAACCAGCCACCGTGCTCCTAGCCAGCACCTGCTGCCTGGTGCACGAGTCAGGTGCCCTTCCAGCTCCAGGGGAGCCGGCGGCTGAGTGACCCCAAGTAAGACCTGCCGAAGGACGCCCCAGATTATAAGTCCTGGTTGTGAGAAATAAAAAAAATCATCGATGCTTCAAGGCACTGAGTTTTAGGATGCTTTGTTACTGATTGGCAGATAACCAAGATGCTTGATTCCTCTGACCCTTGGATTCTCAGAAGTGGCATGGCCCAATGGGGGGCACCTTGCACAGGATGAGAGACATCAATGACAGGTGCTTGGAACTGTGCCTGGGGCGTACTAAGTGTGCCCAGGGAGAGAGGTACTGTCAGTGAGACTGGGAAGGGAAGGGCCCTGACTGCCACCGGAGAGGTGGCAGCGGTGGTGGCAGTAGGAGGAGAGAGAGACGATGTGCAAGACATTTCCGAGAGACGAAACACCGGGACTTGATGAGTGACTGGTACGAGCAAGAAGGATGAGTCAGTGAAGCTTTGGGGGCTGCCAGCCGGCTGACTGAGTAAACAGTGCTGGCGAGGCAGGGGGGCTGAGGCAGGGGGGCGGGGCTACAGGCATGATGAATGAGGTGGGCTTTGCGCAGCTGAGGGGGTGACAAGGGGACGCTGGAGTGCACTTGGGCATACGGATCTGGGCTCAGGGCCGGGGCCATGGGACTCAAGGGGAGCAGGGCCCACTGGAACCTGGAGGGTGGCCGTCTTAGTCCGTTCTGGCCGCCATCACAACACCCCACCCGTCACTGGCTTGGGAACAGCAGACATTTATTCCTCATGGTCTTGGAGGTTGGAAGTCAGAGATCAGCACGCCAGCACAGCCAGGATGCGTGTCTGGTGGGGACCTGCTTCCTGGGTCATCACCTGCCACCTTCTCACTGTGTCCACATGGTGGAAGGGCACTGAGGGCATCATGAGGCCCCCTCCCTCATGCTCTGATTGCCTCCCGGGGTCCCAGCCTCTAACTCTATTGCCTTTCAGCATATGAAGTTTGCAGGCAAGCCACAAGCATTTGGACCATAGCAATGACCCAAGAGGGCTTGATTAGGGACACAGGCGCCAGATTTCCACAAGGACTGAAGTATAGCTCAAGAAGCTGCCTAGGTAACTAAAGATTTGTTACAGGGGATCAGACCTCAGGAAATTCTCCGTTTGGAGAATCAGTGCCAACTGTCAAGTGGTCCTCACAGAGGAGTGGATTCCACACTTCCACGAGGCTGAGTGTAGCCAGTTTCCAACCTCAGTCTGTGATCTGATTTAATTTTAAAAAGCCCATCTAGAAAACTCAACAAGGACATGCTACCTGTAGTGGCCAAAGATCGATGGGTGATTTTTGCCCCCCTCTCTTTTTCTACATTTTTGGACATTCCAAATTTTCTGCAGTGAGCATTTAATCCTTTTCTTGACATGCGATAGTTTTTAAAGGACAAAAAGTGATTATAAAAAATCAAAAGAAGAGGCTTTAATTCAGAGCTTCATTTTGAGGAGAAGGGGGGCCCCAGATACAGCTCTGCTTCCAAACCCTACAACCCCCCGGAAGAGTGAGGCCCAGGGAAGACAGAATGGGGGAAGCGTGTTCACTCTCCTTGGATCTGCAGAGACTCTGAGGGGTCTTCTGAAAGTCTAAGGACAGCTGAGGCGTGACAGTGTGACAGCATCTGGGAAAAGGAGGCTAAAGTAACTTGATCTTGATTGGCTTTTTGGCCAAGCTGTTGTTTTAGGTACTTAGCTTTTTTTTTTTTTAATGTTTATTTATTTAAGAGAGAGAGAGAGCGAGAGAGCGAGAGAGAGAGAGAGAGAGAGAGAGAGAGAGCGAGAGCGAGGGAGCATGAGCACACGTGAGCAGAGAGAGAGAGAATCCCAAGCAGGCTCCAGGCTGTCAGCATAGAGCCCACTGTGGGGCTTGATCCTTTTGAACCTGAGCCGAAACCAGGAGTCAGGATGCTTAACTGACTGAGCCACCCAGGCGCCCCAGATACTTACTCTGAGTTGGGCATAGTTAGCCTGACCATTTTGGGAGCAGAGCATGTCCAAGTGACCAAGCCATGGGGCTGGGCTTTTCAACCAAGCAGAATGGAAGTCAACTGAATCACCGAGTCACTGAGTCAGCTGAGTCAACCAAGTCGCTGAGTCGTGTGGGCAGGCACAGAGGCATGAAGCCTAAGGTGGCAGTCTGGTGAAAGCCCAAAGCTTTGCTCAGAGAGTCCGGAGAGGGAGGTAGATGAAAGGGAGCTGGCCAGGGTCCTGTGCAGGAGTGGGGAGGCGAGAAGGAATCGATAGCCCGCTGACCAGAAGTGGACCCGTGAGCAGTGCCCACCGTGGGGAGGGACACTGAAGCCTGACGTTCCCCCCTCGAGGGCCCCCTGGCCCCTGACGCCGGCCAGCTTGGGTAGGCTGTTTCCATCCTCTACTTGCTGTTGGAGGCAGCGCTCCTGATATGGCCCAGCCCTGGTTCTCCACCCTCCAGAAAGGTTGGGGCTAGATGTGCCGACGGCTTGGATAGAACTGGAGAATTCAACCAAGGGAAGGAGACTTTGAACGTAAACCCTCTTCTGTCCAGAGGGGCTGTTATCCTGCTCCCCCTTGGCAGAGGGATTCTCTTGAAAGGAAAAGCCATTTATTTCATTGCTCAGAAAGGTCTGTTTTATTTTGGGGGGAGAGGGAGTAATCATTTCAGTTTTGGGAGAATAAAGTGAGAAACAGGCATTGAAATAATTTGCTATAAAGCAAATGGTTATGAGGAAGGGCTATTAGTGCGGTTACCCCTCGGAGGGCAGGGAGCCCTCCCTGGCCGAGTGCCTGTTTGTCCTCCGGGACCGTCATGGTCACGCATGTCATGTCCGCAGCTGCAGCAACAGCCAAGCTTTGTTGACTGCTGAATTGATGTCAGCCTCCTTCTGAGCACTCCGCAGAGATTACCTGTCTCCACCTCAATGATGACCCCACTGTCCCCACTCCACAGACAGGGACTCAGATGAATGAGAGCTCACTTGACTCTCAGTTCACGTCCAGTACATTCTAGAGGCCGACATGGCGGTAGTCTGCTCCCGAGCCTGCACTATTAGCCACTGTACCCCGAGCCAAATCCCCGGCTCGCCGCACATAGTAGGCGCTCGTGAAATATCCATTGCATTGAATTAAATCCGATCAGGTTGCTAGTCCCAAGAAAGCCAAGGATCATAAATTCTTTGGAACCCGAATCTCTTTAAGCACCACTTTTAGAATTTCGGTTACTAGGAAGAAAACAAAATAGGAGGGAAGGGGGTTCTTCGAGGGGGATTTTACGCTTCCATTTTTGTGGCTGGTGTGGCTTGCTGCCCTCTGATCCTGCCCTTACGCCTTCCTCACTGTCTTGCCCTCTTGGGGAAGGGAAGGGGCTGGAGCCCCCACCTGGCAGGCACGCATGGGGGTGGGGGCAGAGCACAGACCAGCGCCCCCCACACTGCTGGAGCCAGTGAGGGCGGAGGCCAGACTCGGGCTGAATGCCATTTTTGTCAGAGTTCCCTTCTCATCTGTGAATGCAAATCCCGAATTACAAGCCATCCGGATGACAAGCTGACATTTTAGCTCCAAACATTCTCCTATAATTAGTAGAATCTAATGCAATACAGGGAATGGCTCCATTTTACACACACATTATCGTAATGCCTTTAAATAAGATAATTGATTATGCCTCTGCATAAGAAAGTAGAATATTCCGTGTAATTAAACCCAACATTCTAATCCTGGCTCCCTGACAGGTGACCCACGTGTCACTTTATAAACCTTAAAGCAGTGCTCACACCCACATTCTAGTTTTCAAAGTTTGTTCTAAAAAAACTTTGGAGAATCTTTTTTTTTTTTCCCCCCACATGGTTTCTAGCTTTGGGTCTGGAAAATTGAGTGGGGCGACTACTGATTTTGGGTAATTTCTGTATTCTTTCTCAGCTCCCTTACACCACCACACATTCTGTCTCATACTTCCTGTTAGATCTTTATTATTTTATTTTATTTTACTTTTTAGAGAGAGAGAGAGAGAGAGCAAGCACACCAGTGGGAGAGAGGCACAGGGAGAGAGAGACTCTCAAGCAGGCTCCACACCCAGCATGGAGCCTGATGCGGGGCTCAACTCCATGACCCTGTAATCATGACCTGAGCCAAAATCAAGAGTCTATACTCAACTGACTAAGCCACCCAGGGGCCCCATAGATCTTCGTTTTATTTTATTTATTTTATTTTTTAAAGTTTATTTATTTATTTTGAGAGACAGAGAATGAACAGGGGAGAGGCAGAGAAAGAGAGGGACAGAGGATCCAAAAGGGGCTCTGTGTGATAGCAGAGAACCCCATGCAGGGTTTGATCTCACAATCTGTGAGATCATGACCTAAGCTGGAGTCAGACATTTAACTGACTGAGCCACCCATGTGCCCCATAGATCTTCATTTTATTTATTTATTTATTTCTTATGTCTTTATTTTATTTTGAGAGACAGACACAGAGAGTGAGTGGGGGAGGGGCAGAGAGAGAGGGAGACACAGAACCTAAAGACAAGTTCCAGGCTCTGAGCTGTCAGCACAGAGCCCGATGTGGGGCTTGAACCCATGGACTGTGAGATCATGTCCTGAGCTGAAGTCAGATGCTTAACCGACCGAGCCACCCAGGAGCCCCATAGATCTTCATTTTATAGACAGGGAAGTTGAGGCACAGGGAAGTGATAGCACTTCTCTGACTATGCCAGGCCTGGAAATCAGTAGTCTGTCTGCCAGCCCTAGAGATTAGATTTTAATTCGAGTTCTTTTGCTACAAGTGGGAAAAGGGATGGTCTGGTGGAATAGAACGTAGGGCCAGAATTGGGAAATCGGGGTTCTAGCCTTGCCTCTGAAATCCATTAACCTCTCTGAGCCTGCGTTTTACCACTTACTTCATTGATTGATTAGGGACAAAATTAGATCAGATCAGTAAAGTGAGAGATTTCACAATAACAGCAATCAAGCAGGCAGACTTTCTGGCCATCTGGGGTGGGGATGGGGAGATTTCTTGTCTGAGCAAAGAAACGTGAGATATGGCTGTGAAAATCTAAGTGGATTTGAGGGTTAGGGGGTCCCCAATACTGCCCCATTCCTCTTGACCTCCATTTTCGTGAAGTCGAGATGGGAGTGAGTGGTACCCGTAGGGAAGAGGGTTGAGAATTTTGCGGGCAGCTCTCTGCCTCCTGGCATCTGGATGGAGACGGTGCTGTAGACACCCTGAAAGTCATAGACACTGTCCTGAATGAGTCCTACCCTCTTCGTGCGTCTCTAAAGGGTTTCATCTGTGGCGTGCTTTTGACAACTGGTGCATGCTGGGCCAGTGCCCGGCTGGTTTCCCCGTAAGAGCGCAGACTAGTTACTTCATCCTTATTTTCCTGTACCCCATAGCTTCACCCACTACCCTTGCTAGCCAAAGCCTAGCTTCCTACAGGGATGTTAAGACTAATATTTTTGTGTAGAACAACTCTTCTACGTGTGCTGTCCAGGCCTGTATTAGTTTGTATTAAATGCTTGCGTTAGCTTGTATTGCAGCTCTGGCTGCTGTAATAATTACCACACATCATGGCTTTAAAAAATCACAAATATCATCTTAGAGTTCTGGAGGTCACAGGCCTCAATTGGATCTCACTGAATTAAAATGAAGGTATTGGCGAGGTCACATTCCTTCTGGAGGCTCTGGAGAGATCTGTGTCCTTGCCTTGGTGGCACCTGAGTTCCTTGGCATGTGGTCTCTTCCTCTATCTTCACATCAAGTGATAGCCAGTCCAGCCTTTCTTACTGTGCCAGACACATCTCTGATTCTGATCCTTTCTGTCCTTCTCTTCCCCATTTAAGGGTGCTTGTGACTACACTGAGCCTACCAGAATAATCCAGGGAACTCTCCTCATCTCAAGGTCCTTCACTCATCACATCTACAAAATCCCCTTTGCTATATAAAGTTACATATTCACAGGTTCCAGGGCATAGGATGTGGGCACCTTTTTGGGCACTGTTATTCTTCCTACCATAATACTATCACCGTAAGGGTAATTGTAATCGTTATCTCTTGTTTCTTACCCCTAAATTTCATGGTTTAAACAGTAAACATATGCTGTTTCAGTTTCTGTGGGTAAGAAATTCCGTTACTCCTGGTGTGGGGTCTCTCACAGGGTTGTAATTAAGGTCACCTCAAGGCTCGATGAGGGGAGTGGGTGAGTTGCTTCTAAGTTCACTCACATGGGGGTCAGCAGCCCTTGGGTTGCTGTGGGCTGCTGGTTGCAGACATCAGTTCCTAACCACATAGACCTCTTCCTAGGGCAGCGCACAAGATGGCAGCTGAATTCCTTCCCAATGAGGGAGTGTGAGAGCAGAAGAGCGCCCCCAAAATGGAAGCCACCATCTTTTTACAACCCCATACTGGCAGTGACATCCCATCACTTCTGCCATGTTCTCTTTGCTAGAAGTGAGTCAATAAATCCGCTTATGGAGAGGGGAGTTGCACGGGGTGTGACTATCAGGAATGGGGGTGGGGTGGGGGGTGGGATCAAATTTGGGGGCCATTTTAGAGACTGCTTACTTGAGCAATCACGCATACCACTTGCCCACCTAAGGATCGATCCCTAATGATCAGAGATTAGGCCTGTAAGATTTCAGGCAGGAGAAATCAGACGTTAGAGACTCCATCCCACTGCACTGGAGAGTGAGATAGTTGAGGTGTGGGTGAGTAGCCGGGTGGCTGTAAAACTTCCTCCACCAGGTCAGTGGTTCTCTAATCTAGGAGGGATTTTACAGTTATCTGGAAAGTAAGATAAAATGCCATGGACTGCCAAACCTATAGATCCTTATTTAGTTGGACTGAGGCAGAATCCATGAATATGCAATTCTTTAGAACTTCTGAAGTAGTTCTGATTTGCATTCAGGTTTGAGAAACTTTGATCTAAAGAGTTTGCTGATGTCTAAAAGAAGGGACTTGGAGACACCATGGGATTCTTTGAAGTCTGGATCTTCCAAATGACAAAAAACAATGATGATGACAGTGACAATAGTAAGAATTATTGTTTATGTGAGTACTTCACTCTCGGAGGCCACTGTGCTAAGTTACTTGTCTCCAGAACCCCAGTTTCCTCATCACAAAATGAACAAAGCAGTATCATTTCAAGAGAGAGCTTGTGACGTCTAGATGACTTAAGTATGTAAAATGTCCAGGGCAATACCTGACATCTGGTAAATGCTTGATTTACACCAGACTCTTCCTGTCTGGCCATCCCTGGATGGCCATCCTGCTACCCTAGTGTGTTGGAACTTCTGGATAATGCTGAGGGAACCGAGGGGCATCTATAAAGGACATTATAATGGACCACAGGTGTGACAGGCTGCCTGGGAGGCCACATACAGGCCTGGGTCAGGGTGAGGCTGGCTATATGGTTTACTGAGGTCCTCCATTAAAAATCTCGGACCAGCAGCCTAAGCCAAGAGCAGTGACTCTGGGCTATTTTTATGTCCAAGTATAGAGCTGGATCTATTTCTCTTCTAAGAAGAACAGTCCATGCTGAACTCAGCTGAACACCTAAGACCCTAGTCCACTTCTTATCACTGGATAAGAGCTTCACTGACAGTTATCCCCCAGCCAGCCCTGACTTTGTAGGCTTTTCCAGAACTGTCTGGTGGTCCGGCCAGGGGCTCAGGTAGATGTAATTCTTTGTGGGTCGGATTTTTGACCTTCCCTGCTTAAGTCATTACTTGGTTCTTCCCATAGTCCTATATTTGTGTCCTCTCATAGCCCTAAATAGGAAAGGGCTGATGACCTAGGCCATCTTCTCTGTCATTAGTAGGAAAACTACTAAGGCATAGCATAGGGCTTATCAGCTTACTGTTGGAATAGCTTTGACTATAATTGGGAGGTTCCAAATCTCTTGGAAATTTCAACCCAGAAAAGGTAGTCATGAAGTGACTTGTTACATATGTTCTTTTCTGCCAGAAGCCAAGATCCGAGGGACTGATGACAAGGATACAGATGTCCTTAGTTCTAGTTCCAAAGGGGCAAAGTTTAAGGTTCAAAACAATTTTGCAATTTTGGACTTAAGATCAGTGAGAACACCCTCTAAATCCTGGTTTTGCTACTGTCTTGCTGTGTTACTTAAGGCAAGTTAGTTCACTTAACCTAACTCATCCTTGGTTTTCTTATCTGTGACATAGGTGTATCAGTCAGCATAGGCTCATGCTGCAGTAACAAATAATCCCAAATCTCAGTTGCTTAACACAGCAAAGGTTTCTTTTATTTGTTTGTTTGTTTATTTAATTATAATTTATTGTCAAATTGGCTAACATACAGTGTATACAGTGTGTTCTTGGTTTGGGGGTAGATTCCCATGATTCTTTGCTTACATACAACACCCAGTGCCCATCCCAAAAAGTACCCTCTTCAATGTCCATCACCCATTTTCCCTTCACCTCTGCCTCCCCCGCATCAACCCTCAGTTTGTTCTCTGTATTTAAGAGTCTCTTTTGGGTTGCCTCCCTCCTTCTCCCCCTGGTCCTCTGTTAAGTTTCTCAAATTCCTCATTGAGTGAAAACATGGTATCTGGCTTTCTCTGACTGACTTATTTTAGTTAGCGTAATACCCTCCAGTTCCATCCACATTGCTGCACATGGCAGGATCTCATCCTTTCTCATTGCCAAGTAGTTTTCCATTATATATATACCACATCTTCTTTATCCATTCATCACTTGATGGACATTTAGACTCTTTCCCTAGTTTGGCTATTGTTGAACGTGCTGCTATAAACATTGGGGTACATGTGCCCCTATGAATCAGCACTCCTATATCCTTTAGATAAATTCCTAGCAGTGCTATTGCTCGGTCATAGGGTAATTTTATTCTTAGTTTTTTTGTGGAACCTCCACACTGTTTTCCAGAGCGGCTGTACCAGTTTACATTTCCACCAACAGTGCAAGAGGGTTTCCATTTCTCTACATCCTCATCAACATCTGTTGTTTCCTGAGTTGTTAATTTTAGCCACTGTGGCTGGTGTGAGGTGGTATCTCAGTGTGGTATTGATTTTTATTTCCCTGATGATGAGTGACGTTGAGCAGCAAAGATTTATTTCTTACTCACTTTTCATGTCCATCTTGGGCTTATGTATGGCTTTGCTACACGTTGCCTTCATTCTAGGACTCAGAATGATTAAACAGTTATCATTAGAAATGTTGCCAATTTTCGTGACACTTGGGCAAAGAGAATGGGGGCAAATAATGGTACATGGGTTACAACTTCCATCTGGAAGTCACATAATTCATTCTGCTCACATTTCATTGATCAGAGCCAGTCACACGGCCACCTCTAACTCCAAGGACGCAGAGAAGTACAGTCTTACCATGTGCCCAGAAAGGGGGAGCTATGGAAGCATTTGGTGAACAGCACTCCTGGCTCCCACGATGAGTATTGTAATAGCAGTTTCCCCATAGGGTGATTGTAACGATTAAAGGAGGTAATGGATGAAAATTCACTGGGCAAATAATAGACACAGTAAGATGTTGTTCGGGTAACATTTGTGTGCTTTTGTGTGCCAGACGCTACGCTAGATACCTTGTCAGGGCAGCCCACCCCCAGACAGAGTTCTGGAGGGGAGTGGCTTGCGTGGATTTGCTCCCTCTTGGCACTGGCGGCTTGACGGTCCCCCAGTTCAGGTATGCACGTGGAACAAGAGCTCGTCTTCCCCTGGGGACTTTTGGGTAGTGTCCACACTATTTCTTGGGGGGTGCTTACTCTTGTGACAGCTGACCAGGGATCCCCATTAGCAGGTCCTGATGCTGGTCTCTGCATCTTCCTCACTAAGGAGCAGGTAAGGCTTCGCAGATTCGGGACGGGCTGTGGGTTTTGGTCTGAGTGCCCCTCTGTATTCTGATCCTCATGTCCTCATGGTCTGCTCTGTGCTGGGATGCCTACTCCCTACTCTGAGGCCCTGGGAGTGGGAGGTCTTTGGTGATCTAATCTGTGGAGGGTCCTGCGATGTTACAGTTGCTGCCTCATCAGTGGCTTCTCTGGCAGGAATTAAAAAAGTCCCTTGGGATCAGCAATGTTTTGTCGACTATACTCCTGTGCTCTCTGAATAGAATTTGGGGTTTCAAGTGCCTCCCTTCTTTAGGTGGTAAGAGTCTCTGCTTGAAACTCAAACAAAAGAGAGGCTCCCGTGTCCTTAACGTTCTGTGTGGGCCAGTAGGCACACCCCTGGCAACGGTAGCTCAGAACTTAGTCACCGGGTGCTCAGTATACACTTGGAAATACAGTCCCTCATTATCATTTCACAGGATGACTCTCCTGATGATCCTGTGAATCAGGTAACATTCTCATCCCATGTTCCAAATGAGGAAACTGAGGCTCAGGTAGCTTCTCCATTCTGCCCAAGTTTCTACCGGTGGCAAGTGCCCTGGATTTAAATGCAGGTCCTCAGAAACTAAGCCCATTGCCTTTCACTCTACAGCTCTCTGTCATTTGCTGTATTTGGCTTTTTTTAAAAAAAGTGGTGGAACCTCCTGAATATCAGAGTTTTATGCTAGTGGGGATTTTAGAGGTCATTTCACTTAAATTTCTTATGTTATGGGGGAGAAACTTGAGGATCACAGATGGTCGCTTGATGCCTCACATTGAGCTGTTCATCCTTCCTCTCTTGGGTTTGGTTTGGTTCCTACTCAATGCAAGGTGATAGCCCTTATGGCCTTCCAGACTGAAGCGTATACACCCACTGTGTTAGAAGAGCCAGTTTCCTGATGGGTAACAATGGACCTACCCCTCCGCCTATCACCTCAAGGGCGGAAATTATGTTTATTTTGTTTGCCAGTCTATACTTTGGGCTGGCACTTAGCTGGTGCTCAGAAAATATTCATGGAAGGAAGAAAGGAAGGAAGGAGGGAGGAAGGGAGGGAAGGAGGGAAAAAGACAAGAGGGGAGGAAGGACAGAAGGAACCACAGGTGTGTCGTGTGGGCTTTCTCTTGCAGGGTGGGGTGTGCCTCCTGGGGGGCTTGCCCTTGTCAGGGTCCCCCAAGGATCGGGGAGCAGGAAAGCCTCTCTGCTGCTTTTGTAGGGCCTGTCCCTGGCCTTCTGAGCAGTTCCTCTTCTCACCTGCAGCTCCCGGAAGAGGGAAGGAGTGAGGGGGAGAGAGCAGAGGAGGGTGTATGGCTCCAAGACAGGGGAAGGGTACTTAAAAATGTCACTTAGAATCCCTGAAAGAATAAGCTGTAAAAACAACCACACACTCTCTGCTGGGTGACGCAAGTCAAAGAGAAATGCAATGCAATTAGTCACTGGCTCTGAGTGGGAGGCGGGGAGGGGGCAGGGAGGCAGAAGGGAGAGCGGTGACAGGCTGGGGGGCGGCAGAGCCTCCCTCACACACGCTGCATCATCTGCTCCGAGACAGCCTCCACAGCCCCGGGGAGCTGTTCCTTGTTCCCTTCATACACCTGTGCTGGCCGGGCCCCCCTGCTCCCCTTTCCCTCCCACGAGGTGGCATCTTCCCCCTTGCCGGCCCAGCCTTCGGTCTGGAATTAGGGAGAGGAGCTCAGAGACTGTAAGGGAAAGAGAAGGCTTAGATACAGGAGTTGAAAGGGAGGGAGTCTTTGGCCCTGAGCCCACCATCGGGAGAAGCCCACCCTCAGTTTTCCCATCTGATAAGAGTCCCCATGGGCTGCGACAGGGCACCCCAAACTGCATGGCTACAAACAATACAAGTTTATCTTCCTACATTTTTAGAGGGGTCAGAAGTCAAAAACGGGTCCACTAGATTACTATCCAGGGGTCTGCAGGGCTGAGCTCCCATCTGGAGGCTCCAGGGGGGAATCTGTTTCTTTGCCTTTTTCTTGCCCCCAGTCCTTGTCCCGTGGCCCCCTCTGTCCTCAAAGTCAGCCATAGCCAATTGAGTCTCTCACATGCCATCACTCTGACACTCATTCTTCTTCCTCTGCCCCATCCGAGGACCCTCGTGATTATGCTGGGGCACCGAGATCATTTCTTTATTTTAAGGTCAGCTAATTAGTAACCTGATTCCATCTGCATCCGTAATTCCTCCTTGCTGGTAACGGAGCGCATTCGGAGGTTCTGGGGATCAGGACTATCTTTGGGGACCATCATTCTGCCTGCCCCGCACCTCGGAGTGTCGTGAACAGTGAATGAGACCGTACATGTACCCTGGACCTGTGCTGACTCGTGATAAGAGTTAAGCAAATTATAGCTGCTTTTTCATTATTATTGTTCTTCTTCTTCTTACACGGTCACTTGTGTCCCCGTTCCCTTCTTCGCTCTGCAAAAGGGCAACAGTGGGGACCTGAGCCTGCCCCTCCGTGAGGACCAACAGGTGTGCTGGGGCAGATGGAGCCTCATGGGCGTCTGGGCTCGGGCTTCCTGGCTCACCCAGCCTCCAGCCCCAGCTCCCCACTCTGCCACAGGGGCTGCCCTGCGCCTCGGGTCCTCATGTGTTGGGGCCCAGGGACCATCTCTGCTTCTAGACACTGAGCACATGTGAGAGGAGGAGGAGGAGGTCAGCTCTGTGTGCCGCCCCAGCCCTGCTGAGCTCCATTCATGGGTCCTGGTGGGAGAGATGCTCCTGGATGAGCAGCGCATTTGGAGGAGCCTCATCTCTGGGAAGTTTGTGGTTTCCTTGGGCTCTTCTGGAGCATGTGGGGCTCTTCCCTCTTCCAGCTGAGTGTTTCTGGGTGCCTAAGAGGGCGATGGCATGTGGAAAGGGCTCTGTGCAAGATGACTCCCCCAATAGAAAGAGGTTGTCCAGGTTGTGCCACTGGATGTGGGCTCTGGAAGGGGGTCACCTGAGAGCCCTTCCCTCTCCCAAAGATGCCACGTGGAGACAGGTCCCCAGCGGGGAGGACAGGGCTCACAAAATCTCTATAGGTTCCTACAACTTTGCAGCAAAACAAACAGAACCAAAGGATGCTTAATATTACTAATCATGCAAACCAAACCAGAATGAGATACTTAAAAAAAAATTTTTTTTAACATTTATTTATTTTTGAGAGACAGAGAGAGGCAGAGCATGAACAGGGGAGGGGCAGAGAGGGAGAGGGAGACACAGAATCGGAAGCAGGTTCCAGGCTCCGAGCTGTCAGCACAGAGCCCAGTGTCGGGCTGGACTCACATACTGTGAGATCATGAGCTGAAGTCAGATGCTTAACCGACTGTGCCACCTAGGCGCCTCTGAATGAGATACTGCCGCATACCTGTTAGGGTGGCTGTTATCAAAAACCAAACCAAACCAGACCAAACCAAACCAAAAGTTAAGTGTTGGTGAGGATGTGGAGAAATTGGAGCCCGTGCACATTGTTGGTGGGAAGGCAAAAGGGTTCAGCTGTTGTGGAAAACAGTATGGAAGTACCTAAGAACATTAAAAATAGAAATGCCATTTGATCTAGCAATCCCACTTTTGGGTATACATCCAAAAGAATTGAAATCAAGACCTCGGAGAGCTATGTGCACGCCTATGTTCATTCCAGCACTGTTCGTGTTCAAGTCCATCCAAGTTGTGGAAACAACCCCCGTGTCCCCTGATGGATGAATGGATAAAGACGTATGTCTGTGTGTGCATGTGCACATGTGCATGTGTGAGAGAGTATTATTAAGCCTTAAAAAAGAAGGAAATCCAGCCGTATGTGACACCATTGTTGTACCTAGAGGATATCATGCTGAGCGAAACAAGCCAGACCCAGGACGGCAAATACTACGTGATCTCACTAACACAAGGAGTCTTAAACAGTCAGGCTCATAGAAACTGGGAACAGAAGGGTGGTTGCCAGGGGTGAGGGGAGGGAGAAGTGAGGAGCCACTGTTTACTGGATGTAAGTATTAGTTACATAAGGCAAGTAAGTTCTGGAGATTTGCCGTATAGCTTCATGCCTGTGGTTAATACGGTATTGTGCCGCCAACATTTTATTAAGGGTGGATCTCATGCCACGCTATTTAAATGTTCTTACTGCAATGATTAATGGAAGGAAGGAAGGGAGGGAGGAAGGAAGGGAGGGAGGAAGGGAGGAAGGAAGAAGAAGAGGAAGGAGGGAGAGAGGGAAGGGAGGAAGGAAGGAGGGAGAGAGGGAATGGAGGAAGGAAGAGGGAGGGAAAGAAGGAAGGAGGGAAGGAAGGAGGGAGGGAGGGAAAGAAGGAAGAAGGAGGGAGGGAGGGAAAGAAGGAAGGAGAGAGGGAGGGAGGGAAGGAGGGAAGCCCTAGAAGGTTGTCCATGACAGACTGTGACAGTACAAGTCAAGTGAAGGCTTCTGTGACCTTTATTTCCCTTTCGTCCTGAAAACTCTACCCCGCTCCTTCCCATGGTGGAAGCAGTTGAGCGAACGGGGTAGAGACCGAAGAAGAAGGTTGGAGAAACCTGTGATGTCTTCTTCCCCGCTGTGCTCCAGCCCCTGGGAAGGGAGCCGTTTAGATCAGATGAGAGAGAAGATTTTCTATTAGATTCCCCCACAGTTCTACTGCACTTAAAAACTGTTAAAACCTGGGATAAACCCCAGAAAGTATATGTGATCTGCTCAAAATAGGTCACAGACAGAGAAAGGAGAGGAGACAGTGTGGAGAATCAAAGGTCAGGCAAAGCCGTTTGTGTTTATAAACCGCCAAGTGACGCTGGTCCCAGGAGCTGGTTACAGTCATCGTGCCTTTCATGGCTGCGTCTTTCTCTCATTCAATTATCACCACAACGCTGTGCGGCGGATGGTGGCCTCACTGTTTCACATTTGACACAAGAGGCTGCTGCCTAGGTGACATGCCAAGGTCACACAGCTGGCGAGGAGCTGACACTTGCTCTCTGGGTCTGGCGCCACATCCTGGCAGGAGCCACGGATATGTGTCAGTGCGAGTAAGCCCGCGACATCATGTGGCAGCCGACTTCCTTTTTCTGACCTCCACGGCCCCGTTCCTTTGTCATTTCCCAGCATTCAGAGGGGATGGAAGAGAGGGTCCCCGGGAAGTATGCCGAGTTTGTCAGGAGAAAGAGAGGAGAAGAAGGTGATCTCTGCTCCCGCCATGGGCTGGCTGGCCTTTCTGCCAGGTGGCTGTGAATGGGCAGGCTCCCTTGGTGGCACCTGCAGCGGCATCAGGGAGCTTTGGGGGGAACCCCGCTTACAGGTGGGCGTGTCAGCCCCTGTTGTGGGAGAGGCATTGTGTGGGCCGGAGGCAAGGCTGCTGCTCTGGGCACTGGGACCCGTGGGACCTCAACCCTGCCCCCACGCCAGCTAGCCAGGTGCCTGTGGGCAGCCGGACCTCAGTTTCCCCATCCTCCCCTATTTCCCCCCACCCCATGACCTCGCTCTCCTCAGGCTGTCCCCCGATTTGCCTCACCATGAGACCTGTCATGAGCTGGCCCATTGAGGGCAGATAAGTTCCCGGGAACATTTTCAGCTGACTCTAGCTTGGGGCGTAACAACGTATTTATCACAGGTCTTCTGCATAGATGGATTTACTTCCTGAGCTCGCAATCCAGGGTCAGATGCTTGTGAGAGACTGTGGAATGGGCAAACCCACAATCGAAAGTAGAGGCCAACCAAAGGCAGGGCTTCAACATGGGGGAGGGTGCGGCGGAGAGCAAGGGAGGGAAAAACTGAAATACCTTTCTGAGTGGCTATGAGGCACACAAGGAGAGTTGACCTCCCGTCCCTCGCTGAATCTTCACAGCCTCCCTACAAGTAGTTTCCACACCTTCATGGGGGAAGAAACAGATCCACAGAGGCCACAGAGGCCACAGAGCAAGTAGATTCCACAGCCAGGAATCAAGACCTGGTCTGTCTGCCTCCCAAATTCATGAGGACCTTTTGTTCACGAATTATTTAAGTTTCTAGAGAAGGACTTGACATGGTTTGGAAAAATCCATTATGAGGACGAAGAATCTGTCACTTTGTTTTTTCCTCTCCTCCCTCAGAAACCCATTCCCTTTGAAACCAATGTCCATTTTTCATTTCCTTGTTCTCTTGCTCCATCTCGCCCCTTGCTTTCTCTTTTCACCCTTACGCTGTCTAAGGTTATCAAATATCCTAAGTTGAATATCTTGCTGAATCCGGTAGCCCAGACAGGCATTTTTCTGGGTGAGAGGCTGGTGTCAGCTTTGGGCATGAAGCCAAGGCTGGATGATTGGGGTGGGCAGGATGGGCATAGGCTGGGGACATAGCACAGGACGTGTGCCATCTGCTTCTCACGGCGGGACTGGCATCCTGGAGAGACACGAGTGGAATATCACTCGCTGGTCGCCTGGTTCCTCTGGCACTCTCTGACCTAGGCACTGCCGGCTACATGGCGGCCCTGACAGGACCACGAATGGAGAGATGCCCACCTGCTAGCGTGCCAGCCGTCAGGAAGCCCGGTGCTGTTCTCGGGCTGAAGTTATTGGGTGGTGGGCAGTCAGGATGGGAGGTCTGGCACTGATTTGGAACCCTGAGATTTCACCAATAGAAAAGAGATGCCACTCTCTAGTGTGGGAGGAGAGGAACCTAACTAGGTTATTGATTCACGTATTCAACAAGTCCTTATTCAGGACATAGTCCATCCTAGAGCCTTTTGTTTTAGATGCTAGAGATTGAATAACATGGCAGGTGTATGTTCACGACCTCAAGAAACATCACTTCCAGTGGAAGAGAGAGGGAATCAACAAGCCTCAGCTTCTGAGTGGGACAGGGGTGGAGATGAAGGGTGCCTCCGTCCTGATCTAAGACCTAAATCTCACTTCTCACGGCTTCTCTAACCTGTTTCCTACCTGAGTGTTAATTTTCACCAATTGCAGATTGCCAGGAGCATCAAAAATGTGATGCAGATGATCAAAGATTTGACTGAAGCAAAACAAACACCTCTTCTCTTGTATTTCAAAAGTTGATGATACTGCTGTTCCCTTTGAGTTAGCGCCCATACAGCTCTGTGTCTTCAAAGAACATCCATAACAGCATATCCTGGGTGGACAGATGATCTGTGGGCAAGTTTTAGGCAGTGGCTTCCAGGTCAAGGCGTTCAATGGCAGGCATTTTTCTTCCTTTTCCTCTCCTTTCTCTCTTTTTTAAAATTGAGAATCATCTTCAATCTACAGAGCATCCTGATATGCATGGGGCTGTCCGGGGAGCACTGGGAGTCATGTGGGGCCTTGGCATTCTTACTCAGAGAGTTAATATTCTTCTAATCGAATGGGCTGGGTCCTGGTGGTAAACCTGTTGTGTTGCCTTCAGTCATGACCTGCACTGTTAAGAGCAGAGGCTTTAGGGCTAGAATTGATTCTAAAGTCTAGTCCTCCATTTCCTAGCTATGCGAGCTTGGCTAAGGGAGGATTGTTGAGGAGAAAGAGTAGAGTCTAAAGTTTGAATCCTGCTCTGACACTCACTTGCTGTGTAACCTTACACAAGTAGCTTATCCTTGGGGCTTTGGTGACTACATCAGAAAAATGGAAGTAAATATTCCTACTTTGCAGAGCTGTTTCAAAGATTAAATGAAAAGACACACTTCAAGTGCAAAATCTGTGTATATTAGGTGGTCAAAAATGTAATTTTCTTTTAACCTTTCCTTTTGAATGAAGTAAAACCTTCTGGGATAACTCCACACACACCCCCCATCTCATAAGTGGCACTGCCATTTACCCAAATGCTCGGGATCGGAGCTACCCTTGATTCACTTTTAAGATAGCACTCTGCCTTTTTATAGCACAATTCAATAGCAAGTTTCTTGGCTTGACTCCTGAATGTCTGTTGAATCTATCTTTCCCACCATCTCCACTGCTCTTGGATTAGTTGCAGCCACAATCATCTCTCTCTCGGTGCTTTAAAAACACAGCCTCTCAATTCTGTGATGCTTCTCTCATTGAGAGGTGGTGGTGATGTTCCCTCCCCTTGAAACTGGATGGGGGCTGGGACTACTTTGACCAATAGAGTATTGCAGAAGTGATGCTACATGACTTCTCAGAATGGATCATAAGACGCTTCTATTTCGTCCTGTTGGGATTCTCTCTTCAGATGCTCTCTCTTGACTGAGCTGCCATGCTGTGAGGAAGCCCAAGAGAGGCTCATGTAGGTAGCCCAGTTGACAATCCTGGCCAAGCCCCCCTTTCATAGTTGCTAGTCCTTGAAGTCATCCACACTCATCTGTGACTTACCTGCTGAGGAGCCAGACATCACGGAGGAGAAGTAAGCTATCTTTACTGTGCCCTTTCTGAATTCTTGACCCATAGAATCCATGATCATAATAAAATGCTTATTGTTTTAATGTTATTTACGTTTGGTCTGTTATCCAGCAATAGATGATCAGAACACGCCCTTGACAATTGAAATGACCTCCCAGCTTATTTTCTTGCTCCCACTAATAGCCACTTGCCCACACAGTAGCCAAAGGAATGTTTTGAAAACAGATAAGATACTATCATTCTACCATGTAAAAACCTTCCAAACTTCTTATTGTGGTCTATTGGGCCCCACATGACTTGGCTTCTGCTCTTAGGTGCACACTAGACATTGGGCACTGCCATATTGCCACATGGAAGTCAGGGGCTGGCCAAAGAATGTAACACAGGACACAAAAAGCACCTCTTACAGCTCAGTTCCAGAGTCTACACTTCAAGAGCCGAGGCAGCATCTTTTGTGTTATGTGAGTGTTAGACCCTGGTCCATAACCCCAAGTCCTCTGTGGGTAGTTATTACCTTTCCTGTACCTCTTTAGCTATGACTCCTCTCTTGATTTCTGACACCATGGCATTTCTCCTTCTTTCTTTCAAGTGTATCTCTTGAATTTTCTACACATGTGTAGTTTGAAGGGGGGGAATCGCATCAATTCAACAGACCATGTTGCAAGAAGTCTTAAAGCTGTCATTATTTGTACACAACATGATCATATACTTAACTCAAAAATGGACTCGAAAGTAGTTGGAAATCAGAGCATTTTGGTAAGGCGGTCAGTTATAAGATCTACAGACCCAATCAAATTTTTGGTAAAGATGGTGGTTTAGGCACACTCATCTAACTTGTACTGTCTGGAAATGCCACTAAAACTACCAGTAAATAGTCTCTCTCTCTCTCTCTCTCTCTCTCTCTCTCTCTCTCTCTCTCTCTCTCTCTCTCTCTTTCTCTTTTTTTGCCATAAATCTGCAACAATGACAGTGAGAGTGGAGACATCACTTTGGAAGTTAGAAAGCAGATGGGGAAATGGTAGCGTTTGAAACTAACCTGACAAAGAAGATTCCTAAGAACCAATCAGATTTACATTGCAGAATCCTCAGAGGGTCAGGGATTGGTGACAGTGGAAACTTCTGAGACTGAAGGTAGAAGGGGGAATAAAAAGGGGTGATAGAAAAGCTGTTTAAAAAGCAGCTGGAATGGCAGTTTTTGCTTAATGTGTACAGAGTTTCTGTGATCAAAATTTTTGGAAATAGGTAGTGGTAATGGTTGCACAACACTGTAAATATAAATAATTCCATTGAATTGTACACTTCAAACTGGTTAAAATGGCAAATTTTATGTTATATATGTTTTACCACAATAGTAAAAGAAGCAATCAGACCCTTAAAGACCCTCCTTCTCTTCTTGCTGCTGGGTAGGAAGATCTCCCATCCTGGCCAAAATATAAGTGGTTTATTTTATGGACAGGTGAGACGGGGTCCAGACACAGTTGAAATCAGGGGTACGTACTGAAAACAGGGGGACAAAAATAACTGAGTGCAAACCAAATGCTAAGACTCCCAGCCTTCTTCCCTACTCCTTGCCCTCCTTGAATCCCCTGACCCAGGCCTTTAACTTCATAGCAGGAGACTGGAAAACGCTTCTCTGTGAAATTTGAGCAGCTCAAGAAGAAACTGACATTGAAGGAGAGACGTTGAGGTTCCCTAGCAAATGGCTCAGGCATATCCCTTGACAGTGTTGTTCACAACCAGCAAGGCCCACCAGTGGGCTCAGAGCTTCCAGTCAGCGCTTGAGGCCCTTACTCTTAAATATGACCACCCGAGATCTGAGAAAAGATTCTAATGTGAAAGACAGAAACTCCAACAAGCTTATGGGGAGGCAGAAGGAGGGAACAGGGAGAAAATTGAGATTTTGAAGAGGGAAGAAAATGTCAATGAAAAAGGCTATCATAAATATCCTTAAAGACATAACAGATGACGTTGCATCTATGAAACAAGAACATGATGCTCTCTGAAGAAAGAGTATTCAGAGAACAAAAAATGCCGTTATAAATGAAAATCATGGTAACAAAAATGAAAAGCTCAATGGACGATTAGAAGATAAAGCTGAGCAAATCTCTTAGCTAGTATAACAAAAAGACAGAAAAATGCAAATCAGAAGAGAAAAAAATAAATCTACATGTAAATCAACCTAGGATATTCAACATCCAAATAATAGGAGTCGGAAGAATGAAACAAAGAAAATGGACAAGAGAAAATAATTGGTGAAATAATTCAAGAAAATTTCTCATTACTTAAGAAACTGAAAATAAACCACCACTAAATGCTTGTCATCATGAAATTTTAGAATACTATTGTATTAGTTTCCTATTGCTCTGTAGTTAATTACCATGCACTTAAGTAGCTCAAAGCAATGTACACTTATTATGTCACACTCTCCAGGGGTCAGGGCATGGGTTACATGGGTCTTCTGCTTAGGGTCTCCCAAGGCTGTAGTCTATGCAACATTCCAGTCTGGAGCTTGGAGTTCTCTTTCAAGCTCATTTGGTTGTTGATAGAAGTCAGTTCCTTGTGATCATAGGACTGAGGTCCCTGCTTCCCTTCTGGCTGTCAGCTAGAGGCCACCCTCAGCTCCTGGAGATCCCTCAGTTTTGTACCACACTGCCCTTTTGCAAGTCCTCTCACAATATGGGAACATACTTCTTCAGATCCTATAGGAAAATCTCCCACTTTGGTCTAAGGCAGAACCTTCTATGTATATAATATAATCACAAGTGATTAGCCCATCATCTTTGTTGGAGAATGTCATCTAATCAAGGAAGTGGCTATTCCATAATTTATTGGCTAGAAGTAGATCACAGGTTCTACTCACTCAGATTCCATGAGGGTGTAAATCACTGCGTGGTCATATTAGAATTCTGCCTACCACAACTGTGGATCAAAAGAAGCTCCTACACCCCCCCCCAAAAAAAAAACACCAATTCAAAGGGATACACGCACTTCAATGTTTATAGCAGCATTATTTACAATAGCCAAGATATGGAAGCAGCCCAAAGGGGAGGTGAGTGGATGGGGGAAATAGGTGATGGGGATTGAGGAGGGCACTTGTAATGAGTGCTAGGTGATGTATGGAAGTGTTGAATCACTATATTGTACACCTGAAATTAATTTAATACTGTATGATAACTACACTTAAATTAAAAAAAAGAAGCTCTTATAAATAAATAGGCTCATACAAATAATTGGAAGCAGAGTGGTTCAGCCTTCTGAAGAGCAGTGTTAGAAGCTATGGATCTGTACTGTCAGAATTCTGAAGTAAAATGATTTCCTACCTATAGTTTTATACCCAGTCAAGCTATCCATTGAATGTGAAAGTAGGATACGGATATTGTTGGGGAAGTAAAAGATCTCAAATATTTATCTCTTGCACCCTTTTTCTTAGGAAACTGTTGGAGAGTATATAAATCAAGGTAGTAGCAAACAAAAAGGAAGATGTCTGATCCAAGAAGTAGGATATAAGGAGAATCTCTAGCATAGTGGTGAAGGGATATCCTCCAAAGAGTAATTTGACCCCATTAGTGCCAGACAGAAGGCTGGGGAAGGAGAAATTCATCACAATGAAATGATAAAGTAGCTGAGGTGGGGGAATGTGATCAAAAATAAATTAGACAACTGGCAGGGAGTTTTTAGTTGAGCTAGTGATAAGAACACAAAAAATAATCAAACAGAATAAAAGGTAACTCCCCAGATATAACAAAATTATTCATGAAAGGGAATAGAATGACGTGGCTTAGCTCTGGATAGCTATAGATTCATTACAGTGTAAATACTGAACATTAAACAGAATGATGATATAATTATCTGGTTTTGAAAGGATGGCGTTATGAGCTGAAGTGTATTCTTCTGAAATATGTTGAAGTCCTAACCCCTACTACATGTGAATGTGACCTTTTTTGGACATCATGTCTTTGGACTGATCAAATTAAGATGAGGTCATCAGGGTGGGCTCTAATCTGATACATTTGGTGTCTTTATGAAAAGGGGAAATCTGGACATAGAGAAAGAGACACAGTGAGAATGCCATATAACAATTGGAATTTTATGGCTACAAGCCAAGGAATGCCAAAGATGGCTGGCAGACCACCAGAATCTAAGAGAGAGAGGCATGGGACAGATTATTCCTCACTGCCCTCAGAAAGAACCACCTCTGATGACACCCTGATTTTGGACTTCTAGCCGAAAGAGCTTCTGGCCCAAGAGCCACGAGACAATAAATTTCTCTCGGTTACAGCACGCAGTTGGCCGTTCTTTGTTGCAGCAGTCCTAGTAAACTAGTATGGATGGGGAGTATGTGTATGTTGGTAAGGGGCAGGGGGAAGTTAACGATCATTTCTACAAATAACATCAAGAAATAGTAGTAGAAACATGGTATTTAGAGATCGCAAGATAAATACCAAAAGAATCATCTAAAAAAAAAAGAAAAGTTGTTGTCTGTGGTGATGGGTTAAAGAGGTAAGAGGGAAGGAAGACTGAAACCTCATGTTAATTTTAAGAAAAAGTCTTTGAACTAGATGACTATTCAAAAACTTTTATGTTTATCAATATTGATTGATAGATTAATATGATAGCTTGATAGATTGATAAAAATAAAAGCAAAAAACATTCCAATATATGAGCAATTATTAACCAGAATATATAATACAGAAGAAAGTCCCATTTGCTAGGGAAATAAAACTTCTATAATGGTACCCAGGAATAATCTTTTATTGTTAATTTTTGGGAGGGAGGAAAAGAGGGGGGGCAGAGAGAGAGAGAGACAAAGTGCAAACAGGGGAGGGAAAGAGAGAGAGGGAGACAGAGAATGTAAAGCAGGTCAGTCTGTCAGCACAGAGCCCGATGCAGGGCTCAACCTCACGGACCGTGAGATCATGACCTGAGCTGAAGTCAGGTGCTCAACTGACTGACACATGCCAGAACTTTATGGAGAAAATTCTAAAATTTTAGTGGGGGGACAAAGATAAGTAGAAACTGGACCCTGCCCCAGGCAGTGCAGGTGACAGAGGCTGTGGCAGACAAACATGAGAGTGCAGTGTGCAAGGAGCTCTCTGTCCAGGGTGAGGAAGGAATGTCCCCTGTGCCTGGGGAAGTCAGAGAAGGTTCTGCAGATCATGTGGAATTCGAGTGAAAACCATGAAGGATGGAGTTCTCTGGAAGATGGGAAGACAGTTCGGGTAGAGAGTAGAGCCTGAGCCAATGGACGTGTGTTTGAGGACTAGAGTATTTGACACGAGGGAGGAAAGTGGGCATGATGGAGGACGGCAGGGGATGAACCTAGACAGTGAGGCAGAAATTGGTCATTAAACAGCCATGTATACAATGGGAGTGTTTGCTCTCTTTTATAAGAATGGGATCCTTTAAGGTTTTGAAGTAGCAGGATGAGAAAGAATGTGAAGTTTGTCACGGTGAACAAGCATGTGGATGACTTCTCAATATAGCGGTCACTGTGGACAGACAGCCTGTGTTACTGGCTTGACTCCTTCAGGCAGGTTCTCTAAGGACACCTCTCAGCAGCCAGCCCCAGACCTCAGGGAGCGTTGATCCAGGGGTATTATCGTGTGGTGTTATCAACCCACTGGAGGAGATACACACCATGTCCATGGCCAACACTTCCAAGGGAAGAGGCCTGTCCTAGGCCCAGCGATGTGGGGAAGACCACTCCATCACACCGAACTCCTGCCTCCCACTGCTTCTCCTTCATGTCATCAGGAGGGCTGCCACACCACGTGGGAACTCTGCGGTACCTACAGAGGGATCTTCTTCTGAGGAGCCCTGAAAGTGCCTTTGGTCAGCCTTAGTATAAAGGTGACAGAGGTGCCTGGGTGGCTCAGTCAGTTAGGTGTCCGACTTCAGCTCAGGTCATGGTCTCAGAGTTCGTGAGTTTGAGCCCCACTTCGGGCTCTGTGCTGACAGCTCATATCCTAGAGCCTGTTTCGGATTCTGTGTCTCCCCCTCTCTCTATGTACCCCCTGCTCATGCTCTCTCTCACACACACAGAGAAATAAACATTAAAAAAAATAAAGGTGACAGATTATAAAAAGAAAAAATGGTGACTCTTCTTATCTCCAAGAGCTTAACAACACGGCTTTTGAGCCAATGTTGGCATAATGTCCCTCTGTAGACCTTGCTCTTGACTGGAGGCAGATGGTCCTGGGTGTTTTGTGGCTGAGCGCAGCTCAGCATCTCTGGGCCAGTGTTGCACTGAGAGAGGTTGAGTGGTGGTGAAGAAGGGGGCACAGAGACCTGTTTCTGTGACTCTCTGGCAATTCCTTACCTGGGCTGGCCTTCCCGGCCCCGTGTCAGTAGACCTGGCCTATTTCTGTCACTCTCCACCTCATTCACCACCTCCAGTCTCCTGTCCTGCTGCCTTTCCTATGGTTCTCCAAACATCTTGGATTGGTCCAGTCTCAGGGCCTGTACTGATGCTTATTCCATTTTCTAGAATGTTCTTTCCCAGGTCTTCAAATGGCAGGCTTCGACTCATTCTTTCAGGAGGATCCCATCATGGAGCATTAACAGTGAGAAGTCTAGAGCCAGTCTGCCTAGGTTCAAATCCAAGCTCTGCCACCTCGAGCATGGTAATGGCTCCCCGTGCCTGAGTGCCTGAATTGTTGTGGGGATTAAATGAGTCAGTGTCTGCAAAGTCTCAGGATAATGCCCATCCCATGGCAAGTTCCTGTAAGGGTTAGCTATTACTGTTAGTCAGTGACACATTACCTTCACTAACCCTGCCATTCTGTCCTCTTAGCCGCTCTGTAGGGATATGTGATGATTTTGTTTGCTTGTTTATTATTTTCCTCTCTGCTTCTAGAATACAAGAACCATGAGGACAGGGGCCCTTCCTATCTTGCTTCCTGCAGCATGCCCCGTGGCTAGAGCAGCGTCAGGCACATGGCAGGTGCTCAACAATAAGGTGTTGAGTGAAGTAATATAGTTAATGAACTTCTCTGAGGCAATAATTATTTCTTGGAGGTTGCAAGTGGGTAAAAGGTCATGTGTGGTCTAACATGGCTTTTTCATAAAAATTGCTTCCCTTCTTTGCCTCCTTGTTCAGACCCTTTACTAAAATGACCATTTCAGTCCTTAGAACAGTGGACATGATTATTTTATTTTCATTTTACTTTTATTTATTTATTTATTATTTATTTTATTAGAGAAAGAGAGAGAGAAGGAATGAATCCCAAGTAGGCTCCACATTGTCAGCACAGTGCCCGGCTTGAAGCTCCACACAGGACTCAAACTCATGAACTGTGAGATTGCGACTTGAGCCAAATTCAAGAGTTGGATGCTTAACTTACTGAGCCACCCAGGCCCCCCAGACATGACGATTTTAAGTGACAAATTTATTAGCTGCTGCAACCTAGGCAAATTATTTTCTGATCATACTTAGGACATATCCTGGTGTTTGGGTTTTTGCCCAATAGGCCATTTTTAGCTCTGTCAAAATCATGCTGTGTCTTTTCACCTCAAAGGAGAGAGAGATATGACTCCTCATAGAGCACAGAACCCAGAAGGAGTTAATATAAGAATACAGATGAAAAACAACACAGCTGAACCACCAAAACTAGTAACAGACAACTTGTAGAGCTCGTTGGCTGAGGCAGCCCTTTTAGTTTTGATGGAGAATAAGTTCCCAGACTCCCTTGCAGCTAGGTCTGGGGATATGACTGGAAGATGTGAGTGCAAGTACTGGGAAGGGTCCACAAAGGGACTGTTCTTCCTTTTTCCTCCTGTCTACGAATGCAGATATGGTGGCTGGAGCTGCAGCAGCCATATTGGCTCATGAGTAAACAGAAGCCATGCTTGCTGGAGTTCTAAGAGAAAAGGAGCTTGGCTTCATGAGGATTTTTTGGAGCAGAGCTAATATTATCCTTGGACTCTTCATCTTCCAATTTTTATTTGAGAGAGAAATACAAACTTCTATCTTTTTAAACCAGTGTTATTTTGAATTGTCTACTAGTCCTTGCCAAACCTAATCTTAGCAAACACAGCATCATAATGGATAAATGCTGAACGTGATTTTGATCTATTAAATGAAAATCGAGGCTGTCTGCGAATAGAAGGCTGTGACATAGGAAGTGCAGACAAGTGTGGGTCAATATCAGTGTAGGGAGAATAGAAGAGGCCCAGCAGACTTCTTGGTATGCCAGATAAGAAAAAAATCCAGATCAGGTTAACAGAAGGTTCTTTTAGTTAAATACACTAAAACAGGACCTCAGTTATTTAGTGATAAGAAGTTAAAAATTAACACCACAGCCTTGCTAGGTAGCATAGAGTTTCCTCTACTGAAGAGCAGGTTACATTCTTTGTGAGTCTGTTTGTTTGAGTCCAGGAGAACCATGGCCCTGGAAGCATTTCCACTTAATCTGAGTATGAGTCTTGTGAAACTTGAAAACCAACAGATGCTTCTACTTTGTGCTGATAAATATTTGCTGGGCCATCTTTTCTCCAAAGTAGATCAGTGTCGTGTATTAAGAAGTCTGTGGATCTGGGTGATGCTCTCCCACCTCTACCTGCCTCCTGTGGAGCCCCCAAGCCACCATGGTGGGTGCATTTACCACCTCCCTACTCACTGTGATTCTGTGAAGAGTTGGAGGGTCCAAAACTTAGGCTCCTCCCCCAGTTATCCACCAAGGACCACATCTACACCACCAGCCACCCCACATTCACTTCTTTTGCTTTCTACCACTATTTTCCCTTTTGCTTCTTTCATAGCACTCACCAACATTTACACATTTATGTTTTTGTTTGTTTATTGCCTGTTTCTCCCCCATCTTCCCATAGTATGCACGTTTCTCAAGGGTGGGGGCATTTCTGTTTTAGTGACTCACGGGTTCCCAGTAGCCAGCAAGTATGTTTGGTTCATATTAGGCGCTCAGTAAAATAAGTGCTGAGTGAATGAATACATGAACAACAGTACATCCACCGTGCTCTGCCATGAGGTCCTTGAACCAAGTCCTAGCTTTCTTCTAACCTGATATCTGGCTAATGGGAAGCCCAGGTGGGTGCTCGTCTTGTAGCCCCCTGCTCTCAAGCCCCCTTGCACTTGTTCTTTCCTCTCCTCTCTTGCTGAGTCATGGATGGTGGATGTGCAGCCGGGTGCATGCTAAGCTCTCTGTTCTTCCAAACCACGCCTCCTCTTGGGATGAATCACAGCACAACAGGGCTTATTTTTTCTCTGCACTTTCAATCTTCTTATCTCTTCTTTCAGTTCTGAAAAACCTGTTTCAGACCACCAAACGCCGAATAGAAGCGAGGCAAGATTTTATTCACGGCAGGGCCAAACCTGATCTCCTGATCTTAGGGAGAAAAGTGCAGAGAATGGCCCAGAACAAAGGTAGCAGTGAGCTTTTATGGACATCAGCCAGGCAGAATACCTCATTATCTAGTTAACCAACTACATTTTACAGCATTTTATAGTAGCCAATTACATTGTGACACATAACCGTTAGTTTTGGCGGACACCTATCTTGTTAACGTTCTTTGTCTTGTAAAATGACCAATCATAGTTAAATACCTAGAATATCCTGAGGCAGTGACTATAGTGACTATGTGACTTTTTACACCTTGGCTTTGCCTTGGCGGGATCTTAGTGAAAGGAGTGGGGGAGCGTTTTGCAACAAGTTATCTATTTAGCAAGCTGGCAAAGTTACAGAAGCGAGACGAGACAGTTAGTAATTTCTAATTACTCTAATAGGGAACTACATAAGCTTTTATCAATTATTTATGAAATGTGAGTTTAAGATGAACTTATATACAGTAAGCTTTCTGATATTTTATACGTTGACCTATTACAAGTTCCATTGCAATTGCACACCTTTTATTTAAAACATTTGCTGCTTTTGTACTCATCGGATACAGTGGGATTAACCACGTTTGCAAAACTAAGTAGAACCCTGGCAAGATTGCTGCTTGCTGACAATGGACTCTATGGTCCAAACTGGAAGGATCTTGCACTACAGCTACTGCCATCTGCTGGTGGGAGGTCGAGCTGATGTGTTGCAGCTTGGTCTTCATGAAAGTTTGTAACTTGGATATTCGTAAGTAGAGAAGTTTTCAAATATTTTAATCTGTAGTTTGTTGGATTTAATTATACTTAAGTTAAAACCAGAGTATAATCTCTTTTTAATCTCTTCCATAATGTGTGAGTTCAAACATTTTCTTTTATCCCTTTGTGTCGAAGCCCCAAAGTCTGGGAATAAAGAATTCTACTGAATATTGTCACAATTCAGCTCATCTCAGATTGTGCTCTGTGGAGTGTTAATAGGTGCTCCTACCTAAAAAAATCTCCTTGATAAAAAATTGGGAGCCCTGACATACCTCGCTTTGGGATACTTCACAGTGTGTATCACTATTTAAAAGGCTCTGGGTAACCAATGTGTTTTATTACTTAAAAAGTCCTTTTTATTTTTTTAAAGAAAACCTAGTGGTTTTCAAACTTGTTTGACCATAGTACTCTTTCCCATGTAACACCCTGTGTTGCAACATTTTGGGGGACATGTTGAGATATATATTTATCAGGTAGATTATAAGCGTTTCTTGGCGTCAAGATTCAGTTCCAAAAAGAAGCCAAAACCAGAGTCACAGCACCACTGACAGAACCCTGCTTTTGCAAAGCTCATTTCAGTCCCGGAGCGAAACACTTTAAACCAGCCCAGTTACAGAAGACAATGCCTGCTTGACATTCTGGAAAGGGTCCTCATGCTGTCTAGTTCAGTGATACCGAACACCTTTCCCCAGCAGGTAATGTGATGATCAGCAATGGTTGCAATTTGTGGAAGAGAAGCAGGAGGAAACTCCAGCAGCTACAGGAAGGCCTGAAGCACTTTCTTTGTTGGTTTTTTTTTTTTTTTTTGAGTAGGCTCATCTTGGTTTGCACATGTCTTAGTCTGAGTAAAGCAAATTATTATTCACAGTGTGGGTGTGGCAGCCCGGGAGGACAATGATAGAAGTTCCAGTTTCACATTTTTCTTTATTTGGTCCTACGTCCTCTGCCTCCAAGTGATACAGGATGCTCCAACGTGCTTCTAAGAGCTCTAGCTAAGAGACCCTATGTTTGGGTCTCCCCTTAAATACCAGTCATCACACCGGAAGTCCAGAGATTGTGTGCATATGTGTCTGTGCGTATGAGGGGGCGTGGGGTGAGTTAAAAAGCATTAAAAACGTCCTGGGTGTTAGGAATTTAAAATTAAAGGGCTGAAAGTCTGAAAACTTTTGTGGGGATGCTGATGTTATTGGTCATTTGCATTCTTACCCTTGGCAATTGGTTATGTGAGGTCAGCGTTTGCAAGTCTCAGCCTCTTACAACGCTGTAAGAACCATGGGGAGTCAGCTCCCCGAGAGTACCAGCTGCGGACGCTGGGTAACTGAATTACCCCTTATACTCTTAGAGTCGCCCTTAAATCCATGTAAGTGGCAGGCGTTGGTCCTGGCAATATTTCGATGGCCAACTGGCCACAGATCGACCGACCTAATGGTTTATTTCACTCAATGACCAACGTCTCCAATGTTCTAAGCGTGTTTTTAAAATTATTTTTTTAATTGAAGCGTAGTTGACCTAAACACTTTTTTTTTTTAAGTTTCTGATTTTCAAGTCAGCCGATGCAGTGGCTGAATCCAGAGGAATGACCTTTGTATGTGTTTAATTCCATAGACAACACTTTTGGGGAAAATCTATAGATAATTTCCTGTCCTTGGGTGGTACCATGAGCAGAAGTATCTGAGACGTGCATGCCCAAGGGTGTGATCCAGCTCCTTCTCTGGAGGCTTTTGTCTTGCTAGTACAGTACTGCGGGGCAGCCTCATTACGGATCCTTGCATTTGTGATGCTGCATTCGTGAGGAATCTTGGTGGCACCTGAGGGTAACCCAGCTCACTTAGCACAATGAGGCTTTACTGGTTTCCGGAGCTCGAAAGCCCACAGGGAAAGCTGCTTTCAATGACTTTATCTGAACAGCATCTCCCCGTCAGTGTTCATCCACTCACCGTGCTTTAATTTCCCTGCACAACTTATCATTACTTGGCATTCCATTATGTATATCTCTGGTATTTCTTTACTGCCTGGGGTTCCCACTGGCATGCAAACTCCAGGTGGGTAGGGTCTTTCGTTTGTTCAGCACACAAAACGCCAAGCATCCAGAAATGGACATGGAATATCGGAGGGATAGAATGACGAGTTGTTGAATGAAAGAACGAATGGATGAATTCATGCCGGTGCTTAAATGACATGATAGGAAATTTGTCTTGAAACATCTCCCCGTCTGTGTCTCTCTGTGTTGCTTGCATTTTTCAAAATGCCTCTTCCTGTGGGGGGACAAGATGGCTCCCAAGAGAGAGGACTGTTCTGCAGCAGAACCAGCAAAAGGACCACTGGCCAGTTAGGTCATATGACCATCTCTTGTCCCGTGAGCCTGGCTGGGGGCCGCTGTTGGCGCCACTGAGCCACAGAGTCAGAGGGCGGCCGGATGTAGTCTGGGCAGACGTGATGAGAAACTAGGCTGAAATAATAGAACGTGTTCATTGTTTTCAGTTGCACTTTCTCAGCTGATCCTCACAAAACCTTGTGAGAAAAGCAAAACATATTATAAGCCCCATTTTACAGATGAGGAAGTTGAGGCTCAGGGCGGGTGTGCTTCTTCAAGCAATCAGGAAGCGCTGGAGCTCTCTCCTGATCTCAGGCCTTTTTGGGCTTTGCCCACCGTTCTTGGTTGGCAAGGGCTTGCAGGAGCTGAAAGGTTTCCTGAGTCCAGGGAAAGGGAGGACTCAAGATGGCGGAGAGGGGGAGTGGCAGCAGCGGCAGATCTCTGAGCCTGATGACCTGAATCTGGGGGAAATAAATGGTGTCATAGTTAGGCAATGCACCCTCCCCTCCGAGCCACGTGGAAGCAGATTTTATCTTGCTGCCAGCTTCGCAGCACACGCACGGAATACCAATTGTAGGGAGGAGAGGGATCTCAGGGAGCATCTAGACTTACAGTTCCCAACCACGGTTTTATGGCCTGGGGAGCCCAAAGCTTAGCACCTCCTGCCTATATCCCCCGCCCTGCCCCAACCGCGCCCCTCTCTCTCGGTCATGGTGACTGGACCTCTTTTGCGCTCTCTCATTCTGGGGTCAGTGATAGGACGTTCGTTCATTGCGTTTACAGGTCACATTATAATTTTGACTGGAAAACATGGATCTGGTGGATCCACAGTTGAAAAACTGGGCCGGAAGGAGGTAAAGTAATTTGTGCAAGGTTGTGTGGTGAGAGGCAGAGAGGCGCTGCGCCTTACACCCAGGATTTATTTATTTATTTATTTATTTATTTATTTATTTATTTAATTCAAGTTGTTTCCAGTGCTATATAGTGCTTTTCCACCCTGGCTGGGCCTCGCGTCAGGCCTTCTGCATTAATTGGTCCGAGGTGTGGCTGTGGCATCTAGACTTTGCAAATCTCCCCGAGGGATCCTTTTTTTTTTTTTTTTAGAATTTTTTAAAATTTATTTTTGAGAGAGAGAGAGAGACAGCACAAGCAGGGGAGGGTCAGAGAGAGAGAGGGAGATACAGAATGTGAAGCAGGCTCCAGGCTCTGAACTAGCTGTCAGCACAGAGCCCGACGTGGGGCTAGAACCCATGAACCGTGAGATCATGACCTAAGCTGAAGCCAGATGCTTAACCAACTGAGCCACCCAGGCGCCCCTCCCCGAGGGATTCTAACTGCAGCCAGGGCGGAGAATCTGAGCAGCGCCCCAGGGCCACTCCGCGGGGTGACATGCAGGGCTGCGGCTTGCTCCGGGAGAGAGGAGAGGAACTCAGGGTAGAAAAAATTGGAAAGCATTTGAGGAGATGACAGGAGAAAGGAAGAGATCTAAGGAAGCCCGATGGGGGAAATCAGCATTGGCTTCCTGATGCCGAGGTGTTGGGGACAAGGCCCATGGTATTTTTGTGCAAATTAGAAACACGTCCCCTCTAGGGAGACTCAGCTCCTGTGCCATGACTGGCAGGAGGGTGGTTGCCCGGCTGAATTTTATTTTTTTTATTTTAAAATTTATTTATTTTTTCAAAAACTTTCATGATCAACAAGCGAATGAAAAGGTGCCCAGTGTCCATATTGATTATGGAAACATTAATTAAAATAATAACTCAACTGAGACCCTACTATGAGCCAGGCGACATTCTCAGATTCTTCAGTAAGATGCCGTTTCACACCCATCAAACTGGCAGAACTTAGAAAAGCACAGCAAACAAGTTTTCACAGGATGTGAAGCAGTAGAGACCTTCAGGCCCTGCCGGCAAGGTGCAGATATTATTTCCGGAGGGACATCTGGAGAAACCTGCACTTACACCCAAGAATTTTTTAACAACATTTACTTATTTTAATTTTACCTTTTTTCATTTATATCAGGAGGTATACATGATTCTTAGTTTATTCAATGGCTTGTAACCTGTTGTTACCCTTATTATTTATTTGGAGCTTGCATTGTCCCAGATCCAGCCGGCAGGACTTCCTTTTTGACATGTCCCCATCATATTTTGAGCTTTTGTAAAAAAGTATTATTTTATTGTTTCATTATTCTTTTTCATCATCATGATAAGTGTATTCCATCATGTATTTGACCCACCCCTCCACTCCCCTCCCCTCTGGTAACCATCAGTTTGTTGTCTATAGTTAAGTGTCAGCTTATTGGTCTTTCTCTCTCTCCATCTCTCTCTCTTTTTTCCCTTTGCTCGTTTGCTTCTAATACTCCACAGATGAGTGAGATCATTTAGTATTTGCCTTCTGAATTTTAAAAAGGACCCCCTGTACCCCAGTGAGCCCAGTAAGCATGTGACTCAGTGAGCAGAGTAAGGTTTGGGTTTCAGCCTCCGCTTTCCCCCTTGGATAGGTGGGTGCCTTGTGCGGTGAGCAACCTGTGGGAGAATGAGGGAGCTCAGGATGTGGAAATCCACCAGCTTGAAATCCCATTCAACTGCAGGCTGAGTCTAACACTTTCTCGACCTCCTTACTGTCAAATTCATCTGTTGGACAAGGAGAAACTCATGGGGTCCTCATACTCTAGTCTTTTTTTTTTTAAATTTTTTAAATGTTTTATTTATTTTGGAGAGAGAGAGAGAGAGAGAGAGAGAGAGAGAGAGAGAGAGAGAGAACAGCATTAGCAGGGGAGGGCCAGAGAGAGAGGGAGACAGAGAATCTGAAGACAGGCTCCAGGCTCTGAGCAGTCAGCACAGAGCCCGATAGCCCGATGCGGGGCTCTAACCTGTGAACCGTGAGATCATGACCTGAGCTGAAGTCAGATGCTCAACCGACTGATCCACCCAGGCGCCCCCCTCATATTCTAGTCTTTGAACAGAAACTGGTTGATAAAGAAGAAATGACCAGCATCTTTGGGAGTGGATGACACTGGGCATAATCAGAAACCATAAGAAGGTAGAACTGAAGAAAAGGTGGACAAATCCATAACGCAAGACTTGGAAAATAAGATGGCTCAAGGGAATTCGAAGATTGTTAAAAATAGAACTCTTCTAAAATATTTTTCCATGTTACAAAAGCAATCCGAACTAATTGCAGAAAATGTAGAAAATAGCAATGAGCCAAAAGAAGAAAAGCCATTTGAAATTTTACTACTCAGAAATAACCACTCACAGTTTCCTGTTTATCCTATCAGTCTCTTCTCTTTGCTTATAGATACATTTAGGATACATTTATACATATCGCAAAACCAAATTATATGTAGAGACTGTTTTCCAGTCTTAACACTATTCCACAGATTTTCCAAATAATGAGTGATTTTTTTTTACCTTGTTATATTACTATGGTTGCATGGTAACGATGTAATGAGTCTACCAAAATTTATTTAATCCCTATTTTGGAATTTACATCGTTCCGTTTTTTTAATATTATAGATACTGTTTGATGAACATCCTTTGAGTTTTACCTTTCGCTGCATTCCTGAATTAATGCTTAGAAGTGGAAATCAGGGTCAAATACATCTTGCCAAATGACTCAACAGGAAGACTGTGCCATTTTTGGCTCCCACCAGCAGTGGATGAGCATGTGGGTTTCCTAGAAGCCTCCCCAATGCGGGTTAGAACAATATCTCTGACTTAGCAGTTCCACGGCTCTAAATAAGAAGCAATGGGCTGCCCTTCCTGGGATGGAAGGGCACAGCTTGGGACATTGCAAAGGAGCCGTGCCAGGGAGCTGGTTCCAGGAGTGTATTCTCACGCAGCAAGGCTCAGAAATATGTGTGTCCCTCCTGTGCTGAATTGTAGGTCAGAGGGAGTTGCTGAGGCTGTATCTCATTTCCTCCCCACCCCCACCCCCCACCCCCGAGTCCAGGGTCAGAGCTCTAGGCATGGGGCTCATAGGCCCCCGCACACATGCGTCTAGGCTCCCGGCACTGCCTGTGAGCCCCGTGGGAGGGCTGGGTGGGTGGGGGGACATGCTTCCGCACAGGAGTAAGAAGACCTGGGCGGGACGTGGTGAGTTTCGTCCCTGAGTGTGCGGGAGGCATTCAACACACTGCCAAGTGAGGAGGATGCAGAGTTCTTTTCTTAGAATCCTCGTTTCTTTTTTCTTTTCATAATAAAGTTTAATGTTCATCGTAAAAATAATGCACATTCTCTGAAGAAGACGTGGAAAACATGGGGATATAAAGTGAAGGAGAAATCACGCAGGGGCACACTACTCAAGGGCACGTCTTTCCCATCTTGTGTATGTGCAAATGTGTTTGTGTGCACAGTGGTCATTTCTGTGTAGCTGTAATCACCACTAAATTATTTTTTTTGCCCTGCTTCTTTTGCTTTAACATCGTACGCATTGTCTATGTCACTACATAGTCTTGATAAACATTTTTTGATTATGTAATTTTCAGTTGTGCGAATGGGCTACCATTCATTGTTCAGTATTAATATTTAGACCATTATTTCCATTTTGCAGATGAGGAAACTGAGACCTATAGGACATAAGATATTTACCCAATCTTGTAAGAGGCACAACCAACATTTCATCTATTTATCTATTATTATTCATTCACTCAACAAACATTTATAGGGCACCTTCTATTGTATCATACATTATAAGGCCTTTGGGGAGCAAACACAATATCCTTGCTCATGTGATATTTATAAATCAGTGGACAATATGATCTCATTGGAGCTATGACAGAATCACCCCTTGGTTCTGTGCAGGCTCAAAGAAAGGGCACTTACCCAGTGTGGGCTCTGGGAATGCTTCCTGGAGGAGATAAGGGCAAAGCTCAATCTTATAGGAAGAATGAAAGTCTGATAGGCGGGTAAAAGGCACGGCCTGTGTAAACGTCTACAGGGAATGTGCTATGTTCTGGGAGCCGTAAGTAATCGGCCATGGTACGTGCTGGGAGGGCCTGGGCTGCATTCATGGGTGTGAACCAGCTCACACAGATGAGCTTCTGTGGCCGGCCAAGAACTTTGGTCTTTATCCTGAAGGCAGTGGAGGACCTTTGGTGCATTTTAGGGAGGAGCTGTGTGGACCCGCACTGAGGAGGGTTGGGATGGAGGGGAAGGTATGGATTTGAGAAATAATTGGAAAGCAAGGCTAAAGGCAGACACAACTCTGCAAAGTCTTTGTAGAAGACAGGGCAGTTTGATGCTGTCACTGAGTTTGGGAATCTATGCAGAGAGGAGACAGGACACTCTGTCATGGCTTTGTTCCAAGGTACCTGTGGGACTAAGTGGGCAGTTGTATGGAGAGAGATGGAAGGGTTGGGTGGAATCAAAGGCGGGAGGGGAGGCATTAGGTCCAGGATGATGTTCAGTGAAGGAAGGTGAGAATCAGAGTGCCGAGCAGTAGTGGGGCAGCCTATGGGTAATCTGGAAGCCCTGCATGGGTCTCATGAAACCCATGAACCCTCAGTTCAGAAATCTACAAACAGAAAAAAAGTTTAAAGAGTTTAAGTAATTTTCTTGGGTATTATACATGCTCTGAAGCTCATTCATGTTGTGGAAGAGAAATGAAGTCTAAGACAGCATTGTAGAGAACATCAGTATTTTCAGGGCCAAGTGGTTGAAGGAGAACCTTCAAAGTAGACTGAGAAGGAACTTCTTGGGTTGGGTTGGGGGCAGGATGAAAACAGTGAGAGAAAAAATGATATTCTTCAGTTTCATGAAGAACAAGGTGATGGACAATGTCAAAGGGTTAAGGTTAAGGTTAGGTCTAGGTCAGCATCAGATGAAGCTGAAGTTCAGTAGGGTTGAACACCAAGAGCAGAGAAAAGCGCCAAAGCTTCTACCTCATTGGCCAGGGTTCTCTCTGTGCCCTCCTTCTCTCCTGGGACTCTTTGCATAGGGGCAGAGAGCACTCACCCATTGCAAGGAGCCCCTCTTCGTTCACAGGCACGCCCACTTTGAGCAGATCTGGTCCATGAGAGTCGGGCATTGCCAACGGGCTGTGGGCTGAGACCGCATGGTTGATTGCTGCCCTTAATTCTCTGTCACTGACTATACCCTTTGCTACAAAGCCCTGTGATTCCTTCCAGAAGGGCAAGTATATTTCTCTGCTCCTTGACTTTTCGTTCAGCCATGGGGCTTGCTCTTACTGGTTGGATATTAGCATACCTGGTTCGAGAAGGAGCCTGGAATGCCTTGTGCAGTTGGCCTTGCCCTCTTGATCTTCTGTCATTGTCGTGAGAAAAACCTGGCTGGTGGGCTCCCTGCTCCCACCCCTACGCCGACCCACTGACTCATGAGCGACAAAGTCATGCTAGTTCTTGTACTCAACTGAGACTTACAGGGGCTCATAGTAGCTGAGGTCTACAGTGCTTCCTCAGTAAAGCTCTCCTGGCTTCACAAAGCCTTTCACCTGTCCTGTCTTTCCCCCGTCCCCTCCTCAGCACCTCTCTTCCTGACTCCCTGGGGGCATTGCTCCCCTGTCCTAGACTCAGCCCCTAGCTCCAGGACTTGATCTGGGGCAAGAGGGGTTGAGGCAGTGCTCACCCACTTCCCGTTATCCAGGTCTCCACACTGTGGAGGCAACCCAGCATGACGGGGCACTCAGGTTTATACCTGCTGTTTCTGGCTACTACTTGAGGCAGATGCCCTTCTGTTCCAATTGGGGCAAACTAAATAATCAATTCAACACATTTACTGAACTGCTGCTGTACGCTAGTTTGTTGAAAGCAAACTCTTATTGGGGCGCCTGGGTGGCTCAGTCGGTTGAGTGTCCGACTTCAACTGGGGTCATGATCTCACTGCTCATAAGTTCGAGCCTTGCCTCAGTCTCTGTGCTGACAACTCAGAGCATGGAGCCTGCCTCAGATTCTGTGTCTCCCTCTGTCTCTGGCCCTCCTCTGCTCACACTCTGTCTTTCTCTCTCAAAAATAAATAAACATTAAAAAAATTTTTAAAGCAAACATTTATTTATTTATGTATTTATTTATAAAGACAATAGCTGTTTGTTTTCATGTAAAATACCCAGTGCAATGCCTGATGTGTAACGCGTGAATCACTGATGCCAAACACATTGCCATGCCAGAAAATAGTATAATGAATATATTTGTTCATAAATCTTGGTTTCCATGAAAAGAATCCTTATTTTTATTTTTATTAAAAGTTTTTTAATAGTTTATTTTTGAGACAGAGAGAGACAGAGCACGAGTTGGGGAGGAGCAGAGAAAGAAGGAGACACAGAATCTGAGCAGGCTCCAACCCATGAACCGTGAGATCATGACCTGAGCCAAAGCTGGACACCCAACCAACTGAGCCACCTAGGTGCCCCATATTTTTATTTTATTTTTTTAAAGAGAGAATGAGTGGGAGAGGGGAAGAGAGAGGAGACAGAGAATCTTTTTTCTTTAATTTTTAAAAATGTTTTCATTTGTTTTTGAGAGAGAAAGAGACAGAGAGAGACAGAGCACAAGCCGGGGAAGGGCAGAGAGAGAGGGAGACACAATCACAAGCAGGCTCCAGGCTCTGAGCTGTCAGCACAGAGCCCAATGCAGGGCTCGAACTCATGAACTGCAAGATCATGACCTGAGCTGAAGTTGGACACTTAACCAACTGAGTCACCCAGGCACCCCACAGGAGAGAGAGAATCTTAAGCAGGCTCCATGCTTAACGCAGAACCCAATGCAGGGCTTGATCTCACGACCCTGAGATCATGACCTGAGCTAAAATCAAAACAGGCTGAGCCACCCAGAGGCCCCTTAAGTCCTTATATTTTTAATTGCAACAGTAATGCATGCTTGTTTTAACAAATTAAAATATCAAATTACATTTAAATTTTAAAGTGATTAATAGGAGGCTTGGTTTTTGTTTCTCCCAGGGGACTGTCTGGTGGGTAAAGTGAGGCTTAGCTATGCCTCGGTCTTGTGTTTTGTGTTGAGCACTGGGCCTGGCCCAGGGTACACTCCTGGCAAATGGTAACTGCTGCTGTCACTACCGTCCCCGTCAACGTCTGGATGCTCAGCATTTGCTGCTCCCTGCCAGCGCCGTGCGGTTCAGGCCCTGCCAAGCTGCTCTCTGCTGCTTCCTCCTGGGTCTGCCCTTTGTACCACCCGTGAGTGCCAGTGAGCAAGGTGGCCCGTGTTGCTCATTGCTCCCCAGGGCCGGAAATGCCTCCCTAAAGCCTCCTGTTCTCCTCCATCTTCTCCTCCCTTGCGTGTAGTCCGTCTCCAGGGCCTTTCAGGTCCCAGCCCTCCCCTCCCTCACAGAATCTCAGGGGACTGTCCTTTCTTCTCATCATGGCTGCTGCTGGCCAAGGTCAGGTTGGCCGAACTCCTGCCAGGAAGATGGAAACGGCTCCCAAATCCTCTCCCATCCTCTAGCTTCTACCTACATCGCCTGAGTAATTAGTTAGGAGCCTGATGAATTAAAGTGTATTTCCGATCCTGTCTCCTGATGCTCATGGCCCTTCCACGGCTCCCCATTGCCTTATTGAATCCTTCTCAATTGCTTTAAGGCTCACGAGGATAAGCTAGCCCTCAGCTAAGTGTTAGCCCTTTTCTCTAGCCTGCTCCTAGTGGACCCTGTACCAGCCTCGCTGGCCTGATCCTTGAATGCGGCCCTTGCTCTCCACCTTCTGGGTGCTGCTCATGCTGTCTCCTGTCCCCAACCCCCATGTCCATCCTGCCCATTTTTAAGAACGCCCCATCTCCCCAAACCCTCTCCCGATTTCTTCAAGTAGGCTCTGAGTGCCAGAGCACCCTCACTCTGGAAGGATTTCTCTGCCTCCGCCCTATTGGGATTTGGGGACCGGATGATCCCTTGTTGTGGGGACTGTGCCCTGCTCACTGTAGAAAGTTTAGCATCCCTGGCTTTTACCCACTAGATGGCCTCCCCACGGGGCTGTGACAAACTGAAACGTCTCCAGACCTGGCCCAAAGTGCACTGGAGGGGGAGGCCAGAGTGAACCCCCTGCCAGAGAGAACCACTGCTCTAGACAGACTAACATTTTTGCAACAAATCCCTGGCCAGCCGCGTGGCCACACACAGCTTGTGTCCTGCTTCGGATGATGCCACGGAATCGTGCCGGGCCCTTTCAAGCCTCCAGCTTTTGTTCACACTCTTCCTGGGAACGCCTTTTCCTTCTCTCCTTCTTCTGCTGATTTCCTCCTCAGCCTTCAAAGCCTGGATGAGAGGCTGCCTCTTCCAGGGGCCCATCCCACCCTGTACCCCGCCCCTGCCTTCCCCAGGCAGAATGGATGGCTCTGTTCCCTGAGTTCCAGCAGCACTTTGCACAGATCTTGACCATGGCCCTCACCAGGCCATGCGCTGTGTTCTAGAAAAAATAGTTGAAGCGTTTATCTCCCCAGGTAGCATTTGAGTTGTGACGGGGCAGGGAGCTCAGCCTGGGGAGGTCCCCCCAAGGTGTGCCAGGGCCCCGCACAGGGCACAAGGCACAGGGCACACTGTAGCATAGGGTCGTGCCCGGCTAGGAACAGCAGTGCCTGGGTTGGAGCCCTCACTTCGGCACTTACTAGTTGTGCGAATTGGGGTGATTTATGAGGCTTCTCTGAGCCTTCATTTCCCTCTCCTGTAAAACTGCCTTAATAAGACGGGGTTATTATGGGGGTAATTATGGGGTTATTAATACATGTAAAATGCTGGTATATAGTAAGTGCTCAGGAAACCTAGTAATTAGTGAAGAATGAATGAATGAATGAATGAATGAATGAATACACCACGAACCGAGCTGCCAGGGGTGTGGAGGAACGACCTCAGTAGCATGGGTATTGCCTCCATGAAGGGAGTCTCCGTGACCAGCACCCCTGCCCCCGCCCTGTCCCGCCCCTTCCAGCCATCCTCACCCTTGGCAGCTTGGGCAGTGAGCACCGTCTGGTCAGGCAGACAGGGCTGTGGGCTCACTTCCTCGTGAGGTAGCCAGGCTGGGCGGAACAAGAACAGACATTAAAAACCTATTTTCTCACTGGGCATAAGTAATTGGCAAAAAAGCTCTAAATCCATAGCTGTCAGGTGAAGTCATTTCTGAGAGAGAGGGATGGAGGGAGAGAGCTGGAGGGGGAGCTTGGGGTGGGAGCCAGAGGGAGGGAGCGAAATGCAAAACAAGGCACTGGAGAGGCCAGAACAGAAAACCTTCTCCTTCTTCCTTCTCCCAGACCAGACCGGTTCTCCCGTTATCAACCCTCCCTCATTTATTTTTCTTCTTTGGGAAAAGAGATTCCTAAGGTGGTAAGAGGACGGAAGCCAGCCCTGGAATTATTTAATGAGCCAGAATGAATTGCATTTGAAATCATTTAAATGGGATCTGGGAGCATTTAACTGCAGCCTGGGATCTTAACCAGAGTGAGAAAGGATCTTTGCGCTAATTGCTGGCAATGATATTCCTGCAGAGAGGGAGAGATAGCAGCGAGCAATTAGCAGGCGAGGGGCAATTTCAGAGTCTGGGCTGCTCCGTGGGAGTGAGCACCTTGATGCCGCCTGGAGAGCGCAGTCCCCCAGCAGAGGGCAGGAGAGGCCCCGCACCCTGGATGGGAGCGGAAGGGACGGGCTGTGAGCAGGGGAGAGGTAGGGGACCAGGATGCCGTGTTCTGCAGGGGACTTGAGGTCCAGCCTCTGCCCTCCGAGGGATGGGCAAGGAGACGGGATCTCCGGAAGGGGGATAAAATGAAGCATCTAGCTCTCCAGGGGTTTCCGGCCACACCTGCCAGAAAACCACGTTTGGGAAGGCAGGGAACTTTGCTCGGATTCCAGGGGAAGGAACAGAGACAAAACCCCATTTCAGTTCTTTCTCTTCCATTCCACACACCTTACTCAGAGGTTGCTCTGTCGGCTGCACCAATTTTGTCACAGAGTGTAGGGTCCTATTTGTTACCTTTGTGATAGGTAAGTCACCCTGGGTTGGTATCATGAGCCTCATTCTGCAGATGCGAGACCTGAGGGTTTTGACCGTGACCTAGTTGAGGACGCATAGTTGATGAGACAAAGGCTTCCTAAGAACCAGGCTGTGTGTCCGGAACATCCACCAGATAGCAGTCACTGTTAGGGTGTTCAAAAAGACGTTGTGCCAGTCCTCCGGGGTGAGTCTATGAAGCCCATACTCTAGAATCACTAATAATTATGAAAGATTTAAAATGCTAACTTCCATATGAAAGATACAAACGAAAGCCAGAATGGCTTTCTGAATGGCTGACCAGCAGAGGTGTCACCTTGGAGGATTTGCACCTGTAGAGGTCTGGAGGGAGAGACTGTCAAGAGAGGGCGTTACTTGAACAAAAGACAGGAAGGTGGGAGAGCATGAGACGTGTCTGGGAGACCTGGGCCTTTCCATAAGTCTGGAGAGGAAGTTGGGCTGGGGGAAGGGTTGGGCTCAGATAATGGAGAGTTTTGCCTGCTGGGTCGATGAGTGTGAACCCCATTGTGTAGGTAGTGGGGAGCCATGGCTGGTTTCTGAGCTGGGGAGCAGCTGCAATAGAATAATCTGGCAGTAGAGTGGGGGAAGATTCGAAGTGGGAAGACCAAGACTGTTGGAGCCAGCCAAGGATTGGTATAGTCGCCTATAGAAGAAGCAGAGTCTGAAATGGGGCAGGGGTGTGGGATGGACTGGGCACCCTGGGCCCAGCCATTGCCCCGCCTCCAGCACCACCACCCTGGCTGTCATGGGTGTGCTCTGAGGTCCTCAGCATGGATCGGAAACGTGGATGGTGGGCGACGTGTGCATAAAATTTGGAGCACAAGGCCGGTGTAGCCAGGAGGTCATCTGGTCAATTGTACTAGTCCTTGCTCTTGGCAGATGACAGCCTAAGCCACCCAAGACTGTGGCCGCTTGGCGTGTTTATAGCCCCACAATCTCTCTGCCCCGCAGAGGTCTGCATTTAATCATCCTGACAGTTCAGAAGGCTTGTGCTAGAGCTTCCTCAACTTTGAGCATGGGAATTTTCCAACGCTGAGCTGTTGGTGGAGGGAAAGTGCTGATTCCCAGATGTGGTTGTGGCTCATCCTTGGCGTTGGGCAAACAGAGAAGGCCTGACTGAAGTGTGGGAACAGGGAGCTAGACCTCATGGCCTTTGGGTTTCTTTCCTGACTCCTCAATTTCCCTCAGAGTGCCCCATGTTCCTTTCTCTCCTCTGCGCTGCCTCTTCCAGGAAGCCACTCACTTCCCACAGCCACTTTGTGCCTATCTAATGACCTGCTTCCCAAGAGGGCTGCCCGCAGATAGAGTTGTGTCTGCTTTGAGGGCAGGGCCCACACCCTGTGCATGTTCCTTGGTAAGACCAGCAGAAGGCATGATAGAGAGAAATTTTGCATTAATACTTCGTTATTCTGCTATTATAACTAATGCTAATAATAATAGTAATTAAAGCTCCTATTGTACTGACCGTTTGGTGAGCATCTCAAGACATTACTTCTAATTCTCAAACAAACCTGCAAGGTTGGGATCATTCCTACCATTTTGAAATGAAGGAAATGAAACTCAGACCGAGTCAGTTGACCTCTGTCCCACAGCTAGGATGGGGATTTGCTCCCGGCCAGCTCTGACGTCCCCCAACCCCCGTGGTAAAATTAGATTATCAGGGTCATGCTTCCAAATATCATCTCATGGTTAGATAGAATAATCAGAGAAAACCATATTGAATGTGCTGGGCTTGGGCTATTACCCATCTGCAGGTCCATCTAAGGGTTTAGCCCCCAAGGGGAGGTTGCTTGTTGTTCTAGATCCTCTTACTATGCAACTTTCTACAGCTCAAGGCCACTAGGCAGAATGTTAGGGACCTGAGGTCCTGCTCTTAACAGTTTCTAACTCTGAGCCGAGGTGGCTGAGAAAATTCTATTGCTCTGGGGTCTTCCAGCCCGTAGGTGGCGCTGTTGGACCCTGGGAAGTCCCGCATTGTGGATGGAGGAAGAGCTAGGCAGTCCAGTCCCCGCTCAGCTCTATAAAAGGGGAGGCTTATTTATAACTGGAAGTTGGTGCCTCCTGACTCCCTTTACCTGTCTGCCTCCCTCTCTCCTCCCCTGCCCCTCGGCAACCGCCATTCCCTTCACTGTACCTATGACTTCCGTTCGTTCGTTTGTTTTGTTTTTAAGATTCTACCTGTAAGTGAAATCATGCCGTCTCCATCTCTCTGTGATTGAGTTATTTCACGTATCACAATACCATCTAGGTCCATCGTTGTCCCAAATGACAAGATTCCAAGTCATGGGGACATAACGTACGCGGGGGGACTATAGTCACATCACAGTAACACAGTGATAATAGTATCATAGTGTGTATCTGAAAGTCACCAAGGGAGTAAATCTTAAACGTTCTTATCGCAAGAAAAAAAAAAAACACATGTGTAACGTTGTAGGCTGACAGATAGTAGGGGACCTATTTTGGTGACCCCTTCACAGCGTCTACACACACGGAACGTTGTGGGTACATCTGGGACTAGTATGTCCCACGTTGGTTACACCTTCAAAAATGTTTATGAAAATCGTGTTAAGAAGGGAGTGGGGGAGGCACAGCGCTGTTTGTAAGAACGGGCCCCAGAAACAGCCTAAATGGCCACTGAGATAGGTCCGGTTAAATAAATGATGGTACACCCGCCGAATGGAATGCCGTGTAGCCATTAAAAATTATGCCATAGATTTATGCTGATTGATGTAGAAAGATATTTCACAATATATTTTGTTGAGGGAAAAGCTTGCCTCGGGACATTTGGTATATATAGCATTATCCCCAAGATACGAAATTATGAAAGAGACACAGAGACGGATAGTAAGCGGGATGTTGGCCAACACGGTTAGCAGGGTAGATCTCTTTAGGTGGTGAGATTTCAAATAATTTTTTTGTCTCCCCTTCCATCCCCCCCTCCCACTTTAACCTTATCTATAATATGGGAATTTTCGAAAGTAACAATCATGCACTATCTTTGCAGTGGGAAAAATAGGGTCATTTTCTAGTTGAAAGTTTTGGGAAGCGTGTAAACCAACCCACATTGAAGGCGTCGCTGTGTTGCTGAACACAGTCCCCTTCGGAGCGTAGCCACCTCTGATGTCTCATCCCTGTGTTGGAGTGGGGGAGATATTTGTCAGCAGTGTGAGGGACACAAAGAGCTGAGGAAGCCTTTTCTGGGCCGGTTCCAGGACCCTCTCCCGGGGCGGGGCTGGCAGGAGGTCCCAGGACTCCGCGGCCCCGCCCCCATCCAGCTGGCCCCGCCCCCTCCGCTCCCCACCCCCACGCTTGGCGGCTCCCACGTCTTCCCCTCCCCCTGGTGTCTCAAGCAGCCGCTTTCATCTCCACAAATTCTATTCAGCAGAGAGTCCCTGAACTTTCTAATTGAGATCAGAGATAAATATAGTGGGGAAGGAGGGAGAGGGAGAGGGAGGAGGCCTAGTTTTAATTTGCAGCATTTTCCATTAATAACAACTTCTAATTAAAAAGTCTCCATCTCCCAGCCTAAGTCCAAGAGAAAAGCCTCCTCAGGTCTGTCTGGCTGGAACCTTTGTGCCAGCGAGTTTGGAGTACGGATTTCTGCACCAGCTGAGCCCTCTCTGCCAGAAGCCATAATTAAACCGGGGAAAGAAAAAAAAAAAGAAAGATGTCATCTAAGACCACAGGGATCTTCCCTCACTGCAGTGCTAGAGGGTGGCCGCGCACCTTCCTTGGACAGCCGCGCGGGCTGGGTCATTCCTCTTAGAGAAGGTGGCCGGGCCAGATGAGCGGCAAGCAGAGGTCCAAGTGGGTGGGGAGATTCCCAAGTGGCAGGAGCTAAGTGTCAGATTCAGGAGGGCATAAGCAGTGAGCTCTAAGAGAGAATTCTCTCTGCCTCCATCCGGGATGTGTCTATTCATCTTCTCACCCTCTCTTCACTCCAGATTTCCTCTGCAGGGTCCCCCTTCTCTTGTGGTGTGTGTGCCTGTGTGTGTGCGTGCGCAGAGCGCGTGCTCATGCTGCTGATGGAGGAGTGATAGGTGTTAATAGTCTAAGATAGTAGGATGTGCCATTTAGTATTGATCTAAATACATATACAAGTGTAATTTTTCTCCAGAAACATTCTCATGCCTTTCCAACTAGCTGAACTGAAGTAGACACTCAGTCAACAGCTGTGAACAAATGAAGGGCTGAATGAACCAGAAGATCCTCCCTGAACTCCTGTTCTCAGAGCCGACTGGTTATTCAGTGCCCCCATTTGAATTGGCATCCCACACTGGGTGTGCCCAAACTTGACTCCCAGCTGTCCCCTCTAGACCTGACCCCACACGGCCTCCTCCCATCTCCGTTAAAGGCAATTCCATCCTTCCGGTCGCTCAGGCCAGAAATCTTGGTGGCATCTTCAACTCCCCTCTACCTCTCACGTGCCACATCCTTTATCCACGAGGAATTCTTGTTGGCACTACCTCCAAAATGTATCTGGTCACTTCTCCCCACATCCATCCTGGTCCGTGCCAACGTGATCTGTTTCCTGTGGCATTTCAGTAGGTTCCTGACTGTTTCATCTGCCTCTACTCTTGTCCCCAAAGTCCACTGCAAATTAGCAGCTAGAGGGAGCCATTTAAAGCATAAGTCAGGGGCGCCTTAGTGGCTCAGTCGGTTAAGCGTCCAACTCTTGGTTTCAGCTCAAGTCATGATCTTATGGTTCCTGAGTTTGAGCCCTGAGTCAGGCTCTGGGCTGGTGGTGTGGAGCCTGTTTGGGATTCTCTATCTCCCTTTCTCTCTGTCCCTCCCCTGCTCATGCTCTCTCTCTCAACATAAATAATCTAATAAAATTTTTTTAACATAAAAAATAAAGCATAAGTCAGGATGAATCGATAAAGAAGACATGCTATGTATATACAATGGAATATTACTCAGCCAAAAAAAGGAATGAAATCTTGCCATTTGCAATGATGTGGATGGAGCTAGAGTATATTATGCTAAGAGAATAAGTCAGTCAGAGAAAGACAAATACCGTATGATTTCAGTCATATGTAGACTTTAAGAAACAAAAAAGATGAACATATGGGAAGTGTGTGTGGGGGAACGGAAGAGAGAGGAACAAACCACAAGAGACTCTTAATGATCGAGAACCAACTGAGGGTTGATGGAGGGAGGTGGGTGGCGGATGGGCTAGATAGATGAGGGGCATTAAGGAGGGCACTTGTGATGAGCACTGGGTGTCATGCGTAAGTGATGAATCACTGAGTTCTACTCCTGAAACCGATATTGCACTGCGTGTTAACTAGAACTTAAATAAAATTTTGGAAAAAAATAACGCATAAGTCAGATGCTGCCCCTCCTTTGTTCAGGTCCCTTCAGTGGCTTATCATCTGCCCATTCCGAGTGCAGCTCGAAAGCCTTACTGAAGCCTCAAGCCCCAGAGGGTCTGGCCCCTTCTTACCTCTCTCCCTGTCCCAGGCGTTAAGCCTGCTATAACAAAATATGGACGGTGTGGCTAATACACAGAAGACATTTTTTTCTCATGGTTGTGGAGGCTGGGAAATCCAGGATTAAAGTGCCATCGGGTTCAGCGTCTGGCAAGACCCCGCTTCCTGGCTGTCTTCTCACTGCATCCTCGTTGGGTGGAAGCGGTGAAGGACCTCTCAGAGTTCTCTTTATAAGGACACTAATCCCATTTATGAGATTAGACCTTAAACTCAGGTTCCACTGGCTTCCTCATAACCTGATTGTCTTCTGTAGGCAAATACTATCACACTGGGCATTAGGGTTTAATATATGAGTTTGCATGTGTGGGGTGTGGGAGGGGGGAGATAAACATTGAATCTGTTGTACTTAATGTACCTCCTGCTACTATCCCCTCGGTCTTGCTCTGGTCACTTGGTCTCTTTGGCACTTCTTGACTGTGATGGCCACAATCCTGTCCCAGGGTCTTTGCACTTGCTCTTCCTCTGCTTGGAAGGCACTTCCCCCAGGTACCCACACAGCTCAACCCTTCACCACCTATGGGTTTCCTTCACACCAAAGCTATTCTGACCACCTTGCTTAGACCTGCAACCCTGCCTCTCTCCAGCAAGCTGTTCCTTCCTTGCTGTATTGTTTATATAGCCCTTGCCACCTTCTGATACATGTTTTTCATGTTTATTTTATTTATACCTCTTCCCCTGTCCCCCACCCCCTTGGAAGGTGAGCTCCACGAGGGTAGTGGATTTGGCTAATTTTGTTCGCTGCCATTATCCTAGCACCTAGAAAAGTCTTGGCACATGTAGTTGTTCAGTGGGCCATTACTTGAATAAGTAAATGATTGCAAGCATGAATGAATGTAAGTGAACTAAATCATCAAGTTAAAATCAAGGTTTACTTTTCTGGGCACCACAGCCAAATACCACCCAACAAAGTCCCAGCCTCTGGGAAGGGGAGAGCCATGCTTATAAGAGGAGCTTGGGAGCCAGTGGAACCCGAGTTTAAGGTCTAGCTTTGTCATTTGAGAATGTGTGACCTTGGGTCTTTACTTCACTTTTCTGAACCCCCAATTTATCCATTTATAAAATGGGGATAATGATAGGGTTTCCCTTGTAAAGGTAGTTGGGTGGAATCAATCAAAGCAATGATACAAAATAAATGCTTACCACTGGCCCGGTTTATAGTAAGTGCTCAGTACACGTTAGCTAGTAATGGTGGTGCGATTTTGTTGTCAACAGGGGACACTTTGTAAAGCAGCAGTCACTATTGACCATGAGGAAGCAAATGCAATCTTCCAGAAGGAAGGGCTTGGTATTAAGAAAAAGCAAGGATACCAGCCTTGGTCAGCCCCTGTAGGAGCACAGTGCTGGAGCTGCTCTTTTAAAAAATGAACAAACTGAGGGCTGAAGGTGGAGGGAGGAAAAGGGAAGGGGGTGATGGTCATGGAGGAGGGAACTTTGTGGGGAAGAGCACTGGGTATTATATGGAAACCAACTTGACAATAAACTATAAATTAAAAAATAAAATAAATGAACGTAGATTAAAAGAATCTGTTAAAAAGAGAATGAGCAGGAGGGCGAAGGTGAAAAGAATTGCAACCTTGCCTAATATGATCACTAGCAAGAGGTGGTTTGTTCAGCACAGTGCTGAAGAAGTTGTAGTCTACAACAGAGATTGGCAAATATTTCTATAAAGGGCCAGATAGTAAATATTTTAGGTGCTGTATGTTATATGGTCTGGGTTACAGCTCCTCGGCTCTGCTGTTGAAGTGTGAAAGAATCTATAGACAATGCATAAGTGAATGGGTGTGCCTATGTTTCAATAAAACTTTATTTATAAAAACAGGTGGAGGGCCATACTTGGCCCTGGCTTATAGATTGCTGATCCCTAGTCTAGAATCCCATCATAAGATAGCTGAAGGAATGTCTGAAAGAGGACTGGATTGTTCTGAGGGTCCTCAAGGGGGAGGAGAAGTGAGGCTGACAGAAAAGTATAGGTCTGTGGATTTTTGTTCCCTTTAAGGAAGATGTTTAACCAGCCAGAGCTCTGGCTGAGCCCAGACCAAATGGGCTGCACTGGGCAGAAGAATGTAAGTCCTCATCTGTGTATTTATTCATACAACAACTTGGCAGAAATGTTCGAGAGTATATTCAAACATTGGTTAAGAGGTTGATTTAATCCTTTGGGACTTTCAAAATCCCTGATTATTGGGATATTCGAAGGTATATGCTTATTGACATTCAGGGAAACAAAGTCACAGATTTGGTGCCTCTCCAATGAGTGAGTCCTTGCAATGTGCAGACCGAAGACAGGTTTATTTTCTGTGTACATGCTCATGGGCGAAAGTCAATGAGAATGCATTGTCAACTTCATTTAAGATGTAATCAATCTCACTACTGGTTTGGGTCTCTCATGAAGACCCAAACACTGACCATAAACTATAGCCACTCCTACTAATAAAATAGCATGAAGAAAGTGTTGGAATTCATTTTCCATTTATATGCAAGAATGGCAAACAGCTAGCCCAGGGGATTCTACGCCTCCCACCTCTATGCATGTAAAAATATTGCTAATTGATCTTGACTCTCCTTGAAACTTGGCCTCAAATAGTTAAGGTTCTAGAACTTTTATAATAGGAGAGACTTAGGGCCACCTGCGTAGTTGAAATAGAAGTGAGTTGTGGGATCAAAGCTGAATTATGCTACAGAATGGAGGAGGAAATGACTGAGAACTCTAAGTACCCTCTTCTAAAGGATCTGCCTTGGTCCCCCACTGCCCCAGAATCCTTCCTAACACATTACTCCAGGCAGCTACCATCAGTTTATTGGAGGTGGCTATTTGTCATCTTTGGTTTAGAACTTTTAAGGGCAACAGTTGACCTTTTCTATAGCCTCCTGGAAGTTGGCCAGTGGACAGTGAGTTGGTAACCTGGGATTCTCTGTTGAGCATCCTGTACAGAAAAAAATCAGGATGGAATCTCTCAGCATCTTTGACATCATGATATTTTAATGAGATAGATATTGGAGGTGACTCAGAATTTTTGCGTGTAGGCGTATCCTTGGGTCTGTACCCTAAGTCAGGGGCTGGCAAATGTGGGGTGATGAGTCAGTGACACCTATTCACCTGACATCTATCTGTGTGCTAGGGTGACCTGTGTTCATGCCCAAGTGAATTGTTTAGGGCTGAAGACAAGCTCTTTGGGAGGATAGGACTCTGGTGATAGACATAGGGAGTGGTGTTCGTAGCCATGCGCCCACACCTCAAGCTGAATATGGAGTGGAGGCAGGAGAGCAAGGGTGGGGGCAAAGTTCGTGCATGTTTAGGGAAATGGGGAATGTTTCTCGTTCAGCCCTATGATTAGAGGATTTAAGGATTGAGATGGAAATTACCAGGGTCTTGTCATAGAAGATGATAACCAACATCAAACCCAAAGGTCAAGATAACAATGTAAAGGCAGAATAGGCAGCAAGACTAGCCATTGGAAGGGCTGGTTGCATGTTGGAAGTAGGTATGGAATTGGATGGATGGATGGATGGATGAAGAAGGCAGACATGGTAAAGGTGCTTGTGTTTAAATCTCATGCAGAATAAAATATGGAGACATTTTTATAGCCTAGGGTTTCTCAGTCTTGGCACTACTGGCATGTTGGACCAGATAATTCTTCATCATTTGGGGGCTGTTTCATGCACTGTAGGATGTTTGGCGACATCTCTGGTCTCTACCCCCTGGATGCTGGTGGGACTTCCCCCTTCCCACCCTCCTGGATGTGAAACCACAAATGCCTTCAGACATTGCCCAATGTCCCTTGGGGGCAAATTGCCCCCAGTTGAGAAGCACTCTATAGCCTGCCATGCTGTGGTTCATGGTGTGTAGAGGAGACTTACTAGTTTAGACTGGAATGGGGGATCTAAAGAAATGGAAGAGCCTTGTGGGGCTGGAAATTTGCTAATTTAAAAGCTTAGGACACGTTACTTCAGGTCAAGTGCCACCTTCCTGGTTTTCTTCTTTCTGATGGAAAGGTTAGAGGTTCCGTCTCCTGTTTTCCCACCATACATCACATGTATTTCCCAATAAAACTACTAATTTCTTGCATTGTCAATATCTGCATGCTCTTACCCCACAGGACTTCAAATCCCTCTAGGACGAGAGTACATTGTTTTATCTTTGTTGTTTCCAGAACGTAGCGCAGGTCTTGACATACAGAAATTGCTCCTTCAATGTTCTCCAAGCACATGAATGAAGGAATGAAGTAGTGATTCGGGGACTGCTCTCCTGCCCTCCAGCACCACAAATGCACAAGAGGCAGGGATTCTGAATCATCAACAGTGCAGATATCGGAAATGGAAAATGAGGAGTCCTCTTCTGGAAAAGCATAAGTCAGCTGGGACTGAGGTTCCTGAGTCACTGGGGAGAAATGAACTCGGGATGGGGACAGTGGGGCTGAGCTGGGTTTGGGACCAGGCCAGGGAGGCGAAGTGGGCGGGTCTTGCCCGAAGTCCCGCCCCCCTCGGCCCAGCCCGAAGCAGCCACACTGAAGCTGATGGCTGATTCAGCCGGACACCACCACCTCAAGCCCCCCGCCCCCATGTTGGCGCTGCTCCCCTGCCCCAGCAGCTGGGAGCACATCCACCAGTTAATGGACCTCTTGACGAGGGGCTGAGCCAGGAGCCATCAACACAGCTCCCACCCAACGGTCCTACTGAACCAGTGATTTCAATTAAAGGGCCATTATCATGAAACCCTAGCCAGCCCCAGCTCCCATCGGCCAGCGGGAGGCCTTCCTGCTGCCCATCCCAGGCCCTGCTCTGTGGTTACCGAGCAGCCCTCGCACTGGGGTCCACCGCTTTCGCTAAAACACAGCAGCTGCTGCTAATAAACAAACATATTGATCATACAGATATGGGATGTCAGGGACTTAATTCATGAATGAAGTGAGCTTTAAGAGTGCCCAGTGGGAGCTGGCTCCTTTTAAAGGGCCAGCAGCCGGCTGAGTACTTTTGAGGTGGGCTTCGAGGCAGGCCAGGGAGGGAGCCTCTCTCTGACCTGTGTCCTGGGGTGCCCTGTGGGCATGACATGGAATCCTTTACTGCACGGATACCACCTTACCAGATCCTCTACCTTCCTCCTCTGGGGCCAGCCTAGTCAGACGAGGCAGCGTGCTCTCTTGTCTGCCGGAACAGGCTGGAACCAGTGTGGTGGGGGAGGCGGAGGGGACTTGCCCAGGCTCCCCTGGCTTGGGTTCCTAGGCTCTGTACCCTGATGAGGCTGGTAATGTCCTCAGTCCTGGCCATTGGTCTTCACCAGGACCTGCCGTCTCCCTGGAGCAAATGGCACAGGAGAGCTCTGGATGGAGGGGCTGCACCGGGATGCCAGAGGTCCTAGACACTCCTTAATGCAGCCATTTCCCAGCCAGCCAGACCAGCCCCTTCTCGGTTTTAGCCGACAGGCAATAGCAGAGGCTTAGACTTCTGGGCTTCGAACCCTGGCTTCCCCGCTCACAAGCTGTGTGACCTTAGGCAAATGTCTTAATGTCTCCGTGCGGTATCTGTACACAGGGAAAATCACTGCCGTGAAGATTAAAAGGAACCAATTTGCACTGGGCCTGCAAGAGTGCCTGGCACAGAGTGGAGCGTTTCGTACCAGCCTAGCCCCTGGCCTCGGTTGGCGGTGACAGGCAATGACCTCCTTGGCATTTTTCAGCCTTCCTCTGGGCACCACCCAGGTCAGGGAGCTTATTACTTCTTAGAGGAATAGCACAGTGTAAAGCCCGTTTCTGCCCTTCCCAGGGCCCGAGTGGGCATCCGAGCCTCCCCAGGCCTGACCTGACCATTTCCACTCTGGACTCTGTTGGGGAAGGGCTGGTCCTTCGACCCCTTTCTCTCCTCAGCTTTGTCTAGAGCTACACTGACCCAGTATGGCAGCCATCACTTAGCTACCTGTGGCTACTTACACTGAAATAATTAAAATGAAATAAAACATTTAAAAAGTCAGGTCCCCAGTCACGCTAGCTATTCGTGGCCATCGAATCGTACGGTGTGGATTAAAGAGCATTTCCATCTCGGGAGAATGTCCTGTCAGGGTTGTTCTGGACGTTATATGATGGGAAGGGGTCACCTCCACTGGGTTCTTTAAGCCCTAGCTGCTCAGAAGGAGGTCCACAGATCCCAGCCTCAGCTCACCCGGAAACTTATTAGACATTCAGACTCCCAGGCTGTGGCCCAGGCTGACTGAGCCAGAGTCTGCATTAAAAAAATTTTTTTAATGTTTATTTCTTTTTGAGAGAGAGAGAGAGAGACAGAGACAGAGACAGAGACAGAGACAGAGCGTGAGTAGGGGAAGAGCAGAGAGAGAAGGAGACACAGAATCTGAAACAGGCTCCAGGCTCTGAGCTGTCGGCACAGAGCCCAATTCGGGGCTCGGACTCACAAACCACGAGATCATGACCCGAGCTGAAGTCAGATGCTTAACCAACTGAGCCACCCAGGCACGCCCCAGAGTTTGCATTTTAAGCAAGATTCCAAGGGGGTTCCTGTGCAGATTACAGTTTGAGAATTACTGCTGTAAGCCTCAGTTTCCTGTCATGGAAAATGGGAATAATACCTTGTGGGATTGAATGAAGGTCACCATAAAATGTTCTTTTTCTTTTTTTAGAGACAGAAAGAAACAGTGCAAGCAGGGGAGGATCAGAGAGAGAGAGGGAGACACAGAATCCGAAGCAGGCTCCAGGCTCTGAGCTGTCAGCACAGAGCCCAATGTGGGGCTCAAACCCATGCACCGCGAGATCATGACCTGAGCTGAAGCCGGACGCCCAACCCACTGAGCTACCCAGGCGCCCCTCATTTTTTTAAACATTTATTTATTTTTGAGAGAGAGCACGTGTGGGCGGGGGAGGGGACAGAGAGACAGGGAGACAGAAGATCCCAAATGAGTTCTGCGCTGTCAGCACAGAGCCCGACATGGGGCTTGAACTCACGAAACTGAGATCATGACCTTAGCTGAGATCAGACGCTTAACCGACTGCACCACCCACGCGCCCCTAACATTCTTGCCAAACAGAAAATGCCCAATAGAGGCTAGACCCCTTAATGCATGTCAGCTGCCCCAATGGAGGGACCAGCAAGTCTGCCTGTCATTGAGCCCTGGGACCAGGGGTTTTACGGACACTGGAGGGGACCGCCTGTTGTCCTTCATTGCTGAAGAGGCTGTGCCTTAGGTTAGGAAGGGAACCAGCATCTGCTCCAGTGTGTCTGTTTGCTTCCCAGAGGCTGGGTTGGCCACCTTAAGGCCAGTGGCTCAAGAGACGGTGATCAGATGCAATCAAATTTGGCCCTGAGCGGGGGGCTGGGGACCCAGGTTTAAGAGAATGTTGTCTTTGGCTCACAGTAAAGTGATGGATAAACAAGCAAACATTATTTTAATGCTGTGTGGTAGGCACAGGGGAGAGTGGTGTCCAGGTGGTGTGTGAGCCCAGTGGCGCTTTGCCAGGGCACAGGGAGAGTGCCAGGGGAAGATTCCGGAAGCCAGTGGCTCCCAAGTCCAGACGAGATGGTCATAGAGCAGGGTTGGCAGGGGATACGTGGTGGGCACAGCAGGCAGAGGGAGGCCGCAGAGCAAAGGGATGAAACTCTAAAGCAGGCGGGGCGTGCAGGGGAGCACATATCATGGATCTGCCTGCCCGAGGATGAGGGGTAGGGGTGGGTGGAGCAGAGAGCAAGCCTGCTTGAGGCTGGCAACGGACAGGTGTTCACACAAGGGGTCCCGTCCACCGCGCCAAAAACTGACTTGTAGTGAGAAGTCATTAATGGGTTTTAGGCAGAGGAGGAACGAGGAGCATTTGTGAATTGGGAAGGCCACAGAAGCCATGGTGTGGAGAGGGAGCTGGAGGCAGGGAGGTCTTCAGCAGCTGGTGCACAAGTTCAAGGAGGGAAGGTGCAGGCCTGGGCCCTGGGTGGGGTGGGGGGAAGAGGAAGAAGACCTCTGAGAATGGGCCTTCCAGCATTAAGCCATCAGCGTGCGTCTGGTTAGTTTTGAATTTGTGATTGGTTTTTCTGAAGGCCTGAGCTGCAGTTTACTTGTGCTCTGAAGTCTTTTTATACGAAGGGTGTAAGCCCCCAGACCTAACACACACGGTGAAAGCTGCTTTCAGAGGGAAATTTATAGCCTTAAACGCATTCATTAGCAATAAAGAGCCCCTTGCCCTGCTCTCTCAACAAAGGGGTGGTGTTAGGTAGTCATCTTAAGCAGTTAGAGGAGGGACATTGAATAAAATTTAAAAAAAAAAAGGAAAATGATAGTAAGGATAGAAGGAGAGAAAAGATAAATGAGAAAAAAAACGAAAGTATATTAGAAAGAATAAATAAAATCAAAAGCTTCTTCCTTGAAAGGACGGGTAAAACATGTGAATCTGGTTTGAGAGCCTGATGAGGGGAGGGAGAGATTAATGGGAGAGAAAATCGAGATGGTATAAATTAGCTGCCACAGCAGGGTGATCGGGAGGAAATTGGAAATGTAGGTGCTTGAAGATGCAGAAGGCTCCAGAACTCTCTTCACACCAAGAGCAGTGATGGCAAACCCAGTCCGCACTCAGCCCTTCATTCGGGAGCCTGTGGTTACAATATTTGGTGACTAGCACCCTCCTCATCGTCATAAAAAATAACAGTGACCCTGCAGTTCTCTAGCTGTCTTCTGTATGCAGACACTATGCTGCCTACTTTGCTTGGATTTTTTGTTTTAATCCTTCCAGCATTTGAACCAGCTGGATCTGGGACTCACACGACACCCATTTTACAGATGAGAACATCAAATTTAGCCTTACCGAGTCCTTTGCCCCAAGGTCCCGCATCTCTCAAGTGGCAGGCAGCCTGGCGCCTGCTGCCCCCACACTTCCCTTGCACAACACCATCGCCTCCCCTCCCGCCCCTGGGTGAGCGTGCTTGGTGCCCAGCCGGCCATGCTCTGGGACTCGGGTTCTGGACATGGTGTTGTCACTTTGGGGAATTGGTGAGCCTTTGCAGGGCTGAGTTTCCTTTAAAATAAGGGAGTTGGACTGGGTTCCTGTGATTTTAACCTTTTATGTCTTTCCTTATACTCTGTACTCAGATCTCATCAGTTATTGAGACATGTCTCGGCGTTCAGTATCAATTAGTGAGATACATATGTTCCAGCACTGGGCATCTTACCCCCCGTAATGGGTGCTCTGCAAATCCTCTACATAAATAGACCAGAACACAAACTGCCGAGGTAGGGAGTGCATACAGGTAGCGGATGACAGGATTGTCCTTAGATCTGATAGCCCAGGCTCCGGTCCCAACCCCTACCCTACTCTGGTCGTCTTCTGGCTGTGCCCCTCCCCAAAGCATTAAAGTGGACATGCTTACCAGAACGCCACACTCTGTTCTTGACCTCGCTGTCTGGATGCCCTGAGCCTACTTCCAGGGCCCATGCAGGCATCTGTCCCTGGGCCACTTCCCCAGGATGGGATCCCTGGTGTGTGCACCTCCAACCCTAGGGGTGTCCCAGGGGGGGTCACACAATGGGGCTGTGGACAGAGGCTGGCTTTGTGGGACTTGGAGTCTACATGCAGGAGGGCCCCTGGCCCCTCGTGGTGTGAGAATGAGAGGGTGTGGGAAGAGAAGGGGGGAGCTGGGGCAGGAGCTCCCTTCTGAAGTCTTGCCCTGTTATATGGCATTCCAGAACTCATTAATAAAGGAACATATCACTGCCTGGGAAGAGTTAAGCCCCCACACAGGACATGTACACATGTGAACGGTGGGCAAATTGAGAGGTCCCAGGACAAGGCAAATTTGGCCAGTAGGGTCTGGGTAAATTGACACACAAAGAGAATCTGTCAGGGAGGCGGTTGGGGTGCCTAAAAAAGAGGGAAAGCCAGAGTTTAGGAGGCAAAGGTGGGGGATAAAACCAAACCTAAAGAAGTCTGTCTATCCTGCTTTCTGATCTCACAGCCAGCTCACTCCCCTTCCTGACCTGAAGTCGACCAGAACAGTTCTCTGATGAGAATCCAGCCCCCATAAGAGACGTGTAAGGATTCGCCCACTGCCCCACGCATTCGTCAGCAGGTAGTTACGGAGCCGCTCCGTGGAGTAGTGCCAAGAGCAGCGTGATGGAGGCCGGCATCGACGGAAGAACCCAGCACATGTAGATCATGCAGGTGTTTGTGAGACACCCCAGGAGAGACAGGGGCCCATGAAGCAGCGGCACGTCACAGGACCTGGCCCATCCAGGGGGTCCTGGGGCTTTCCCGAGGAAGTGGCATTCGCTGGTGGGGCAGACAGAGGCCAGTCTGGCTACAGGAGAGGTATGAAGGTGTGGGAAGAAGCTGGAAGGTGAGCAGGGGCCAAAGAGCAGTGGAGCCCCCAGGGAGCCTTCCAGATTCCAGCTCACTTCCCCAGAGGCAGGTGGGGCCATTTCTTAAGTGAGAAGGACATTGAGAGGGGTGAAGTTCAGGGTTGAGGGGTTGGGAGATATCATGAGCTTGGTTTTGCACCTGTTGGTTCTGGAATACTTAAAAACTTTATTTTGTGATAATATCAAACTTGAAGAGTTGCATGAACAGTACAAAGAACTCCCGTGTCCCCTTCTCCCAGACTCCCCAGTAGTTGATCTTGACCACATTTGTTTCCGTTGCCCTGAAATCCACTCCCACAAAGACCCACTCCTACCACGCCAGACCCCAAATCAGGAAATAGAACCAGAAGTCCCATTCACATTACACTGACCGCCTCATCTAGGTCTTTCCCCCATTCTGGCCCAAGGGCCCAACCAGGAACACATGTTGCATGTGGTCTCCACCCTGTTTCACTCTCCTCCAGTCTGGAATATTCTCTCAGTATTTCCCTGCCATTCAGGTGCAGTTTGAAGATGACACAGGACGAGCCTCAGACCACATCAGCGTGAGGCTTCCCCATGACAAGACCCAGTTGCTGTTTTTTTTTAAGTATCAGATTTATCGAGGCTTAATTTACATGCAGTAACATTCATCCTTTTAAGTATGTGGTTCTGTGAGTTTTGACAAATGCATCGCGCTGTGTACCTACCACCATAGAGAAGTAGAACATTTCCATCCAGGGCTGGCTTCATGGGCATGCGACCTACGCAGTGGCATAAGGTTCTGGGTTTGGAAGGACGTTGTCCTTGGGTTAATGCTTTCCTGTCACCTTCTTGAATTTCTTAATAATTTCTGGAAAAGCATCCTGCATTTTCATTTTGCACTGGGCTCTGGAAATTATGTAGCTGGTCCTGTTTCCTGTTATTCCAAAAAGTTCCCCTCCTACCCCTTGGCAGCAACATTGATCCGTTTTCTGTTCCCAGAGCTTGCCTTTTCCAGATACCATTCCAACAGAATCATATAGAATGTAGCCTTTTGAGTCTGGCTTCTTTCACTTAGCATGATGCATTTCAAATGCATCCCTGTTGTGGCATGTAACAATTGTTTGTTCCTTTTTATACCTAAGTATTATTCTGTGATATGGATATTTCACTGTTTCCTTATGCAATTCATTGAAGGATATTTGAGTTGTTTCTGATATTTGGGCAATTACAATTAAGTCACGATTAAGTGTTCACATACAGATTTATGCATCAACATGTGTTTTTATTTCTCTTGAATAAATAGTGATTATAAGTAGAGGGAGCCTGCTAGGTCAAAGGGTAACTATATTTTTAACTTTGTAAGACACTGCAAAACTGCTTTCCACAGTGGCTGCGCCTGTTTGATTTCCTGCCAGTGGTTCACAAGAGTGCCCACTGCTCCTCATGGTTGCCAGGACTGGGTATTGGCAGTATGTTTTTATTTTAGCCATTTCTGTAGGTATTTAGTGGTTTGGTGTTGCATCTCCTTAAGGACTAATGATGTTGAGTATCTTTTCATGTGCTGATATACACCACCTGTATATCTTCTTAAAGTGTCCATATCTTTTGCCTATTAAAAAAATTTTTTTTAAGCTAAGCTTTACATCTGACATGGGGCTCAAACTCATGACCCTGAGATCAAGAGTTGCAGGCTTTACTGACTGAGCCAGGCGGGTGCTCAGGGCTTGTCAACTTTTGAGAGTTTTAAAATATATATTCTGGATAACAGTCCTTTATCAGATATGTGTTTCATAAATGTGTTTTCCTAAAGTATTTCTGAGACACTAACGTGATGGATGTCTTAGGCTGGTGATGTAAATTGTGGCTTAATTGTTGTGTAAATGGAAATAGAAAACTTGGGTACAGTTGCTGAGGGAGGAAGAATAGTATTGAAAAAGGACAGAGCTGAAGATGGGGACTTTAGGATTTACCAAGTTTACTAGCCAGGTGGGATTGGATGATCTAGAACAGGAGATTGAAAAAGAGCTGCTCAAACTGTAGGAGAAACCCAGGAAAGCGTGAGGCGAGGGAAGACAGGAGAAGGGAGTGTTTCAAAAAGAAGGGCACAGGGGCCCCTGGATGGCTCAGTTGGCTAAGCATCCAACTTCGGCTCAGGTCATGATCTCGCGGTCTGTGGGATCGAGGCCCACATCGGCTTCTGTGGTGGCAGCTCAGAGCCTGGAGCTTGTTTCAGATTCTGTGTCTCCTTCTCTCTCTCTCTGCTCCTCCTCCATTTGTGCTCTGTCTTTGTCTCAAAAATAAATAAACCAAAAAAAAAAAAAAAGAAGAAGAAGGGCACAGTCAGGAGTGTCAGTTGCAATTGGGAGATCAAGGAGGGTGAGGACAGAAAAATATCCTTACCAAATCGAGCAACATGGAGGTCACGGATGACCTTAGCAGGAACAATGACAGAGCAGGGCTGCCATTCACACCGTACCGAATATAGTCATGGGTTGTTAGAATATTGAAATACATATGTATTGATTGGTAAGTAGCTGCTACCCAAGCCCCTTAAATGATCCCCCCCGCCCCAGCCCATTGGCTCTTTCCCTGGCCCCTGGGCATCCTTGCACAGTCCAGTAACAAAGTGCAGCCTCCAGCAGGGGGTCTCAGGGACTCTGCCTGAACCCTAGGATTCATTGGTAGATTTCTAGGCCATATTGGGAACTAAGCGTCTTGAATGTCACTGCTATGGATTGGGAAGTGAGTTGGAGATAAATAAACAGCAATAATGACAACGCACACTTCTTGATAGAACTCTATTTCTGAAGAGACAGACAGAAACCAGAAGATATAAGGCCCAGTGTGTGTGTATGTGGGGGGGGGGGAGGGTAGATTATTTCTGTTGTTCTTTCTCAGAGGGGAGAGACTTGAGCCTGATTTAATGGCGATGGGAAGGACTTTATCCAGGTGCGATTGTGCTAGTCAGCCTGATCCAGGCACTCTGGTCTGTATGACCATTATGTTGACATGTTTTTCAATGTTAATTAATAAATTAGAGTCCAGTTTGCATAGCCATTGGAAGAACTCAGCTGATGTTAGTTGTTGCCAAACGACAGATTGATTATTAGCGTGTTAACACATCAAGTTTCTGAGCCCCTCGGTTTACGCTTTCGTGAATTGGCTGGTGCAGACGTTGCCTTGGGAGACCTGTTGGCTTCTAGTTAAGGCTTCCTGGCACCATCCCAGCCCTCTTGCTAGAGATCTGTTGAGTCTTAACTGTCTCCCCCTTCCCCCAACAAGTGGAGGCGAAGCAGGATGATGGTCCAATTTCTAGAGCAAGCGCCAGCCGCTCCCTGCAGACTATGTGGTGTGTGTGTGTGTGTGTGTGTGTGTGTGTGTAGGTGTCTGAGTATTGATAAGAGAGGGACTCTGCCCCCAGGAGCCCACCTTCTAGAGGGAGAGACAAGACAGTGCTAAACCAGCTTGAGCTAATACAAGGCAGACAGCAACGTGTGCCGTCATGAGTACTGACAGCGTGTGCTGGGAGCCCAGAGCCGGGGGGATGGGGGACAGCTCCTGCCTGCAACATGGCGGGGTGTCCTCCGCCCCAGCCCCACTTCCCATCCCTGGGGACGCCAGGTGCCTTCATTCACACACACTCCAGGTCCCAGCAAGTCGTATCCCAGGATGGCATCTCCGGACATCCATGTGCACAGGCGTGCTGGGTCAGGATTGGGCCAGACACGTGTCCCTCTGGGACTTAGGACCTCATCCATTCCCTTCCCTTAGACTCTCTTCAGACCCTCGAAGCACAGAATTCCTTTTTTGCCCACCCGCTCACAGGTGATCTCCCTCTGCTGCTCCCATGTCCGTGACTCACGGGTTAGTGGCTCTTCCAGGGGTGATTTTCCAAGTCCTCCCAGGGCGTCTGTGCCCCACCTCGTTCACTAGGAAGAGAGGAAAACACAAGCTGAGTTCCCAGTGGGGCATTTCAATGCAGAAGAGATTTACTTCGTCCCAGGGAAGAGGCCACGTTTCCTTTTTTGACCAAATGTTCTGTAGACTTCCATGTAGCTCTCTGCTCAGCTGACTGACACATTTCTGAGGTTTCCTTTCCTCTCTGGATGGAACTATCTTCCTTGCCCCCCAGGTCCCGAAGGAAGGAGATGTACCAGACAGTACAGAGGGCCTCTCCCAGCTCTGCTGGCTTACTAGCCTCTGTCCTCTGTGGTTCGTGTCCACCCCGAGCCAAGGGCACCCAGGCACCACCATGCACAGGGCTCACTGGAAACAGCCGCCTACACGGGGCACCATCAAGAGAGGCCACCCCGGTCTTGTGGCATTTCAGTCGCAAGGTTACAGAGTAAGGTTAATGGGAAATCATGCCTCCTCATCATTTTTAACCTTTCTGAATAATGCTTCTGTGCATACGCCAGAGGTTTTTATTCTAAAATCAATTCTGCTTATTGTGCTCTTTGGAAAAAATAAGCAAGAAGCTGGGAGGAAGAAAAGTGGGTCCAGGGTTTACTAACAAAGAGGTTGGGGTGGGGTGTGGGAACACGGTGCGGCCTGGCCTAGGCGCTGCTGTCCTGCAGGACGGGATTAGCCGCCACACCCCCAGTGGTTGCTATGGGAGAAGAGAGCTCCTCACGCTACAAAAATGTACCAGACAGATGTGGGCAAAGCAGCTGTCTCCTATTACCCTCAGGCGCCCCAAGAGCCTCCATCCCCATCCCGGGGAAAATGGGGCCCTCATCCCAAGGAAAGGCTCTTAAGTCACAAAGATCAAATGTCAGATCCAGCTTTGGCCACTTTTTAGCTGTGTGGCCTTGGGAGAGACACTTGATGTCTTCTCTGTAGAATAGAGGGAGCCACACCCACTGTATGGCATTCATAGGCTCACGGGAGCCACCGAAACCCTGAGCCAGGGTGGCTGATGGCTTGTGTGGGACCCCATGGCTGTGAAAACCCCAGACGGCCTCTGTCCTAGGGTGGCAGATGGAAATGTGTATGGCAGTGCGGAGAGCTGGTAACCCAAGAGAACCAAGCCAAACTCAGGGGATGCAAGGGAGGCTGTAATCTCAGCTCAGACCCCAGATGGTTGGGCAGCTACTTTGGGCAACTGTAACACACTGGTGACAGCACTTGGCCACCCTGTCATGCATGGCTCCAAGGCATCTGTGCTGGGCTGTCTGGTGAGCCACACAACACGCACCCAAGCTCACCTGTATGCACGCAAGCACACACAGCCTACTGTCTGCTCACGGCCCCGGCTCAACACTCAGAACCTCACTGCTTTCCTAAATCCATGTCCACTTCTTAAAGGAGAAGGAGTGGGAAGTCTTTCTGTTGGTTGCAGGGGGAAGCCATGCAGAGGGTGACTCTCTATTAGGGCTTGCTCATTTTCACTAGTGACGTACCACATTATGCAAGATGGTACCCATACAGTAGACCCTCCAGGAGGCCATTAGTGTTTCCTTCTCCTTTTTTTGGCTTCTATAGACATGATATGAGTGGGGAAAGTTATTTGACACTTGAGCCTCAGTGGTAACAGAGAGCGCTGACTGGAGAGACGACACCCTCGGTTTTGTTCAATGGCCCTCATTTATCTGTCTTCTGCTCTTCTCTAGGGCTTTTTTATTCACGACTTGTATCTTATGGGATCGAAGATGGAAGGATGAGTGAGGGAGCTCATCAACGATTATTCAGGAGGTTTGGTCCACTGGGCTCAGGGCCATCTGAATCCCTGGCCCAGTAAGCAAGGCAGGAGTGAGAGCAGACTTGAGGGAAAAGGGAAGGTGGGCCTGGGAGGTGGGGGAGAGTCTCTGGCGGGGGCGGGGGGGCGGGAGGGAATCTCAGAGACATGGGGACAGTGCTGAAGGTTCTGCAGGGACTTCCAGCTATCCTGGGGACCAAGTTCTTCTTCTGAGACTCTATCTGCCAACACATGCATCTTCTCAGTGCACCATGATTGTATCCTAGGTAGACGGTGTGTCCTGGGTTGTGCAGCTCAACCTGACATGCTGACATGCACCACCACTCAAGCTCCCGCTGCAACAGGCATCTCTCTTTGGTCTGCCATTCCTGCTCACCGTGTGGTTAAGCTTTGCGCCTGGAATGGCCTTTCATATCTCGTATCAAAACTTGCCTTCTAATATTAAGTCATCCTGGAACTCCAGACTCATTCAAGAGGCAATTTCGTATGTCTAAAAGATATTTATGGCTCAACTTTACCCAGATAAGTGACCATCTTGATGGTTGGGCCAACAGGCCTCTCTGCACCCCAAATCCTTTCTTGATGGTAGAGCTAGCTTTCTACTATAAATGTTAATGTCACACACTCACTTTGCCAATCACACCTCAGAGGAAATCTGCAGGGAGGTTTCTGAGAAACATATTCCTCTTTGATAAAAAGAGGCACATGAGCAGCACCTGAGTGGCTCATTTGGTTCACCTGATTCTTGATTTCAGCTCAGGTCATGATCTCACGGTTTGTGGGTTCGAGCCCTGTGTCGGGCTCTGTGATGACAGTGCAGAGCCTGCTTGGGATTCTTTCTCTTCCTCTCTTTCTGCCCTCCCCCAGTCATGTTCTTTCTCTCTCTAAAAATAAATAAACTTTAAAAAAAGAGACACATGAAAGAAAGATGTTCCCTCTTTTTATTATGAATATGGTCATGTGAGGATATGATACCTGGAACCACAGCGGTCACCTTGGGGCCATGAGGAGATGAACTGAAAGAAAACCAATAGTGATGGAAGAGGAGAAGGCAAGAAAGAATCTTGTTTTTTGACGACATTGTAAGATCACTAAATAGACCTTTGAACTTTCATGATTCTGGAACTTGTTAGGTTAGGTAATTACATGCCCTTCTTGATTAACCTCTGTTGGGTTTTCTGTTACATGCAGCCCAGAGCACTGTAACTAATTGAATGCATATATTCACCCTGCCACCTACCACCCTGAGCACGTAGAGCAGCTGGATGGTATGGGGAAAGAAGCACTGGGTTAGGAGTGTAGTATCACCTTCTCGAGGTGAGTCAGGGATTGCAGGGAGAAAGCTCACAGGGTCAGGCTGGACCTGGTTCTTGATGAGAACTGGAATGGGTTCAGAAGCGAGGCAGCAGGGCACAGGGTCATTCTCAGCATATGATGCAGGGTGGGTACAGCATCACACTCTTGACATTGTCCAGGGAGCTGCTGTGACCCCATGCCCACCTAGAAGGTGGCTTTCCCCTCAGAGACCACCTCTAAAAGTCCTTCTCATGTGAGTGGAGCAGAGATGGAAAGAAGCCGCCTGGCTGGCTCTTCTTGGCACAGGGACTGGCCAGGATGAGCCCGCAGTTGGCAGGACTCAGAACCACACAGGACATGGCGGAAGTCTGAAAAGGCTTAGCTGGGGTGTGGTCTGAGACCATTGGCTGAATTCTGGTCTTTGCTCTTTAAATTTTTTATGCCGTCCCTGCCTTCCATCAAGCTGGCTATGAAAAAGTTGTCTATGTCATACTTTGCGCAGCCTCAAATTACCCTTTGAGGAAACATCCTTGTCTAGACCAAGAGCCCTCACTGCAAGGACAGGACCGTTAGTTTCCCATCTGCCCAATGGAGAATATCTCTTGGAATCACAGAACTGAGGACATTGAGGCCCATATAGGGATAGACCGTTTTGTACTGTTAGCAGCTAGTTTTTGGAAAAGTCAACATTCTAGATGCCTGGTTGTGTGTGCCTTGTATGACACTAAATATGTGTATCTATTTCATGGGTGCCCCAAACACCTGAAATCAAGACATGGGGAAGTGCATTCATCAAAGTTAGGGATGAGGGAAGACAGGCTTATGTTGGTGTCTTATTCTCTCAGACTGTAACCTTCTAACACTTGGGGTCAAGTCCTTGGGAGGAAGCTGATCTCATAGTTTGGGGCTCTCAGATGCATAAGAAGTCCTCAGGTTTTGGCAGGTGCATCTCTTTTAGGGTTCATTTTTACAAGGTGACTGTGGGTCTGGTTTGATATCATGTGGGTGAAGAATTTGCCTCTGACAGTTTCAGAAAATCAGACATCTCTCATTGGTGTTCCATCAAGAGCAGAGCCAGCCTTGCACTTAATTCTGGTGATGACGTTCGTTTGCAGGACCTAATACATAGATACCTGATGCGATCTTTTCCCTTGTTGAAGTGGTTTACAGATGAAAATAATTCAAGAACTGCTGTCATTCTTTGTGCTTTGTAGGTCATTCAAATGAAAATTTAAGGACCAATGAAGCGATCCATATTTGTCAGGGAGAGAGCAGTGTTAAGTTCTCAGGGGACAGGCTGAACACTGAGTGACTAGAATAACTTACACCAGTGTGCTTGGAATACGGATGACCCATGTCTGCCTGTGTGGCGTGTCTATACACCTCCACACAGTCATGTATCTTCTTTAAAAAATGTTTATTTTTTGAGAGAGAGAGAGAGAGAGAGAGAGAGAGAATCCAAACAGGCTCCACACTGTCAACACAGAGCCCAGCACAGGGCTCAATCTCACGAACCATGAGATCATGACCTCAGCGGAAATCAAGAGTTGGATTCTTAACCCACTGAGCCACCCAGGCGCCCCCACACTCATGTATCTTATGACAGTGCAGCACCACGGACACGTTCACACCGACACCTGCCCAGACACCCAGAACTGGGACACGGTGTGGTGGGAGGAATGTGCACAGACCTCAGAGCAGAGCAAACCCCAGGCTCTGATTCCAGCCCACCAGCAGGTGGTCTAGCTAATCTCTTTCCTCCTCTGACTCTCAGTTTCTCCATCTGAAACATGGGGATAATTAGATCAACCCATGTAGGCCTTAGTAAAGATGAAATGAGATCACTCATGAAAAAAGGTGCATAGCATCATAGGGTCTCAGTACACGCCAGTTTCCTTTCTTCTTTCCTTTCCCCTCACAACCTGGCTGCTCGGGGAAATTTCATTTCACCCCTCGGAAGGTCTGCTTGCCATAAACTTCACAGTCACGTGGGAAAGACCCAAGGCAGTGACTGGAGAAGACGTGAGGAGCAAGGAGGTTTCCCGTCTCCTCCCATCCCTCAAGAGAGACAGATCTGCTTCTCGGCAAACAGCACGCGCATCCCTCTTCTCCCCAAAGGGAACCTGACTTCTGAGACCTTTTTAGGTATTGGGTATCAGGATAATAACAGTAATAGCTTCCGTCCCCTGCGTCCTTACCATGTGCCAGCATCGCGTTAAGTGCTTTATATGCTTTCTTACCATGAGTCTTCCACGATGCAAGAACGGGCAGCATCAGTCCAAGGAAACCCAGGCCTGGAGAAGCCCAGTTGCTTATCCAGAGTGACTCAGCCGAGAACTGACGTCAGGATGTAAGCCCTGAACAGCACTGTCACTCATAATCAAGGCCCAAGTAAAATGTGTGGTATGCATCCCCCTTTTCACCGGTGCAGCATGTGCGCCTTTTACGACTGTTGCGAGCGCTGCATTGGCGTTGAAAACGTGCATTCTAAATCTTGGACTCTAGCACAACTCCGATATCACCTCCCCCGCCTCCCCCGTGCCCCTACTGCTTGTTAAAATGTCTGTTTATAAACCGAAGGTAAGTGCTACTCAAAGTGTGGCTCCAGCTTCACTGGGGATCCTGCTAGAAAGGCAAATTCTCAGGCTTCACCCCAGACCCGCTGAACAGACCCCAGGTGATTTACCAAGTCTCCAGGTGGTTGGGAAATTTGAGAAACGCGGGTATGGATGTTCCTGGGAGACACTTGGCATACAGCCTTGCAGGAAAATGGAGTATTTAAACCCCTCTTCCCTTGCCTGGTTCACTCAGCTGGGAGGTTCCTGCATTTCACCGGAGACGTCGCAATGCTCCCGCTTTCCGGGCACCCAGCACAGACCTGCTGTTTTGCTGAGGGCCGACAAATGACGAATGAACCATCCGTTTCTTTGACCGAGATGCTCTCCATTCCCCTTTCATCCAGCAGCAATGGCAGCGAGCAAGCATGGCCATGGTCTGAAGGATTTAAATACTCAATTAATCAATGGAATATTCCATTAGTGGGATAATCAGTTGCCATTGCCCTGATCTATAGTTACATCTCAGCTGGGCCTCACAAATTGATTCCTGATGAAGTTCTAATTGACTGGACCATCTGATAAAGGGCCAGTTGGAGTTTATTGAAATACCCGGTGAGCAGTCCCCGGGGCCGGGGTTTTCCTTTGGGGAAGGCAGGGGGTGGGAAGAGGGGTAGAGGAGCTTGATTTATGCCTGGTTCTTGCTACCTCTTTTCCCCGATACAATGTTTATGGGTCCCAGGTGAGGGATGAGCCCTCACAGCTGTGGGACAGGGATGAGAGAGCTCTGAACCCGTCCCCGGCTCTGGGCGGCAGGTGGCCAGAATGGGACTTGCCCATAAGCTCTTAGGACAATGGTTTTCCAACCTGTGGGTGCTTAAGACTGGGTGCAAAGGACTTAGAGTGTACAGTCCAGGTCCTAGTCTCAGATCTTCAGACTCTCTAGTCTGGGTAGGAGCTAAGAATGTGCATTTTAACCCGACTTCCCAGTGATTCTAATACTGGGGGCCACCAGAACTCTGAGAAATCCTGCCTTCCACGCAGCCTGTGGCTCTAGGACACTGCTTCCTTGGGGCAGTATGGGTTTCTGAGGCTTTTGTGTGGGGGCAAATGTTTGTGTGTATGCACTGTCAGAGGCTCCCAACCTCCTCATTGCCTAGCACCTCCTTCATGATTTTTTTTTAACTTGTTTTCAGTAGTTTTTCTTTCCAAATAGCCTACATTTACTACGAGTGGATTTGCCTTTGCATTTGCTTACTCAAAGATCGATCTATATCTATCTATATCTATATCTATCTATATCTATATGTGTGCGTGTGTGTAACAAAGGGTGTGACTGAAACAGTGCAACATCACGTGTCTGTGTTTCATTCGGCCACTCACTCGTTCACTCACTAAATCACCGGGCATCGTTCAGGGATTATTATGGGCAGAAACTGAGGATATCTTTTTTGAAAAAGCACAATCGGGCACATACGTGGTTCTCAGTTATAAGGAGTGTGTACTCCTCCAGGGAGACGGGCAGGAAAATGAAATGTAGCGTTAGAGGGAAGTCCAGGGCCCTGCTTTGGGACTGATTTTTGGGTAATTTAGTAGGTTTTCTTGCAGGAAAAGATATGATACCCATTAGGGTTTTTTTTTTTTTTTGAAATTTGAAAATAGCTCCCAGATCTCCTTATCTATCTTTGAGAATCCACCCCTCCGCCCACCCCCAGCCCAGGGAGTCCTGGGTACAACCGAGGCTCTGCCAGCTGGAGATGCCCCGGGGTAGTCCAAGAGCATGCATGGGAACAGCATTTCTTAGCACTTCCTGTGGGGGCTTGCGGACACTGAGTGGTTGGGGAGGGGGGGCTAGATTTAGATGTAAATGATCCAGAGCTCTGTGTATCTAACGAGGAGCTTGGACTTGCCCCTCTTACAAAGGGGGAAAAAATCACAAAGAGTTTCACGCTGGGAAGAGCAGTGACCAGTTTCAGCTTTCCCCTTCCCCCCACATTGCATTTCTTCTCTGCCTTCTCTGCTCCACTCCGGTTTCCCTCCCTTTCTTCTCCCTTAATACACTGTGTGTTTGTGTATATGCAGCTCTGATCTGTGTTTAGATATAAATGTCCAATGTTCTTTCTGCGAAAATACATTCTGGTGCTTTGGGTGACGTGGCGGAGTTCAGAGCCTCAGAACGTCTTAATCTGGCCCTGGGGCTACTGAATGTTTTAATTCCTTCAGACACAGCCCTGCCCCAAGTGCCACAGGAGCTATTTGGTAGATGGAACCCTTTGTGTGGTTTAACATGCTAGTGCCATTTCCTCTGTCATGACAGAAACCGCCAACTAGGTCAGAGAACGTTCCGGCTCTGCCTTCCCTCACTTACTGTCTATTAAGTGGCTTTTATATGTGAGGCACCAAGGGGGATGTGACTGTCATCAGGATGGGAGCTTGGCCTTCTGCAGCCTGTAGTCTAGGACAGCAGCCCCCTTGTGGGCCTGGGTCCCACTGGCGGGTGCGGGGGATATGTCGAGATGGGCATTGAATGTGCATTCAAGAGCTGAATCACACAGGGGCCGGGGTGTGTCCTTTTGGATCCTTTAACAGTCCTTAGGATTATTTTAGGTAAAAGTCTCTGTGTGGGATAAGCTCACTTCTAACACCTCCCCAATACTTGCTAATCTCCCTTTTATTTAATTTATTTTTTAATTTAGACAGAGAGAGAGAGAATGCATGAGCAGAGGAGAGGGGCAGAGGGAGAGAGAGAATCTTAAGCAGGTTCCACGTTCAACACGGAGCCCGACGCAGGGCTTGATCCTATGACCCTGGGATCACGACCTGAGCTGGAATCAAGACTCAGGCGTTCAACCAACTGAGCCACCCAGGAGCCCCTCTCCTTTTTTTTTTTTTTTTTTTTTTTTTGCCCCTCTCCCTTTTAAATGGAGAAAAAAATAGCAAGCCTCAGCCCCAGAGTCTAAGACAGACTACAGATTCTGGCGGGACTGAAATAATACTGCTGGGCTTTTACCGTGTTTGTCTGCTGATTGTGGCAAGTGTGAAGGTTTGTGCGCCTTGTCCGCCTGATTGGGCCATAGGGAGCCAGACATTTGGTCAGATGTCATTCAGAGTGTGTCTTTGAGGGTGTTTCTGGATGAGAGTGACTGAGGCAGTAGACTGAATAAAGCAGATTGCACTCCCCAATATGGATGGGGCCTATCTGGTCATTTGAAGGCACGAATAGAATGAAAAAGCTGACTCTCCTTCCAGGAAGAGGGCATTTCCTCTTACCCAGCTGCCTTGAGCTAGGGTCTTTTCCTGCCCTCACACTTGAACTGAAACATCAGCCCTTCCGGCGTCTCGAGCCTGGAGGCCTTTGGACTGGAACCACACCTCATCCCTCCTGGGTCTCCAACTTGCCAACCGCAGACCTTGGGACTTGTCAGCCTTCATAACTGCTTGAGCCAATTTCTTTTAATAAATCTTTCCCTCTCTCCCCGCCTCTCCCATCCACACATACTGTGGGTTCTGTTTCTATGGAGAACCCTGACTAGTACAGCAAGTAATCCTAGTAATTCCATTTAAGAAGTTAAATACAATGTCCTTATTCAACATATTTATTTAAATAAAAATGGAGCCCATTTAAGGAAAGATATTAAGTAAATAATAATAGAGGTAGTTCATGGATTTGGCAGAAATGAGAAAAGAGTTTGGGAAATGCAGAGCTTGGGTGAGGGGTGCAAAGAGCCACAGATCTAGGTAGGAATGAGGAAGGGCCGAGAAGAGAGGATGAAGTCTTGATCACTGGTCCTACCTTCTAGGGATAGAGACAGAGGCACAGAAGATGAGCAGAGAAGCTGGGCACTTTGTATAGAGTATTTGGGCAACTGAGTGACTGGTGGTGGGGCACGCCACCTACCGTCCTAAACCATCTCGATATCTCAGCAGCTTAACCCAGTTGAAGGTCATTTCTTGTCCACATTAGTTCTTATACAGGTATTTGGGGAGGAAGTGATGAGTCTACTCTGAGCCGTTAATTGGGCCAGACTTCACTCAACATGGGCTCCACAGAGCAGCGCTGTGTAGAGTGTCTTGTGATGAGGAACATGTCTTCTGTCTGGATGGATGGTGGTGATGTGACCAGCCACCGCCATATCGGATGGGACAGTCAAGAGCCTCATCCTCTCTTGCAATCATCCAGTGAAAGAGAGAGACAGGGACAGAGACACAGAGCTAGGCCTGGAGGTGAAGTATAGAAGTTCATCACTTCCTCCCACCTTCCTTTGGTCAGAATGAGGTCATTGGGCCACACTGCATTCTCTAGAATAAGGTCCAGGCATGTGTCAGGGGGAGGAATGGGTGGGTTTGGTGTGAGTCTAGCCAGCCTCTCCCATTAGAAATCTGGCAGAAGAGAGCACAGTGCCTCGTAATGGGCATTCTGGGGTGGAGGGAGGCGTTGGGCAACGGCATGGACAGGGGGCATCAGAGGGCAGAGTTTCTAGGGCGGTGACTGAATTTCAAGGACAGAGAGGGGCTGAGAGGACAAGAGGGCCTCAGAGGTTCCAGCAGTGGGAAGAGGCACTGGGGGAGATTCCGTGGGTGTTCATGCTGGTATCTATCTCCCTGTGAGCCGAGGAGGGAAGGAGCTGCAGCAAGCTGTGGGAGAGACCTTCATTCATCTATCCAGTCCCTTATTCAACGAGCATATGGAAGACCTACAGAGGGGCAGGCAAGGAACAGGAGCTTTTCCTGCACTCGCTCCGACAGAGAAACATCTTAATGCACTGAAGAACCAGCCCTTTATCTGCCCAGCTGTGTCCCAGCTAGGAAATGCGTACACAAGACATCTTCACCTCCTCCCCAGACCCCACTCCCTGGTCTGCCCTTACCACCGGGGTGAGCATCAGAGATGGGACGAAAGTCACCATAAGCTGGGGCTCGGGGATTTTGAATGCCGACGTGGCTGAGCCAAATCAGTTGCCTGGCAAGCATTGCACCAGGCTGGGCAGGTAGCGTGCTAAATGTGGACAGATGGAGGGAGCATGGAGCGAGGGACCCCAGAGCCGGGCTTCGAAGGTGAGGTAGGATATGCAGGTAGAGACGGAGAGGACTGCCTAGGCAGAGGATGTAGAACGAGCAAACTCACCCGAGGGAGCGTGGGCGCATGCACAAGTGCTGGGGAGCAGCGGGCCAGGGGCTGCGTGGGTGCCGTGGAAGATCCAGTGCCGAGATCTGCTGGACCACGTTAGGAGAGGGCTTACGTGTCAGACTAAAGGCATCCCCTTTATTCCGGGAGCAACACAGGGCCAGCAGGGATTTTGAGCAAGGCAGGGACACAGGAACCTCTGAAGAGTGTGTGGGGTTGGACCGGGGGAGGGACAAGCGGTGCGAGGTGTGATAGGAGGTCGCTGCAGTGGTCAGGGAGGGGCGCCGGCCGGTGTGCTGGCCCCCGCACACTGGCGTGTGAGCTGCGCTGGAGAAGTGGGGAGTGGTGTCAGTCTCCAAAGACCTTCATGCAGGGTTTCGTTTAACAGCTCGGCAGATACATTTTTTTGAGCTCTGTCTGCGCGTGCTCGGACACACGGGGCTCTTGGTGATGCGGGCTCAAGGGAGCCACGGCTTGTCACACATCACCATCCCTTTTCTATAAGAAAAACTGAAGGAATGTGCTCGGGGAAGAGGTGGATCCTGCTGATTTCTCATAAAACAGCCACCTCGATCTGAGAGAGAGGCTGCTACTGGGATGGACGTCCCCTGACTCGGTGTCTCGGGAAACCAAGGAAGGGCAGGGGTGGAAGGTGCCTCTCTGCTTGGGTCCCCGTGGAAGCTGCGTCCCAGCCTTAGGAGGAGAGAAGATGGGTGGTCAGAGAGGCAGCCTGGGAAAGCAAGCAGCCGCCCTGAGCCGGGTGCAGGCACCGTGTGAGCAGGTTAAATCCTGCCGGCTGCCTGGGTGCCTGAAATGGACGCAGAAGCTTTACCGAATTGGGTGTTTTACATCGCGTTGCGGGGCTGCACGTGCAGAAGGTTGTGCTTTTGGAAGGGGGAGTCTGGTGGTTAAAACTGCGTCCATGACACCAGCCCGATTCTTTTTACCCAGGCCAGCTGGGAACTTGGGGAGAGAGATTTCCTTTACCACCAAAAGATTTTCAGTGTGGAAAACCCGATGCCGCTTCTGCAGGAATAATAGGCGTTCCGTATAGGACTAAGAAGGCAACAATTTCCTCATTGTGTGTGTTTCTATAACGGCTCGGAGGAGCCCACATTCCCGCCTTAGATAAGTGCCCAAGTACAGAGATTTCAAAGGGGGAAATGTCTTCAAGGTACTTGGTTTTCAGGGTTTTTGATTCCATTTTTCTTTCTTTTTCTTTTTCTTTTTTCCTCATTGTGGTTTTAATCCCAAATGGAACTGGCAAGAAAAGGCAGCGTGTTATGTAGGCAAAGTTTATCTCCCACTCATTATAGCACAAGGGGAAACTGCCAGTCTCCAGCGGTTCCTCCTTCTCCCGCGCAAGCCGGTTATAAATGCCCGGGTTGGTCTGGAGCCACCCAGGCACCTACTCCTGCGTTTGCAGAGAAACCTCGGCCCCCACGGCCAGCAATGCAATAATTTCCCCTCCAGTGTCAGCGGCGCGATCCCTGCCTCTAACCCCGTAGTGCCCAGACCTCACTCAGGGCACGTTATCACAAACATCCTGAGCACCCCTTGCCGGACCTTCTTCGGCCTTCCGCACCCACTTCTCAAGGATTGATCCGTCAGAAGCATATAAATTCTTATCATCCACAAGCATTTCCCTCAGACCAGCCCCCCACCCCTCCCGCCAGCCTGCTCTGTTCGGCGAGGCTGGGACCCACCTCTGCACTTGAGTGACCTTGGGGGGATGGGACAGACCTGGGTGGGGCTTGGGGCCAGTTATTTCAGCGGAGGGGACTTTCTGTTCTCCCCCTGAGTGATGGGAGCTAGTGCGCAGGCAGGCGGGGAGACCGAATGGAGTGGGTGACGCGTGAGAGCGGGCGCTGATGTTTGCAGGGCCCTGAGGGCGTGTGAGGTGTGGTTCTAAGCACGTTCCATGTGGGACCAGTTGGCCAGGCAGAGAGCCAACACTTATTGTGCACCTGACCACCTGGCCTCGCACACACACTGGCCAGGCAGTGGGACCCAGTGGAGAGCAGAGAGGTGTGGTCCCTGCCTCTCTCTTCCGGCCACGTTATAGTCCAGGCCAGGAAGCAGGGTGACCAGATGCACACTGGAGGAGTGCTTCGGGGGGTCATGCGGGGTGCTGCAGGAGCACAGAAAGGGGTTCATTGCCTCTGAGACACTCCTAGCTTGGAAGAGAGGTTAGGAGGATGGAGGCTTTCTGGGGCTGGAGGCAGCCGCCCCTCGCCTGTAGGGCCTGGGGTCATGAGTGGGAGGGGGCTGGTCAGGGGCGAAATGGGGGTGCTCTTTGAGTGGGGTCTGTGCTGAGAGGCAGGAGCCCCTGAGGTGCCAAAGTCTGATGCGGGGGGGCGGTACATGCTGGCGGCTGCAATTTGCTTGGCCCAGGGGGTCTTGTAAGGAGATGCTAGGGGCTTGGTCCGCAGGTCCCAGGCAGGAGAGCCCCCTTACCCTTGGCTCCAGTTACCCCTGGGCAGGCGTTTTGTAGTGGGCGTCTCTTCCCATTAGATTTCCCTCCCAGACCTGCATTCCTGAGCAGCCCAGCATATGGATGGAAGCCGAGGGAGGCGGAGGCAGTGGGGAGGGCTGTCCAGCCCAAAGCCTGTCACAGATGCCCACGGAGAGCTAGGCAGGATTAGAGGGAATCATTAATTGTCATTAATATGCTGGGGCTTGACAGCCCTGGGTTTATTTTTACACCAAGGCCCAGACGTGCCTTGCACATGTCCCTGGGTTCTGGGCTCCAGGAGAGAAGGGAAAACTGGTTGTGCGTATCTGCCAGGCTCTCCAGGATCGGACAGCCTGCCTCCAGCCTGGCCCCTTGGTCTGGCAGGAGACAGTGCCTCCAAGGGGCTCCTGCTTTCCTCCCACCTTGGCCTTCTCCCCTCCCTGGGAGCTTCCTGCCACAGCAGGGCCTTCCTAGGTCTGCACAGCGCATAGACTTGTCTGCCAAGGCCTTGCGGAGTGAAGGGAGCCGTTCAGAGAGAAGATGAATGACATTACACCTCTTTAAGAAATGCATTGTATCATCTCAGTCGATTAAGCCTCCAACTCTTGATTTCGGCTCAGGTCCTGATCTCACGGTTCATGAGTTCAAGCCCCACATCGGGCCCTGTGCTGACAAGGTGGAGCCTGCTTAGGATTCTCTCTCTCTTCCGCTCTATCTGCCCCTCCCCCTTTCTCTCCCTCTCAAAATAAATAAACTTAAAATAAATAAATGCATCGTATCAGAAAGCACTGCACAGCAAGGACTTCCCCAGAAGCTACCTGCTATATGGGCACATGAAATTCTGGGTTGCCTTTCCTTTCAAATTATTATTGAGAACCCAAGGTTGACTGCAGAATCGGTCTTGTTGCCTTTTTGAAAAGCTGATAGTTCTGGTCCTCTGAGCTTGATGGTGTCATTGAGGAGGCACTCATGTGCTATGAGAGGCCCCACAGGAGGTCCGACCCCACAGGAGGGATTCCCCGAAGCCACGAGGAACAGTGTCGAGCCAGCACTGAGCCAGCCCATGAGCGCATCACGGTCAGCAAAGCGAGTCCACGTATGACAAGTTCGATCAACGGCAGGCAGGGGGGCTGCTCTCCCATGAGGTGGCCCTGCCGTCCCTCTTGTTTGGGTCCTTCCAGGGCTGTTGTCCTCCTTCATCAGTATTTGTAGGAGCCTCATTGCTGCTGCATCAAATGACTACAAGCTTGGTCATTGTAATGACAGACTTACTGTCCTATTTGAGTGCCGTGGGTTAGAAGTCCCCATTGGGTCACACTGGGCTGAAATCAAGGTGTCAGTGGGGCCGTGTTCCCTTCTGGAAGCTCTGGGGATAAAGCTGTTTCCTTGCCATATCCAGCTTCTAGAGACTGCTGCGTTCCTTGGCTTGTGTGTGGCTCCTTCCTCCATCTTCAAAGCCAGCAATGTTGCATCTCTGTGCTTTCTTTCTAGTCACATGTCCCTCTGACTCTTCTTCTGCTTGCCTCTCCCCTATTTAAAGACTCTTGTGAGCTGGGCTCACTCAGATAATCTAGGCTTGTCTCCCTATTTTAGGGTTAGCCACCTTAATCCCATCTGCAATCTTAGTTCCCCATTACCATGTAACTTAATATATTTAGAGGTTCTGCGGGTTAGGACATGGATGCTTTGGGGGCCATTATTTGATCAATAACCATCATGTGGCAGCATTGCTAGCCCCTCCGCCATGCACCTGTGTTTGTGTGGATGCCGAGTTCCTGCCTGGGATGGGGCAGAGCCTGGAAGAGCACACTTATGTTCTAGAAAGGGAGTCTTGCACTGGGTAGAGGGTAGAGCTGGTGCCTTCTGATCCCTTTAGCTCTAAGGGCTGTGGTTTGACCCTGTGTTGTAGATTGAGTTGTGTCTTGCGAGGCTCCCATGTTGAAGCCTTAACCCCCAGGGTAGTGGTATTTGGAGACAGGGGCTTTGAAAAAGTAGTTAGGTTAATGAGGTCAAGGTCATAAGGCGGGGCCCTAATCCAGTAGGACTGGTGTTCTTATAAGAGGAGGAGACACTAGGGATATGCACGCACTGAGAAAAGGCCATGTCAAGGCACGAGAGAAGGTGGCCTTCTACAAGTCAAGGGGGAAGACTCGGGGGACACCAAGCCACACAACTGTGAGGAATGAATTTCCGTTGTTGAAGCCCCCTAGTCTGTGATACTTCGCTATGGTAGCCCCAGCATCCAAGACACCCGGATGGGAAGAGTGTTCTCAGCTCACCATTGCAGCTGGCTGAACACTCACGGAGAACAGTTCTTGCTGGTGCACTCAACCTAATGGCCACGTAGACCCTTCCCCACCCTCCAGTCTATATCCTGCATCTTCCTTCATCTGAAGGCTATTCTTTGGAACAAATATCACTTTCTTTCCCTACATTCCTGCGGATTATTTTTCTGGGTTCTGGTAGATTTAGTGTGACTCATTCCTCGATCAAACTGAGAACTAACTACAGCTCTCCGAAAGCTTCCTGGAAATGGTTTGTAGTGCAAAGAGTCAAGAGACCTTCGTGAAAGTCACCCAAAATACTTCACATGGATTTATCTTGGATCTCACTTTTCTTATCTTCAGGCACAGAGGAAGAATAGATCAAGGATGGCAAAGATCAGGGATGACCAGGTCTAGTTAATTCCAAGTGGCTGCGATGGGCTACTAGGAAAGAATCCTATGCCCCGTTAGCTGTGTCTGTGAAGGTGCTGGAGGAAGAGGGAGGTAGTCCGTATGTCAGGTGTCTACCATCCCAGAATCACAGAACTTCTAAGGGCTCTTCCAGACCCAGATTTCTAAGACCCTTGTCATTGAAAGGTTTGTGCAGATCTAGGATCCAACTGTCCCCTAGGATCCAACTGGCCCCGATACTCTGCCTGGAGTTACATCTCTCTCCTCCTTGGACCACCATGCCCTTGCAAGTTGCTGCCGCTGCAGTGTCATTGGCTGTCCTTCTGTGCTGGCACCTTCGTGAAGTCCTATGGATGCCCGTTGTGTGTGTCCCTCTCACTGCTAATTACGGGATTTCTTCTTGTTTTCAGCTCATTTTGCTCTTCCTCCCACAGCCCCCAGGTTCCCACTGGGATCCAACTCTGATTTCATTGGGATGGGCTCCATTTGTTGCCAGGGGCCATCAGCTGAAGACCAGCCATGCACCTGAGAAGCCATCCTGACCATTTAGAATGTCATCTTTGCCATGATCTAGCTGGGGAGATTTGGGGTGTGGATTTCAAAACAATTATTTTGAGCGGGGGCACCTGGGTTGCTTAGTCAGTAAGTGTTTGATGCTTGGTCTCAGCTCAGGTCACCATCTCACGGTTTTGTGAGTTTGACCCCCGAGTCGGGCTTCGACGTCGAGCCTTCTTGGGATTCTCACTCGCCCTCTCTCTCTCCGTCTCTCTCGAAATAAATAAATAAAATCTTAAAAACAATTTTTTTTAAAAGAGGAGTGGTGTGTGTGTTTTCCAAAGAAAGCATTTCACATGCTCGTTAGGCAAAAATATCTATTTTACACGCACCGTAATTGTTCTACCTGAGATGAAATATGTTATTTTTCTTAAGTAAAGCTACAGGCAGTTTATTAGCAGAGCTAATTAACCCACAATCAGCAACTGGCTCACCTCTAATCACAACCTGCTTGCATTCTTCACAGGCAATGTGGTGCTACAGCACTTGTATTTATAAATATGTGCAAGGCAATATGAACTATATTTATGCGGACAGCACCAATTTTTTTAGCCACAAAATCTGACCTACCTAAAACAGATGGCGAGAAAACTGGACTGTCAGGTCTGGGCCGGAGGCTGAGGCCCCTCATCTCAGGATGAGCAGGAATCTTTCTTTTCTTGCTATTATTATTCACCTTCCAGCCTGTGAGGTGCCTTTTCCTCCTAATGAATATTTCTGGGTGAATTCCTGGAGGTCATTGTGTGTTGTGGCCTCCTCCCCACCTCCCTGAGATCCCACTGCAGGGACTGAATGGAGTCAGGCCTGGTGAACTCAGGGATGTCCTGGGCAGGGAAGGGGGACAGGTCTTCTGGGGCTGGAAGAAAGATCAAGGCTGAAGAAATTCCTCTGAGCATCCAAGGAATACTGCCAGGCCAGGCTGAAGCTGCTCCATTAGCTGTAGGTGTCATGCATTCGTTTGAAGTTTGCTAGCATATGCGCCAGAGACCAGAAGTGCTCATGTCTTCACTTGATCACTAGTCCATCACAGGATTTCAGAATATTGAGTGGGAGTCAAGAACTGAAGGGTAAAAGAATACTTCGAAGCGTGAATGCAAATCCTGGGTGTTTGCTGCTTGTGGCCAACTGGATACAGGAAGGCACTGAAGAGAAGGGTGGCCAGGTCCTGTGTAGACTGGCTGGAAGAGTGTGGACACACAATCTTTAAAAACACAGCGACCAGGGCACCTGGGTGGTTCAGTCAGTTCGGCGTCCAGCTCTTGATTTCGGCTCAGGTCATGATCTCACGGTTCGTGACTTTGAGCCCCGCGTCAGGCTCTGTGTTGAGAGTGTGGAGCCTACTTGGAATTCTCTCCTTCCTCTCTCTCTGCCTCAAATCCTCCTGCTCTTTCTCTCAAAATAAATAAATAAACATTAAAAACAAAAACATCGAGGGGCACCTGGGTGGCTCAGTGGGTTAAATGTCCGACTTTGGCTCAGGTCATGTTCTCACGGTTTGTGAGTTCAAGCCCTGCGTTGTGCTGACAGCTCAGAGCCTGGAGCCTTCTGCGGATTCTGTGTCTCCCCCTCTCTCTGCCCTTCCCATGCTGATGCTCTGTCTCTCTCTGTCTCTCAATGATAAATAAAAATGTAAATAAATAAATAAAATCAGCAACCCAGTGTGTGTGGCCCAGTTAATGCACTATGCCAGGGCCAGTCAGACAGTCTCTTCCCAGGGTGAGGGCAGGTGGTCATAGGGCATGTGGGAAGAAAAAGGCCTTGGAGTCTAATCCTCAACAAATTTCTATGTATCTGAGGAAAAGGGGGAAAGAAGGGAGGGAAGAAGAAGCGATGGTGGGGGGAAGGAAGAAGAGAAATGACATTGGGAATCCACTCTACATCAGGCAATGTGTCAAACACTTTTACATCAACTACTTCACTTAGTTCTTCCATTCTTTGAGTAGAACATAGTGCTGTCATTTGATGGAAGTTGAATTAAGGTAAAATAATCTTTTTTTAAATTTTTAAATTTTTTAAATGTTTTTATTTAATTTTGATACAGAGAGAGACAGAACATGAGAAGGGGAGGGTCAGAGAGAGAAGGAGACACAGAACTGGAAGCAGGCTCCAGGCTCTGAGCTAGCTGTCAGCATAGAGCCTGATGCAGGGCTTGAACCCACGAATGTGAGATCTAACCTGAGCCGAAGTTGGAGGCTTAACTGACTGAGCCACCCAGGCGCCCCTAAAATAATCTTTGAAAAATCAGCCCTTGGACCTGGGTCCATCCAGATCTCTTTGTGCCTATCATTTTTAAGGTGGGACACGTCTGTCTGTTGGATAATGAAACCACAAGGTGCTTAACGCATCTTGAATCCAGACTTCTGTTCTCTGTGTCAATGGGGCAAAACTTACCTGTCGGTTCCATCAGGGGAGTATCACAGAATCTCTAGTTTGGTCAAACCAAACCCCCTCAATGAGGCCCGGGTGATCTCACATGAATTAAATGAGAATGTCAGATAATTATGTTTATTTCCCAACAGACAGGTGTAGGAATACTCTGCCAGTTGGTCTAAGCCAAGGGTGCTCCCGTAGGAACAGGAGAGAGGGTGTGGGGATCTCCCTGGCCTTGTGCACCAGGGAGAGACTTCAGCAGGAAGGAATGGCAACATCCAGCAGAATGTTTGCACCAAGGGTGTCCATGCCCTTTCTCTGGCCTGTTTATTTTTGAGACTGGGACTAGAAGCAACTGGGATCCAAAGGTGAATGCCAGCAGGGCACGGGGCCGGAGGGCGAGCCTCAGACAACTGTCTGGGAGATGCTGAGTTGAGCTGGTGAAGTGTCCCTAATGTACTGGGGGGTCTGGGCCAAGAAGTAGAATCGAGACTGCAGTGGTAACTCACATAGAACCCAGGAACGGCCCGAGCAAGACGAATGGCTCAGGATGGGCGATCTAGAAAAGCTTCACAAGCAAGATCCAGTGTTTTTGACAAGGTTTGTGTGTGAGGGTGTCCGTGGGTGTACCTGGTTCACTTTTTTTTGGGTGGGAGTCTTAGGAACAAAAGCTCCCTTCTTTTTAAGGCCGCATAAATTCCCGCAGGGAAGGTTTCATTTTCTGAGACGGGAGCAATACATCACATACTTAGGCTGACAAAACTTTCTTTAAAATCACCCCCCTCTACCTTTTGAGGTTGGTTGGAAATGGGAGGAGAGGGAAGCAAATGAACAGGTAGTGAGATTATACTTTGGGTCCTGGGACCCCCTTTCTTCATTCTGGGGTTTTTTCTCGGGCATGTGGGGGGAGCCATCCTCTGATTCCTTGTTTTCCTTAGCAGGGAGGTTTACCCGATGTGTGAGGAGCCAGCAGCTCACGCCCAGGGGAATTAATTCAAGTTTGCTGGAATTGTGGGGTGCTGGGCACAGACTTAGACTTTCCTTCCCTGAACTTGACCCTTTCTAGGTGTCAAATAAAGCAGGTGAGCTGTCCACCTCAGTGAAGAACAAAAGCACCACCGTTAGTTGGTTTGCCTACAAAATATCTCAGAAGCCATGTTGCATGCAGGAACCTTGAAGACCACGCACAGTGAAACAGACCAGTCACGACAGGATAAACACCATGTGATTCCACTCTTATGCGGCACCTAGAATAGTCAAGTCAGGTTCACAGAGACTGAAGTTAGAAGGCTGGCTGCCCAGGACCGGTGGGCAGGAGGGTCTGGGGTGCTAGTGTTTAACAGGCAAGGAGTTTCAGTTTGGAAGGTGGAAAAGTTTCTAGAGGTGGATGGTAGTGCTGTTGGTAGCACAAATACGTGAATGTTCTTCATGCCACTGACTGGGCACGTTGGTAAACGTCCGTGTTAGTTAATGTTAGTTCACAGATGTGAGTAATGTTAGTTCGTAGATGCATAGTGTTACTGTATCGATGCATAGGTCAACCTACTGTGCTGGACAAGTCTAAGCATGGCCTAAAATGGCTTTTTAGCCACCAGCTCTTAAATCTGAAAAATAATAGTTAAATCCATTTTCTGGGGGAAAAAAAAAAGAAACCAATAATTTCTCTTAATCTTATTACGTTAGACAAACAACAGAGAGATCACAACTTAGTGAGGTGATAAATTATTCACAAAAGTCCCAGTTGCACAAAGCAGGATGGGATCAGAATTTTTTTTGTCACCGCTTAGTGCTCTGGGGGAATGCACCACAGCGGAGTGGCCACTGCCCACCGCCACCGTGGGAGGGCAGAGTCCCATGTCGGAACTTTGTGTCTACAGTTCTGGCGTGCGGCCTGGGCTTCCGACAAGTGTGTCTCTCTGACAACAGGAGGCAAGACCATGGTGCAGAGAAACCTCTAGTGGCCTAGTCTGCAGGGTGCCCAGTGGAGTCAGCCCTAGAAATACTCTGGGAGACCTTCTGTCTGGCCTGTGGCTTCTCTACTTCCCTAATAAGCATCAGCCAGAGATGACATCCTATTCGGGCCTCTTTAATGCATCTGGATAAACCAAGATTCTTTAGGTGCAAGTGGCAGAAACTAAATCCTAGTGGCTTAAAGCCAAAGAAATGGGTCAGGTGTATAACTGCAACGTCAGGTACAGCTGGACCCAGGGACTCAAACAGTGCCATCGGTGCTCTCTCTTTTTCCCTTTCTCAGTCTCAGACTTCGAAGTTTCTTTTCTGCTTGTCTACACCTCTCTCGGTCAGGCCCTCTAGGCATGGTGGCCCTTGGTAGCAGTAGGCTTATATTGTGTTTGTGGCATGATGGGAGTTTCTTTTTTTTTAAATTTTTAAATGTTTATTTATTTTTGAGAGACAGAGAGACAGAGCATGAGCAGGGGAGGGTCAGAGAGAAGGGAGACACAGAATCCAAAGCAGGCTCCAGGCTCTGAGCTGTCAGCACAGAGCCTGATGAGGGGCTTGAACCCACGAACCATTAGATCATGACCTGAGCTGAAGTTGGACGCTTAACTGACTGAGCCACCCAGGCGCCCTGAGTTTCTTTCTCTTGGCAGGATTTACTCTCAAGCCCGTCCATGAGCTACTGGCATGGCCGGGGGGGTGGAATACTCTTAGTGGCCAGGCCAGGGCTCGCTGCCCACCTCTGAAGCCAGAGGGCAGGGCCAGCATATCCCCACCCCCACCCCTCCATCGTGTGCTGGGCATGAAGGAGGATTTGTTCCCCGAAGGAGAAGGGGGCACTGTCCCCAGAGTAGGGAGCAGAGTTGCATCAGCGTGATGACGCACGCCTTTCAAAGCTCACTCATGGTGTGTGAGGTGGGCAGGAGAAGCTTCCCTGGGTGTAGAATTTCTCCAAGTTCGTGTCCATCCCTTTTGTGCTGCCCGACCATGGTCGATGTCTCCCCCGGTGTCCGCACCCTATTTTGGCCTTTTGCCTTGGCTGATGCTCTCTCTCGCCAGCCCTAGGCTTGGTGACCCCACTTCAGATCATCTGGTCTGACCTGAAACTGACCTTCCTTCCAGGTAGGACCCCTAGTGTCTGCCCTCTGCATCCACATCTTCCTCTGGCCCAGGCCACCCGACACGGGCAGGGAGCCCAGCTCAAGGCTGCAGAGATGGCACCCTGGTAGGGTGGGGGGACTCACCCTTTGGAGACTTCGGTCTCACCTTGTCCTGCCAAGACTCAAAACCTTAACCTCCTTCCAAGTTATTTTCTTCATTTGTCAGGTCCCTGTTGTGATAGGTGGCATTTGTTGGTGGTGGTGTCGGTGTGTTATTTTCACTCTGCTCTGCGCACTGACACTTCCCAGAGGTGCGGGCACATTTTAAAATAATGATCTCTCTGCGGTCGAGAGAGCCTGACCCCTCCGCAGCGGCTGGAGCTGCTCTGGTCTGGGGGAGGGGCTGGCATGAGCCCCTGGGGACAGAGGAGGATGTCCCTCGGGATGCAGAGAGCCTGGGCTAGAAGGTAGCGAGGAGGGAAGGGAATGCGACAGGTCTAGGTGGCTGGGTCTCAGAGATGCTGGTCTGTGACGATGGCACCTGGTCCCCCTCAGATGAGCTTGTCATGAGGACATCAGGTCCTGAGGAAGCATGCTCATGATATCTAGACTCAGCAGGTGCTCCCGAAGAGGGGAGGCCGACTCACCCTGGGGTATCTGGGCAGGGGAGGGGTGCGTAGGAAGTCCCAGGTCATGAGTGCTCACCAATGAGGCCCCCACCTTGCCGGTATCAAGGTACAGGGGATCCTTCCATGGTCAGCAGGAGCCGCTCTGTCTGTGCTGGCAGCACACACTCCAGCAGACACATTTCTTGTTGCAAGCAGGTGCCTGACCCCAGGGCGCCCCGTGTCTCTCCCCCAAGCATTTCTGAGGCTAGTGGTGAAGAGCCTCTCCCCTGGGGGGCCCTGTGCCTACCGCTGTTGGAAGTGTTTCCAATGTTGTGAGTGCTATGGGGTCCCTGATACATCCCAACTCCCCTCCCCCCCCCCCGCCCCGGCTGGACTGAACCGGCCTGGCAAGTAGGGTCTGCACTCCTCACTCCCTGTGAACACGTGCTGGCTGACCAGAGGGCTGGTTTCCTGGGGCTTCCTGAGCCCTTGTCCTCAGGTCCCCTCCTACAACAAAGCCAAGTAAACACAACGGTGTGGGCTACATCAGCTCAGAGCCAGAAAAGCCTGGCTGGGTAGCCTTCTTTTCTCCCAAGGAGCAGGCTGAGACGGACTCCTGCTGCTCCATGCCCTGGGTACGCTCTCCACACACACACATGCACACACACACACACACACACACACACACACACATCGTACGCGTATACCGTTTCTCACAGCCTGGCCCTCACTCTCCAGTGTGGTCCTCTCTGGATGTAACACTGACCATAACCTCAGCCAAGCCTGGCCTGCTCAGGTGCTGTCCGAGGCGGGTGGGGAGTGGATGGGAGGGGTCTTCAGATTCAGAGAGACAGAGGATCCAGTTGACTAACCATGGAAGATTCCTTTTGGGTCCAAAGCAATGGAGCAGGGCCGGGAGGGCTGCCTCTTCCCTGTGGCCCTTACGAGTGGCAGGTAATGCTCTGTTTCAGGCTCACGCCTCCTCTTTCCCCTGATGGTTCCTGTCTCTAAGGCCTCACTCCAGAGGCAGAGTCTCTGGGCCTCCGCTTGTCCCCTTCTTACCAGGAAGGGAGCTGAGATGCTAAGGGATGAAGGAGAAATGGAGGACGTGAGGAGCCGGTGGGGCAGCCTGGAAGGGAGGGCACTGCCCTCCTGGGACATGATTTTTCTGTGCCTTTCTGAGAGGCAAAGGTTGGCCTTCTGACCCAGGGACACTGGGCTCCTCCCACAGAGACCAGGCCTCTCCCCCACCCTGGCTTGTCTCCCTGCTGTGGTCAGAAATTCAATTTGCAAAGATTCCCCCTGGCCTGGGCTATGGCTCCCTTGCCTGGCCTCTCCAGCCACTGCTGAAACCCGCTGCTCCCTCCCTGTCTCCTTTCAGATTTCTCCGGTGAAACTGATTCTCTTGAAGCGTCTTCCCCAGATGCAGCTCAGAGCAGTGGGGCCAGTGAACCTTTTCTTCAGGCAACTGTCTTCCCCATCTGATGGGCAATGTTCATTAAACCCTCAGATCTGGAGCCTACATGTGTGTGGCTGCGTGTGCATGCGTGTGTGTGTGCACGATGTACATGGAAGGGAGGAAGGAATCGAAGGAGGCAGGCACGGTTCTCGATGGAGGTGAATGTGATGCCCCAAAGGACATCGTCTGTCACCTCGGGCCGCCTGGAGCAGAATACAGCCACAGGCTCTTTTGTGGTCATCCCTGTGGGTGGCCCCTCCCCCTGGAAACTGATGGGGGCAGACAGAGGGATTTTCCATATTCAGAGGACCGGGGCACAGAGCTTTCTAGGCAGAACTCAGGCTCAGATGTGAAATTCTTCTCAATTCTTTCTTCTCTGTCTCTCTCTGTCTTCCTTGGAGGTTGTTGACAGGCATTTATCATGTCTGCGCCATTGGTGTCCTTCCTGGGTCCCGTGGCCATGAGCAGATCACCTGGCCCGGCAGAGCCCCGCATGCAGTTTGCTGCATTGGGCTCCCAAGAGAACCCTTCTCCCCTTCTTTTCCATCCCCCAGTCCCTCACCTCCCAGGGTTTCCAGAATCTGCCACATTCTTACTCCGCAGTGCCTTTATTCACTCAGCCTCCTGCCTCCCCGGCGCTTCTTGCATATCTGATTCCTCTGTTCATTCAATTTGCTGGGAAAATTATGTTCCCTCCATGAAGACTGTGCGGACCACACTCTCCGTCAAGGTCCCTACTGGTAATCTGGCTCCTATCTGCCACCTTGGGATGCCAGGCTGGGCGGTGTGGGTTTTGGTGTATTCCTAACTTGTGGTATAATGGAGAGCCAGTCATTTTTGTTTTTTTTTTTTTAAACTTTTCCGAGTTGGAGCTTTCTCATCTGTAAAGTGGAAAAGGAAGTACCTACCTCATAGAATTATAGTAGGAGATCCATGAAATAACAAATATGAAGGTCCTGGGACAGAGACGGGACGCAGTATGGGCTCAGTTGCTAGAGGTTCCTTTTCTCTCATGGTTATGTTTCGTTTCTTTCTCCAATGAGACTCTACAGTTCCAAACAGCAGCTGCTGGATCCTGTTCTATCTCGGGATTCCCAGTGCCTAGCGCCAAATTTACTGCAGAGTAAGTGCTGTGGACTGGATGTGTGTGTCCCTCACAAAGTATATATTGAAGTCCTGGTTCCCAATGTGATGGAGTTTGGAGGTGGAGCCTGTGGGAGGAGATTAGGTGAAGAGGGTGGCGCTGGCATGAATGGGGTCGGAGCCTGTATAAGAGAGACCTCTCCCAAGAACTCCTTTGCCCCTTCCGCCATCTGAGGACAGAGTGACGAAATGGCTGTGTATGATTGGAAGAGGGGCTCACCGGGCATGGGATCTCGGACTTCCCAGCCTCCAGAATGATGAGAGATAAATGTTCGTTGTTTGAGCCTCCCTCACCTACGATGATTTGTTATAACAGCCTGAACTGAGACGGTAAATGCTCAGGGAAAGTGGTCTGCCGTCTTCAGCCCAGCTCCTGACTGCCTCTCTGGGTGTTTCTCTCTCACTGCTAACTCTTTTCTTCACACCAGCTGTCTTGAACTATCTACAGTATATATTCCTCAGTTTCATAACCTTGGCACTATTGACATTTGGAGCTGGACAAGTCTTTGTTTTAGGGATGGGGACTCTGGTGTGTACTACAAGGTGTTTAATAGCATCCCTCTCCTCTTCCCACTGGATGCCAGTGGCGTCACCATGTTGTGACAATAAAGAATGACTTCAGGCATTGCCAGATGTCCTCGCCATGGCGAAAATGAACGCCGGTTAAAAATCACTGCTCTAGAGCTTCGTTTTCTCTCATATTTTGATACTTTACGCATGTAGTTGCCTCTGCTTAGCACTGACTTCGCTAGCTCACCTACCAAACTCCTAATCATCCTTGGAAACCCAAGCCAGGTGTGAGCGGCTGGGAGAGCCCCACAGAGGCGCTTTTTCTTTTTTCTTTTTTTAATTTATTTTTATTTTTAAAAATTTTTTTATTTTTTAATAGTTTATTGTCAAATTGGTTTCCATACAACACCCAGTGCTCTTCCCCACAAGTGCCCTCCTCCATCACCACCACCTCTTTTCCCCCCTCCCCCTTCCCCTTCAACCCTCAGTTCATTTTCAGTATTCAATAGTCTCTCAAGTTTTGCGTCCCTCTCTCTCCCCAACTCTCTTTCCCTCTTCCCCTCCCCCCTGGTCCTCCATTAGGTTTCTCCTGTTCTCCTGTTAGATCTATGAGTGCAAACATATGGTTTCTGTCCGTCTCTGCCTGACTTATTTCGCTTAGCATGACACCCTCGAGGTCCATCCACTTTCCTACAAATGGCCATATCTCATTCTTTCTCACTGCCATGTAATACTCCATTGTATATATGTACCACATCTTCTTGATCCACTCATCAGGTGATGGGCATTTAGGCTCTTTCCATGTTTTGACTATTGTTGACAGTGCTGCTATGAACATTGGGGTACATGTGCCCCTATGCATCAGCACTTCTGTATCCCTTGGGTAAATCCTAGCAGTGCTATTGCTGGGTCATAGGGGAGTTCTATGGATAGTTTTTTGAGGAACCTCCACACTGTTTTCCAGAGCGGCTGCAGCAGTTTACATTCCCACCAACAGTGTAGGAGGGTGCCTGTCTCTCCACACCCTCATCAGCATCTATAGTCTCTTGATTTGTTCATTTTAGCCACTCTGACTGGCATGAGGTGGTATCTCAGTGTGGTTTTGATTTGTGTTTCCCTGATGATGAGTGACGCTGAGCATCGTTTCATGTGCCTGTAGGCCATCTGGATGTCCAGAGGCCCTTTTTCTAAATGCCACATCTCTGCATGCTTTCCACTGTACCATCCCTCATTGTCCCCTATCACAGTTGCCTAGTTATGGGTCACTCTCTTGTCCACTGTGATTTGACCTCTTTAAAGTAGAATCTGCCATTTATTCACCTTATCTTTAGCACATAATACAGGATCTGGAATATAGGATGTGGTCAAACGTGTTAAGTGAATGAATGGAAGAATTGATGGAAGCCTGGATGAATTGACAGATGGTTGGATGGATGAGTTGGTAGATGAATTTGTAAGTGGGTGGATAGGAGAACAGTTGCAAGGAAAGGTGAATCGGTGCATAGAAGGTTGGGTGCATGGGATTTATGAATAAATTAATAAATAGATGAATGAATAGATGTGTGGTTTGATGAATGGAGGGGAGGGTAGACAGATGAGTGTATGAACGGAGAGGTGCCTGGGTGGATAGAAAAATGGTTGGGTGAGGAGATAGATGGGTGAGTACGTGGATGAAGGGATGGATAAATGAGTAGGTGGAGGTTGGGTAGAATGGTTGTATCGGTGGGTGGATGGATGGATGAAATTTATGACTGAGTCAATAAATGGATGAAGGGATAGGTGTGTGGTTTGATCAATGGATGGGAGATTAGGTAGATGAATGAGTGAATGGATAGCTGCATGAGCAGATAAATAAGTTAGTGGGTAGATGGATGGGTGTGTGAATGAATCAATGTATAGGTGAGTTTTTGAGTGAATTAGCCTAGTTATAGGATAAAAGGAGTCTACGAGTGGGTGGATGAATGGATAGAAGTTGAGTCATAGAGTGGGTTAAAGCCAATGAGTATGGAATCCAGATTCCCAACTCCCCATCTCCTACTCCTTGGAAAGCATGCCTTGCCCTCTCTCATTAGGGCTCAAAACAGCATGGTCAGTGACTGGCAAAGTCTTTTATGTAGCATAGTAGGGAAGGGCCTGAGTGTCTATAAGCAGTTTCTGAATTCAGAGAGCCTGGTGTGATTCCTAGTTTTGCCGGTATCTAGCCGTGTGATCTTGGGTCGGATGAGCCTCAGTGTCCTCAGCTGGAAAGCAAGAACAGTACTGGTTCTCACAGGATGGATTTGAGGGTGAAATAAACAGTCTCTGTAAATCACACCGCAATGTCTGCCATACAGTGGGCTCCCCCAAATGTTAGCTAATTTTTCATGGATTAGTATTAACATCATTAGCATCTTCATCACTATCATGTTCACCATCACCTCCTTGTACAAAGGCTCATTGTCCCAGCGAAGAGTAATAGAACCTTAGGGGAACACAAGGGGTCATCTTGTCCAGCACCTTCCCACAACGGAGACCCCAAGGCTTAGAGATGAAATGACCTGTCCAAGTCCTTACAACTGCTGAGTGACAGAGCTGGGGGCTTGAGACCCTGGACATTTGTTCCCACTGCCCCGCATGTGTCCCCTGAGACCCCAAGCCTGCGGTATCCTGAGCAGGAGTAACTACTTCCTGCTTCCTCCTGGGGTAAAGGATTCGGCCTTCGTCTCTCCCTTCCTTCGTGTGGGTCTTCCATGGGGGCGTGGATTGCCATGTCATGTGGGCCTCAATAATGCCCTTGGGTCTCCTCAGTCAGGGCTCTCGGAGCCTCCTCAGTGAGGACTCCTGAGGCAGGACTCCGTTCTTTCGTTCTGAGCTAAACGAGGCAGAAAAGTGGGTAGGGAGGCAGGTGACCTATGGACCTATCAGAGCCTCAACTTCCTCATCTGTAAAATGGCTACAGTGATGTTTCTCAGAGTTGTCTCCAAGACAAATCCCTAGCACACCTCCTGGAGCATGGAAACCACTCAGCAAATGTTAGTTAGTCGGGTCCTGGGAGCCATGGAGTGTCAGGCCAAGACAGTCTCATTCTGGGTTCAAAGGGGAAGAAAGGTTCAGGGCTCACGGCTGAGTACCAAGAAGAAGAGAGGCAAAGAGATAGGTTCTGGGAAAGTCTGCGGCAAAAAACACTGCCCAGCACCAGGGAGCCAGCGCCGGAATCTGGGGGCTGGACCTGCTCGGTAACGGTCTCCTGACCAGCTAGGCTCTGGTCCAGGAGCGCAAGTGTTAACCTGCCTGAATCGGCAAAGCAAAGCGGGACTCACAACCAGATGCCAGGCTCAGGGCTCCCTGGAACCAGGCGAGGAGGGAGCTTCCTAAATTAGAATCAGAGTGCAAAGCTGGGGGTCACACCTCGGAGCAAGGGTCAAGTGGGGAAGCTGGCTTCTGAGGGAGCCAGGGCAGCTCAGACAGGCTGCTGCGGGGTGGCCGCCTTTGCCTCTGCTTACAGAAAGCAGACTGGAGACCCGTGACCTTGAAGGCACACATGACACAGCCTGGGGACCTTGTCCCCTCCCCATCCCCCTGCTGCCAGCACCCTGCCTGGCCTCTGGGGCAGGGAGCCAAGGCCCATTTAGCTTCCAGCAGAGGGAGAGAGGGACGTGGGGGAGGACGGGACCCGGGGAGGGGCTGAGCGAGGGGACAGGCAATTAAGGCTGGCCTAGCCGAGCTGCCTTGGAGAGGGCCCTTCATTAGCCACCGAGCTCTTCCCACTCCAGCACCTCTGGAGGCGGGGATGGGGACCAGCCTCAGGTGGCACAGCTGCTGATGAATAAAAACACACAGATGAGAGCTGGGCTCTCTCCTCTCAGCCAGCTCTTTCCAGACCGCCGAGGCTCCCCCTGCACGTTTCCCAGAGCACTCTGTGCGGTGACTAGACACCAGTCGCCTGGCCCAGCTACCTGGGAGGGCTCCGGACCCCAGCGTGCGGTGTAGGGCTTTGAGAAAGGAGAGCGAGCCCCCCACATTCTGGTTTTAATTCCATGACAAAGGATGCCTGAGTGCTAGGGCTTGTTGGGGAAACTAAAGATACTTTTGATTTATAGTCTGGATTGTTCAGGGATATGGTTATGCATATTCTTAGAGAGAGAGGGACACAGTCAAGCTGAAAGGACACCAACAGAGCCCTCTGCTTGGCGTACTGGTTCAGGGGTGGAGGTGGGGAGGGGGCTGAGCCTGGAAGGCGGCCTCTTGTGATCCTTTTTGTCTGAGACCCTGAACCCACAACACCGGGACTCTGGTTGACTTCGTGTATGCCAGGCACTGTTCGCTTGAAGAGGTAAAAAAGAAACCTGGCATGATCCAAGACAGCCTGGAACGTTCTAGAAAAGGGACCCTTGCTCTGGTTCCTGGAGAAACTCTGGCTGGAGTTTGAATCGCAGCTTCACGTGTGTTGGAGGACGGGGGGCTCGCTCTGTGGATGGAATCTGAAGATGGATGTGTGTCCTTCAGCCCCCGAGCGTCACCCCCTCTCTTGGAGGGGGCATCTGCCTGGGGCGGGGGTGGCGGGCTGTCTCTCTGGGTTGACTGGTGCGTGAAGAGCCCAGCCTCGGGGCCTCTGCTGGAGTTTCACAGAACCCCAGAGTATGGAGGGGGCTTGGAGACTTCTAGCACTCCCTCTCCATTTTCTAAACTGGGAGGATGGACAGCTAGTGTGCAACAAAATCTAGTGATAGATAATGAGTGGGATCCAATGCAGAGAAGAGTCTTACCCTGAATCAGAGGCCTCCTTGGGAGCTGGGAACTCCTGAAAAGTGAGCACAACATTGTAGGGAATGTGTGCATTTTCCTGGGGAGCCGTTCTGGGGAGTTTCCATGCATTTGCAAGGTGGCCGCAAGGACAGCTAGACAGAATGACTGATCTAATGGCGGTGGGATCCACGGAGCAGGGATCTGAGTGGTCCTGTGTCCGCCAGCACCGCGGTGGGGTAGGAGGTCCCCTGCTGCTGGCCAGAAAAAGGGAGAGGGGCCACAGCAGGCAGCCCAGATCTGCATGAGCCCCATCTCTACCTCGCTGGCCCTTGGGTGTCCCCACCCCCCTCCACCGACCCCCGCCCCCTGCAGAATTGCATGCTCCCCCCATCCCCTCATTGATGAGCTATGTTTGTGGCCAGACCAGAGCCCTTTGGTTAAGCAAACACAGCAGCCCTGCACTTAGCAGAAATAGCTCTGGAGCGAAGAGAGAGGGAGTGTGTCCACAAACCCATTTGCTGTTTAGGTGTCAGAAATAAATTTTACCACTGGAGTCTGTAGCATCTGATTAGTGAATTATTCAGTTGGGATATTGCGTTCCCTCTGACCTCATTAGTAACCCTGAGGTGAGAGGGATGCATTAGAGTAACCACCAGCCTGTCACGGAGGAGCAGAGTGGGGGCATTAAAGTGGATTAAAGTGCTTTACCAAGAGCTATAGCACAACTCATAAAAACAGTGCATTGTTAAACCGGTGCTCAGCAAATAAACAGGCGGACTCCACCGGGGAGGGGAGCGGAGAGGAGGGGATGGGCAGGGCGGGGGCTGGGGGCGGGAGGCACAGAGCTTCGCAGCTTTGTTGGCAGTTCTGCCTGCCCTGTTGGTGGCACTGGGGACTCAGGCTGGAGAGAGGGCGTTCTCCCAGCCGGACTCAGTTGAGTTTCATGTTCAGCCCTTTCTCAAAGTGCCTGTCACTTTCTACTGTCACCGTCTCCCCCTCTTCTGCCAATGGGTCTTGCAGCAGAGGAGAGTTGACCAATTAAAAGTCAGTAAGACCTTACTGGACATCTTCTGTGTTCGGGTCTCTAACAAGCTTCCCATTTCAGTGAAACATCATGCTCCTCCCAAGCCCCCTCAGCCGGGGAAGAACTCAGCTGGTGGAGGAGGGGCTGGAAGGCTACTCTGACCCCTCCGCCCTCTCTGTGCTCCAGCTTTGCCTTTCCCTCCCCACGCAAGGATTCCCAGCCCGCAGCCCCTGTGTCTGGAAGGCATGCTAGAAGGATCTGGCTGGTTCGTGGGTCAAAGACGGCACTGTGCATTGGGTCAGGCGGTAGACCACCCTAATCCTTTGCTTCTGGCCAGGAATTCACATCCCTTTATGAGATCCTCAGGGCTTTGTGCGCCCTAAACCCCACTCTTGACTCTCAAATCAAGCTGACCGGAACTCTGGGGACAACACCCTCCAGAATGAATGCAGACAGAAGGGGAACATTGGAGGGATAACCACGCTTCTGCTTATCCAAGTCATGGGCTCTTCCAAACCTCTCGTCCTTGGTTTCAGGGAGATAGAACCTGTTGCGGAATCCTGAACACACAGAGCTGTGCCCTCCTCGGACTAGGGAGTCATAAGCAGTGTCTGGGTTTGATAAACAGGAGCTGGTTCTGAAAGCTGATATCTAAGCCATTGTTCTGAGACGGCAGAGCCCAGTGGCTTGTCTTTATTCATCATGGGGCACTACTCACTGATCTAAAGGTGTCGGGGTCTCCTCCTTGCCCGGGACCGGAGCACAAACGGGGAAAGGCAAGGAGATGGAGGACTGTAGTCTTCCAGGTCTCGATTTATCTGCACAGACCAAGATGGGGCTGCTGAGGGCACATGCTCTCTCCTTTGTTTGGGGATGGGGCTCTGGGCTGGAGTTCAAGGCTGCCCCAGGAGACTCAAGCCCCAGTCAGTGACCGGTGTGTTTGCAAATGTTTGTTCAGCAGCAGTCGCAAATGGATGCTAAAAGGCTTTGTGGTTCACTGATGGTCATACCCCTTTCCAGCCCATTCTTCATCCATTTCTTGGGTGAGCCACAAGCCCTCTCCACTGGCAGCCCCCACTCCCGCTCTCACTTGGCTCTGGGTCCTAAACCCTGCCTGCTCACAGCCGTCCACACCGGCCATCCTGGGAACTGGAGCTCTTGCCCCAGAGTCAGTGTTTGGAGGCCCTCAGCAAGGCTGGGGGCCCTGCTAACCTTCTCCTCTATCCCTTCCTCCTGGCTGAGCTCATGGTCACTGGGCAGGGCAGGTCCACAGAGGCACATGTAAGGTCCCACAGAGTTCATTCGTGGCACCCAGGAGGCGCATAATCACACAGGGAATGGCAGAGAAAGGGGATGTTAGGAGCTCCATTATCACTTCACTTTGGAGCATGGACCCCAGATTTGGGGGGGCATCCTCCAGTTGCTAATCCCACTGCAATCACATGTGGAATGACTGTGTGCACGATAGCGGGAGCTCCTCTTTACCCACAATTGGAAGGGGGGTCGGGGCTGAGGGAGGGATGTCTTTGGCCTGAGGATACTGGGGGAGGTCAGTATGTGAATCTATTACAGCACGGGCGAAACTTGACCTTGTGCTAAGTGAAGGGAAACCAGTCATACTGTACGATCCCATTTACATGAAAGGTCCAGAATAGGAAAATCTATAGAGACAGGCAGCTAGCTGGTTGTCCCGGACCGGGAGGTAGGAGTGGACTGGGGGATGGTGGCTAAGGAATGTGGGCTCTTTCTGGAGTGATGAAATGTTCTGAAATTGACCACAGCGATGATTGCCCAACTCTGTAACTAGTTCCAAAGTTACTGAATTGCATGCTTTAAAGGGATGAGTTGTAGGCTCTGTGAATTATATCTTAATAAAGCTGTTAAAAATAATCTATGCCCCTTCCCCTCTCTCCCCAGGGGGTGTTTTTCCCTTTCTCTTGTCCCACAGAAGTAAGCCCCTCACTCTGTCCTTCTTCTCTTGGAGGAGAGGTGGCAGGACACGTGCAAAGCCTGCATGTCTCATGGGATTTTGTGCTTCAAAAGCCTAAGCCATTAGGCAAAGTCATGTGTGTTATGGAAAGATGAAAGGAAGAAGGACGGGATGCTTGGGTATAAACGAAGTGTCTTGGAAAAGCAAGAAGGGAAGCTGGATTCTCCATCCTGAGCTGGAAAGAGATTCCCAAATAGGAGGGAGGGGTAAAAGAGGTGGGCCAGGTCCAGATCAGTGCCCTTGTCCCTGGCAGGGTGCCCTGTGAGGGGGCAAGACCCCGGACAGGTGTATCTGCATTCTGATGCGTTTGGCGGATTCTCTGCCTACTACTGATGTGTAGCAAACCGCTCCAAAGTCTGTCAAATAATCATTTTCTTAGACTCGCAGACTTTGTGGGTCTGGAATGCAGGAAGAGCACTTAAGAAGGGGCTTTGTCCTTGCTCTGTGATGCCTGGGGGGCGATGGAAGCCTGGGGGTGACTTGCTGGGTGGGGCTGGAATCCTCGGAGGACCGTTTTCTCTCATGTCTGGCAGTTGTCGCTGGCTGTGGCTGGGATCTCAGCTGGACCCTCAGCTAAAACACCCACGTGTGTCTGTGTTATCTGGCTGCTTGGGCTTCCTCGTGACATGGTGGCTCGGGTTTCAAGAAGGAGCATCGGGGCGTCCGGGTGGCTCAGTCGCTTAAGCATCCGACTTTGGCTCAGGTCATGATCTCACATTTGTGGGTTTGAGCCCCACGTGGGCTCTGTGCTGACAGCTCAGAGCCTGGAGCCTGCTTCGGATTCTGTGTCTCCCTCTCTCTCTGCCCCCCTCCCCCCTACTCATGCTCCGTCTCTCTCTGTCTCAAAAATAAATAAAAAATAAAACATTAAAAAGTTACAAAAAAAAAAAAAGAACGCGCATCTTATGAAAACCAGGCAGAGCTGCACCTCCCCTTAGGGTCACATGATATCCCCTGTGTCACAGCAATAAGACCTTCCTCACCTTGGGAGGATTTTAAAGTCCCTTTGTAAGGACACGTGGGATGGCGGATGTTGTGGCTGTCTTTCCGAAGATGTGGGACTACATGCAGCCTTGAAAAAGGGTCCTTGTCTCAAGTACTGCGCACAGGCACCGAGCCGTCAGCCTCCAATGGGCCACTCGGTGACAGTGACTATTCTCAGTGGCAATCTGAGTGGACACAGCTGTGTGTTTCGTGTTGCGTGTGGGCACCGCTGAAGACCAGAAGCCCTGACCTAACCCCAGGGAGTCTGTTGGGCAGGAGAGCCTCCCGAAGGACTGGGACCACATTTCTGTCGACCAGGACAAAGGGGGCTCAAGACCCGAAACGGGGTAGAGCGTTAGAATTAACGTTTGCAAATGTGTCTTGTGCACTTGGCGTTTGTGGCATGAGCTTCTGTGCCGTGTGCTGTCAGTTAGCTCGATGAAGTGGCAACCAAGGGAGTAAGGGACAGACGCCCAAGCAGGGAGTTAGGAGGAAGGGCTAAAACCAGCCGTTCGGCCTGCCCAGGTCTCAGTTTCCCCCCTGGTGTGGTGACCACACAGCATATGGGATGGATTCTATAGGTTCGTGCCTGGGACACGGTGGTGCTCAATGCAAACGGGACCTTGTCACTGTCTTGAGGCCAAGCGGCCACCGGCGAGGTCTCAAGCTGGGAAGTGGCCCCGCCTGCGTCTGAGACAGTCATATTTCTTCCCCCAGGACCCAGCAGTTTGTCCAGAGTCACCAGTCTCTTCCCTGTCCCCTGAAAACAACCTGCCTGTTGTCAGGTTGAGGATTTTCAACGAGGGGCACTTTTTCCCCCCAGGGGACATTTGGCAATGTCTGGAGGCATCTTTCGTTGTCACGATTGGGAGGGGATGCTCCTGACGCCTCGTGGTTAGGACCCAGGGGTGCTGCTAAGCATCCTGAAATGCACAGTCGGCCCCCAGGACAAAAAAGGATCCAGCCAAAATGTCAGTCGTGCCTAGGGTGTGAGACCTTTGTTCAGGGTTTTCAACAAGAAATAGACCTTTATTTATTTATTTATTTATATTTTTTATTATTTATTTATTTTTTGAGAGAGAGAGAGAGAGAGAGAGAGAGAGAGGCAGAGCATGAGTGGGGTAGGGGCAGAAAGAGAGAGAAAGAGAGAGAGAATGAGAGAGAGACAGAATCTGAAACAGGCTCCAGGCTCTCTGAGCTGTCAGCACAGAGTCCTACGTGGGGTTTGAACTTGGAAACGGCGAGATCATGACCTAGGCTGAAGCCAGACGCTTAACCGGCTGAGCCAGCTGGGCACCCCAAGAAATAGACCTTTGCAGGCAATTTGAAAGCACTGGTGCATGTTTACTCTCCCCATGGGAATGGCATCCCTGCTCTCAGCCCAAGGTGGTGATGAGTTTTTCCAGCATGTTCCTGAAGGAAGTCCCAGCAGGCGAAGTTCCTTGGAAGGAATAGACTTGAGTAGCTGAGTGATGTCTTTGTTGCCTTTTGCCATCTTTCTTATGCTAAATATATATAATATTTTAAGGCATCATAAAATCTGCCTTCCTTAAAGACCAAAAAAGTTATCTGAAATCAATATGAAATGATTGCTTGCTGGGGAAAAGGATGGGGGGATTAGGGTCCAGGTTACTTACCCGGGGCTCAGGGATAATGAATTTGGTCCCATTGTGAGTCTGGTTGCAGAGACTGGCGGGAAGGAGTGGTCAGAGAGGCTCAAACAGGGAGGCTGTAGGTTGCGGAGGCTGAGGGGAAGGAGAGGGGCCCCGGGAGAGGCTCTGTGACCAACAGGGAGACCCATCCCGGGCTCAGGCTCCGAGAGGCAGGTGAGGGGGGGCTTCGGGGAGCCCAGAAGTTGAGAACGGGATTCGATTCGTTTCCTTAGGGATCAGCGGAGGATGTGAGAAGAAAGAAAGAGGAAGTGAGGAGAAAGAGGGAGAGAAGGCGGGAGGCAGACGGCACTGTCTGGAAACGCAGGGGATGAAACAGATGTGCAGGGACCCCCTGGCCACACGACCCAGTGGCCCCATCTCGTGCCGGGTCCCTACAGCTGGGCCCAGGCTGGCTGGCTGGGGGTGCAAGATCCCTACAGAAGGCTCACAAACGGGAGAAAAGGGAAGAAAAGCAAGGGCCTGAGGTCAGGGTCAGAACATCTGGGAGTGACCCCTGAGCCCCTCGAAGTCTGGGCTCAGTCAGGGGTGCAGCCTGGGAACCTCCAGCCCCCAGCCCCCCAAATAGATTCCTTTGTGTTTTCCTGTGTGACAGATACACACGGTGGAACCCACAGGAGCCCCTCCCACCTCCGTTGTCAGAAGCCCCTGCCTGTCCCTGGCAGAAGCTCCCGGAGCCAGGGTTTGCTGGCGGGACCGGAGAAGGCGGGGGCAGGGGAGGCGACTTGCGCTCCTCCCTTGCATTTGCTATTTCGGACCCACCGAAAGTCTGTTCCTCCTGGGTCTCCACTCAAAGGCGAGTGACAAGACTCCTCACAGCGATCTCTTTGCTTAACCCCTTTTGCTGGGCCATCTGTTCAGAGCTCTGATGGAGGCTTCTCCTCGGAGCAGGCGCCACATTATTCAGGCTCCTTGCCTGGCACGGGCTCTGTCCTTCCCGGCTGCCCCTACCCCGCACGACAAAACCCAGCCGCTTGCTCACGTCCTGACTGACACGGGGACTAGCAGGCCTGTGGGCGAGCGGATTGTGGCTGAGCAAAAAATACCGGAGGCCTGGTTCCCTCCCCAGCCTCCCTTCGGATCTTAGCTGATGCCTCCCCTCTGCCCGCTCCCCCAAGCTAGCTTTGAAAAATGCCCCTCCACTGTGTTACTATGGTGCCTGTGCTTCTCCATCATGGTCAGCGGTGAGCTGAGGCTGCTCCTTGGCATCTCACCTCGCCCCCTGATCCTTCTGGAGGGTCTTTGAGTGAGGGGCCCGTCTCCCCACTATGGGTTCTCTAAGCTCTCATAAAGCCTCCACCTCCCGGGGGCTTTGGATGCACACTCCCTCCCCCTCAGCTCCCATGATATTCCCATCATCCAGGAGAGACGTTGCAGAGCAGTGCTGTTCAACAGAACTCTCTGCCATGATGGAAATCTTCTATATCTATCGACACTGTTCAGTATGGTAGCCACTTACCACACGTGGCTACTGAGCCCCTGGAATGTGGCCAGTGGGGCCAAGCATCTGTATTTTTTAAATTTTTTTAATGTTTTTTACTTATTTTTGAGGGACAGAGAGAGACAGTGCGAGCAGGGGAGGGTTAGAGAGAGAGGGAGATACAGAATCTGAAACAGGCTTCAGGGTCTGAGCTGTCAGCACAGGGCCTGATGCGGGGCTTGAACCCATGAACCGTGAGATCATGACCTGAGCCAAAGCCGGATGCTTAACTGACTGAGCCACCCAGGCGCCCCTGTATTTTTAAAGTAAATAAATGAAATTAAATTTTAATCGACTTAAATGGAAACTTACAATGGCAGCGGCAGCTCTGTACCTAGGAATGTGTTGGAAATGCAGACTCTCTGGTCTCCCCCGAGACTTGCAGGATCAAAAATCTCTGGGGCTGGGGCCCCGACAATCTGGGTTTTAACCAGCCCTCCAGGGGGTAGTTATGCACAGTGAAGGTTGAGAAACACTAGTCTAGAGCCAACTCGTGAGAAGCCCCAACTCAGGTGTGAGGCTGACCAGTCCTTCGGAGAGCCAGGGTTCCAGACGATGGCTCCGACCCACCTTCGGGGCCCTGTGCTGGGTTTGCTGTCCACACCCCAGGCAGAGAAGGCAAAACTGACTTTGGCTGGTGCCTCTCACACACCCCCATAGCCGCCCCGTGGGAAGTTCTGAATAATGAATGCAGCAGAGAGGGGCCCTGGCTTTTTCCGCTCAGTTTGCTCGGGGAGCGCCTTCCCCTGTGGGTGAGGTGTGCCGTCATCCCCCACCCCAGGAGCAATCTTCCCCTGGTGAGAACAGACCTCGCCCCCGCCTTTCCTTCCTCGCCCACGGGAGGCTTCGAGCGCTGGCTGGGGGAGGCTGCAGCCCTGCCTGAGCGCTAGTTCCAAGGAAGGGGCTGCAAGGTGCCCGTGACACAGCAGCCGGGCTCCTTTTTCTGGTTTTCCAGCTGACAGGCGTGGAGGCACCAAGTGGTTCGTAGCGCTTGCCCTTTGCAACAGTCCTGTGAGATGGTATCGTCATCCCTGTTTCATAGAGGAGAAGCCTGAGGCTCAGAGAGGGTACAAGACTTGCCTGGAGTCAACAGCCAGCCTCTCTGATTCCAGAGCCCCAGCTTTTAGCGTCAGCGCCATGCTCTTCTGCAGACAGCGGGCCAGGCGTGGGCCCCTCTTTGGAACCCCAGGAAGAGGGGGAGCATGACCAGCAGGGGTGTCTGCGCTGCTAGTGCCCAGATAGCTCTCTTCCTTCAAAGTAGAAATCCCGGAGCCGATGATTCAAAACTGAAGGACACCTAATTGTGTGTTAACCTTACAAAGGAAACTTTGTATATATGATTCATTTAATAATATCAGCCTGTGTTGAAACCCTCACCTCCTGTTCCTTCTCTCTTGTTTCTTCCTACCCTTCCTTGATCTCTCCCAACTATGAAGAGCAGTGAGGGGGTGGGGGGAGGGGGCTGGGCACCACCAAGGTTCTGTGGACCTGGGTGGGGCAGCGGTAGCAAGTGCAGGCCCGCCTGAAGTTGGAGGGCTGGGAGGAGCTGCCCAGACTATCTGAGTAGAAGAGGAGGGACATTGTCTAGAATGAGGGCACTTCTTGGCACCTGGCGGCAATGTGACTCCTCCCTGGGACTTTGGATTTCCCAAGACAATTTCATCTTTTCTCCTTCAGCGAGGCTTCCTCCAGCACCTTCCATGTCTCCGCTGCCTGGTTCTAACTCCCATTCACTTTCCTGCTCGGCCCTCTGTCTCATTTCCCCGACTTGTGCTCCTGGGCACAGATTGTCCCTGAGTCTGACTGCTCCAGTCGGCTCAATGGCCTCTTTCCCTTCAGAATGTCTGTGCCATCTCCTAAGGTTGCCTTCTGCCCTTGGGTGGAGAGTTGGGGGTCGTGGGGTGTGATTTGGGTGTGGAGAGGCATGACAGTCCTGGCCAAAAGAGTGACTTCAGGAGCCCTAGGGGGAGGAGGGGACAGCTCAGCCTTCGCTTTTCCCTCTGTGGCCAGTAGGTGGTGCTAGATGCCAGCTGAGGCCCAGCTGGGGCCTCGGCCACGCAAACCGCAGCCCCGCTAGAGGAATGTTCTGCCTGCCTAGCAGCCCTTTTGGGTGGGAGGCAAAGCATTGTGAGCTGAGAGCTGATTCAGGACCCAGGAGGGGGTAGGAGAACGCACCTGCTTCCCTTCACTCAACCCGGTGGCCCTTATGGGCTGGTCTTCCCTGTAGGAATTGGGAATGAGCTCAAGAGAGACTCTGCCTCACCTTTTCTTCCCCAGGGAGGTTAGAACAACCGGGGACGGGACCTTGCCTCCACTCTTGCTCAAATATCACCTCCTCTAAGCAGGGGCTGGCCCTCTGACTCCTGGGTCTCCTGGGTGCGCAGAGCAAGCCATGGGGGCACCTCACCTACGGCGATCGTGACCTGTTTCCGCGGCTCCCTAACGGAGTAGACTGTCACCTCCGGCAGCTCAGTTTCCCCATCAGGTCCGTATTTGCAGCGCCCACCCGGGGCGTGGCACGCAGCGCATGCTCAGTACACGAGTGCGTGGCGGAGCGAGTGAGTGGAGGGCCCCACAGAGACTGCTGCCCTTCCCCCTTGGAGCTCTTTAAAAACACCGCTCCCTAAGGGCGTTAGGGAAGGCGCGGTGCGTACATATGGATGTATGTTTATGGAAGGATGGCCTTGAGGCTCCTCTGGAAGCCACTTTCTAGCTCAGAACCTCACCCACGGATGTGGACTATGCTTCATTCCCCTTGAGCTGATGGAGGTTTACGGCATGCCTGCAACATGCCGGGTACATCTCTCTAAGCAAAGAAGCCTCCACCCGTCCACCAAGAGGAGTGACATGCGGCCTGGGCCCTGGGGCTCTGGGACTTTAGTCTTGGCTCCTTGGGTGTGTGGAGCTTGGGGAGGTGCTGGACTTTTGGGACTGACCGGAAAATGGAAAGGGAGGCTTTCCTGGGAGGGCCCCACCGGACAAGGCATGGGCTGGTGGGCTGAGCTCAGGGAGGGGAGGGGTGCTGCCCAGGCAGAGCAGTGAATCAGCGCTGAAGTGCTCCTCAAACAAAGGGACTTGTCTCTAGCTGAGCCTCCAACTCTGCAGCACGTTTCGTTTTATTGAGGATTTGGCTAATGTAAGCCAAAGGGACTTGTAGCTGACGTGAAGTGGGGGAGGGAGAGGGGAATTTTCTGGATGCCTGAAGATCTGGACAGACAGGAATGGAGGGAACAATCCACAAGGCGTGGCATAATAAGGGTAGAGGTAAATTTCTGCCCCCAAAACCACTGGCTGCAGGTGGCATGCTTTCAGAGCTGCCCGCACGAAAACTTCGCGCTTCTAATTGACAAGAGTCAGCCGTGAGATGGGGATGTCTTGTCAGTGAATCCGTGCTGGGAGAGAACATGCAGGGTGAAGATTCGAGCTCTCCTGTGCGCTGGCTGACCTCTCTCGGAATTCTCCATCAGGTCTAGCTAGGGAACTTACTATGGGATTCACTTAATAGCGGCTGGTATTGAAACTCTCACCCCCGTTCCTTCTCTCCTGTCACTTCCCAGTCTTTCCTGCCACATCTCCAGAAGAACTGGAGTGGTCTTTTTTATTTCTTAATGTTTATTTATTTCTGAGAGAGAGAGAGAGAGAGTGAGCAAGACCAAGCAGGGGAGGGGCAGGAAGGGAGGGAGACACAGAATCTGAAGCAGGTTCCAGGCTCCAAGCTCAGTACAGAGCCTGACACGGGGTTTGGACTCATGAACCGTGTGACCTGAGCCAAAGTCAGATGCTTAACCAACTGAGCGTCCCAGGTGCCCCCAGAGTTGTTCTTTAAAAGATACGATGTGCTGTAACAGACACCAAGGGTGGCCGGACTGGAAACTCAAAACTCAGGTCAAGTGAGAGCTTGACCTTAAGGAGCCTGAGTTGTTTTGTTTTTTTTTCTTGAGGGAGGAGAGAGAGAATCTTAAGCAGGCTCCATGCTCAGCACAGAACCTGACATGTGGCTCAATCCCATGCCCCTGGGATTATGACCTGAGCCAAAATCAAGAATTGGATGCTTAACCAACTGAGTGACTCAGGCGCCCCGAGCCTGAGCTCTTTATTTCGGAGAGAACAGGGCCGGGAGCAGGAGGCTGAGGTTGAGCGCATCTGCCTGGGCTGAGATGACTCACAGAGCAGACAGGACAAGTGGCCCCGCAGGAAGGGGTGAGGTCCCTGGAGGTTTGCGAGCTCAGGATGGGCCTGAGTTGGAAGCCCCTACATTTCCCTCTGAGCCTCAGAGACTTGAGAGCAAATCTCACTCGGTCCCTCTGTGCCCTGGGGCTTCCTTGGGGCCACTTAGCTGTAACCTGAAGCAGCTGGCAGGCTCGCTGGCCTCACAGCCTGGCCTCTCCTGCTGGCCCGTGGCCGTGCCCAGCTATTTGCTGAGCCTCGAACTGCTAATTGCACCGGGTTCCCTCGGGTCTCTGGGTGAGGGCAAGGGCCAGCAGCGGAGCGCGTGTGTTCAGGCGTCTTGGGGGGAGGACAGCTTGGATACAAAGGCTTCTGTTGCTCCCTTCCTGCTCCCTTCCAGTGAGGAGCCAGGGTTCAAGTCCTAGCTCTGTGATCTTGGGTAATGAGGAGAGTGCTCTGAACCTCAGCGTGGGTACTTGCTGGGTGGTGGCAGGTCCCCTTGACGTGGGCCGTTTCTAGAATGTTCCTCCCATCCTCTCTGTAGCATGAGGCACCTCCAGCCAGAAGTGTGGGGCCTTGGCTCCACCGTATCTGCTTGGCTGGAGTAAAGGTGGCTGTCCTTCCTGGTTTGTCATCAATGGAGGCATTCCTGGGAGGAAGGATGTTCAGTGCTACAAGCTGAAAAGTCCTGGGCAAAGCAGGGCAGGCTGGTTACCTTAGAGCTGGAATCTGCACCCATCCCTCCCTTCCCCCACCGCCTGGCCGGCCCTGCTGTCAGCCCTCAGCCAGGGTGATTCGCTGAAGGACAGCTCAGGGCAGACATTGAGGACCGACGCTCTGTCCCCATGTTCAGCGCTGATTGAAATCTCCCCAGAAACTCAGGAGCTGAGCGCAGCATCCCATGCGGTCTAAGTCTGCCCTCTCCTTTCTCCTTTGGCATCCTTTTCTATTTCTTTGGGATGTCTAACGCATCCTGAAATCGACTTGGTTTTCCCCTCCGTTGATCCCGTACTGGGAACTGGTACCTCGGGCTGTCTGCTGTCCAAGAGGGGAGGGCAGAGCAGGAGGGGCTCCATACTCAGGCCAGACCTCCAGGGGCATCCGCAAACGCGGCGGCCACGCGGGCTGGGGACCTGGGTCTTGTTCTTGCCAAACCCCATCCTTCTGGGATGGGCGCGGTTGACGTTGGGCTGAGTACCCGACTTTCCTTGGAGCAAGGAAATCATTGTGGTTGCTGGTTCAGTTCTCAGATATTTTGACTTCCTTTCAAGTTGTCCCGAAGGCCCTGCGGGAATGTGAGACCAGTTTCCCAATGATCATGGGATCTCACATCACTGAGGCCCCTTCCATGGAACCACAAACCCCAGCATCACACAGGGCCAGACAATGGGATGTGGCCCCACCTGCCCTGAGCTTAAACCTCTATTCAAAGACCACACTACTGGGACCCGAAGGAAGGTGGGGGAAAGAAGAGAAAGAAGCATTATTTTCTGGCTCAATTTTCGAGTTTAATCAGGGTGCATTTGATGAGCACAGGTGCTGGGCGCTCTGCAAATGGCAGTAAGCCCTGGTTTCAAGGAATCTCGAGCTCTGGGAGGGAGGCAGAAACGTGCAGGGCCACCTCTGAGCCGTGGAAGGCTCTGATCGATGCTGCCATAAGACTCTGGGCCAGCGCACTCCGAACATGCATGGACACAGAGGTTAGGAGAACTTGGGGCGGCTTGTTAAGGAGGTAGGAAGCCCAGGGCTTGGAAAGCCAGTCAGGATTTTGACAGGCAGAGGCTGTGGGGATCAAAGGTGCAGGAGTGCAGAGATGGGTAAGGGTGGGGCCAGGTGGGATGCATGTGACCTGGAGTCCAGGCATGGGGGCCAGGGCAGCCTGGCAGCCCAGGAGGCTGGAAGGGAGCCTAGGCTAGGTCCTAGGAAGTGCTAAATGCAGGCCGTGGGGATCTATGCGGAGTTTTAAAACAAGAATCTTTGGATAAAACATCAGCCTTGTGCCTTCCACCCCTTGCTGTCTTTTCCTTTTTATTCTTTAACAAGGAGTTTGGACCACCCTCTCCCACGGTGGAGCAGCCTTGTCCTTTCTCCACATGCCTGGAGGAGGAAGTAGGGGCCAGGGCTGTTCTCGAGTCTGTCCTGCACAGATTCCATTTCTTCAGAGCCACAGAGGAGACTGTTCAACCTGCTACCTTCCATCGGGAGCAGATAGGTCTCCAGACCCCCTCCCCACCTCCCTCGGTTCTGTGCCTGCCCCTTTCTCCCCGCTGCTTCTCCTGGCCCGTCTCCCCTCCTGCTTCTCCTACAGCCTCCATCTCCTTCCCTTTCCCTCCTCCTGACAGCAGAGCCCCATCCTCCCATCCCCAGCCCCCACTGGATCCCACTGAGCTCTAGCTGCTTAGGAGACGGCCTCTGAGGTCAGACGGACGGGTGCAAGGCTCCTCACCGTGTAACTTCAGGCTTACCCTCTGCATGTCTGGCTTTCCACCTGCAAAGATGAATCGAGAGGCCTCCCCTGGAGGTCGGGAGTGTCCCAGGGCCTGCACCCTAAGGCAGTGTGGAGCGCCCTTCTTTGCCTTCCTCTCCCTGTCCAGGGTGGCTTCTGGCCCTTCGCAGAGGCAGGCTGCTTTGGCTGGGGAGGCAGTGGGCAGCTCCAGGTGGCACGCGGCTCCTTGCCGGGCTTCTCGGAATGCTGTGGGCCTTTTAAATTGCCTCCATGTCTCCCTTACAGGATAACAAGGGCATAAATCAGGAGCTGTCATTGTTCATTTCCATCCTTGGGCGGACAGCGTCCTGTCCTAGCAAGGCTCCAGGTCCGTCTTTGGAGGACTGGCTCCCTGAAGCCAGAGAGGCGGACAGGTGGGGGTCAGTTTCGGCCAGTGCTACATGGGGAAGAGCCACCGTGCTGTGATTCCCACATGCATCTGTCCCCCTGGCCCACATCGGTTCTGGGGCAGAAGCCATGAGCTGTCAGACAGGTGGTGACTAGAATCTTCTCCCCAGAATGCCTGGCTCCCAGGATGAGATTTAGGCTTGCCAGGGGCTATCTCTGCCAGAAATAAAAGAAGGAGGGTCTCCTACCGGGGGCCTTAGGCAGAGAAACCCCACCAAGGGCAGCTGCCCCCTTTCTCCTCCTCCTTCTCAGGGCTGGGACCAAGGCTAGCTCTAACAGAGTCAGCAAAGGTTAACTTCACTCAGGATTTGGGCAAGAGAGCCCTCTGCTTGCCCAGCATGGGGGGCCCAGCTGGGAGGAGTTTGTGAAATCCCTATTTTCACTCTGCCCAGTTTACAGGTAAGGAGAAGGAGACCTAGGTGGCCCCAGACTTGGGTCTTATTCCTGAAGCAGCTGGTACAGGATGTCAAGTATGCAGAACTGGCACCCACCAGACATGCATAAAAACAGAGGAAAGATGGTGCTCCCTAGTCACACTTAGCCTCTTCCTCCCAAGGTCCTGTGGTTTGCTATGTGTCAGGGTGACAGTCCTTAGCTGGACCCGCAGACCATGAGCTTCGTGAGACCAGAGACCAAGGCTGGCCTCTCCACAATCCTGCCTAACCTGATGCTTGCCCTTGGGCGAGTCCCTGGGAGTCCCAAGTTCTTTTTCACACTCACTGGATACGGTAGAGGTGAGGGATGCTGGGTGTGAGGGGATCTTCCCATCCTGCCCCCACTTCAGCCCAGGAGTCAGCTGGAGAGAAATAGGCCTTTCTGCCCACTGGCCCCCAGCACGGAGTCAGCAAATTGGTCATCCTTAGGAAAGGTCAGCCCCCCGAAAGAAACGTGCTTGGTATTTTTAGAAGCTTTTCAAAGTTGCAGCTCCTGACCTCAGCAGGAGGCATTCAGAGCTTCTGCCCATCCAATCCCAGCCCAGCCCCAGTCTAACCCCAGCCCAGCCCAGTCTAGCCCAATCCAGCCCAGCCCAGCCCCAGCCTAGCCCACTCCACCCCAATCCAG